>WAAF01009549.1:47002-283829 GCA_013400475.1 Tricholaema leucomelas | reverse complement strand
CGTGTCCAGAGAAGGGCAGTGAAGCTGGTGATGGGCCGGGAACACAGATCCATGTGGAGAGGCTGAGGGAGCTGGAGTTTTTTAGCCTGGAGAAGAGGAGACTCAGGGGTGACCTCATTGATGTCTACAACTACCTGAAGGGAGGCTGTAGCCAGGTGGAGGTCGTTCTCTTCTCCCAGGCAATCAGCAACAGAACAAAGAGACAGAGTCTCAAGTTGTGCCAGGGGAGGTATAGGCTGGATGTTAGGAGGAAGTTCTTCACAGAGAGAGTAATTGGCATTGGAATGGGCTGCCCAGGGAGGTGGTGGAGTCACCATCCCTGGAAATGTTCAGAAAAAGGCTGCATGAGGCACTTAGTGACACGGTCTAGTTGATTGGATAGGGCTGGGTGATAGATTAATCTGGATGATCTTGGAGGTCTCCTCCAACCTGGTTGATTCTATGATCTGCTCCATGATCTTGCCAGGCAGCGAGGTGAGACTGACTGATCTGTAGTTCCCAGGGTAATCCTTTTTTCCTGTCTTGAAGATGGGCATTGTGTTTACCCTTTTCCAGTCAGCAGGAACTTCACCAGTCTGCCATGACCTTTCAAATATGATGGACAGTGGTTTAGCAACTTCATCTGCAAGTTCCCTCAGGACCCATGGGTGGATCTCATCAGGCCCCATGGACTTGTGCACGTTCAGATTCCTTAGGTGCTCACAAACATGATCTTCCATTATAATGGGCAGATTGTCCTTCTCCCAGTCCTTATGTTTGCCCTCTGGGACTTGGACATTGTGGTTGGAGCCCTTGCTGTTGAAGACTGAGGCAAAAAAGTCACTGAGCACCTCAGCCTTATCCATATCCTTTGTCAATAGCTCTCCATTTCCCTTCTGGAAGGGTCCCATATTCTCCCAAGTCCTTCTTTTCTCCCTAATATACCTGAAGAAGTTCTTCATGTTCCTCTTAATGTCCCTAGCCAGATTTAATTCTAGCTGTGCTTTAGCTTTCCTAACCTCAGCTCTGGTTGCATGAATGTCCTGGAGTCCTGGATACCCCAAAATTCCTCTCCCTCCATGGTTTGAATGGGAGAGGAAAGGCACAAAAAAACTGTTCCCTCCCCCTGCCCCCTGCTTTGCAGGCATGAAGGGGGGAGCAAGAGGTCCTTTTGGCACAAGAGGTGCCCCGTGCAGATGCCCACGCTGGAATCAGGCTGGCGATCGGTTGTGGTCTTCATGCCTAGGAAATGGTAAATCGACTCTTTGTCTAGGAAAGGTATAAATACTGGGGTACTTCCTGCCTTGAGCTTCCAGCCTTAGAGTTCTACCTCACCTGGATAGTTCCTGCAGAAGGAGTCCACTGGCACTCTGAAGAACAAGCTCCTGAGGGACAGGGCCGTCCCAGCTTTGGATGGCTTCCCACCGTAAGTCCCCTTTGTGCAAGCTTAGTAGGCCTAACAAGCCTTGGATGTTCTTTGAAAGAAAGCGAGCTGACACGCATCTGGAGTGCCCTTTCTCTCAGACAGCCTAACTCACCTGTGAGTAAACTTTCTGCTCAGCCTGATTGATAACTGGGAAAGCTGTGTTTAATAGCTTAGCCTTTTCCATTTTCTGACTTCTAAAATAGTCAAATTCATCTACGGGATCCTTGTAAGATCTTCTCAATCAAACTGAGTCTGCTAATTAAACTAAATTAATTTCTGCCTATAGTTTTGATNACAGCTCCAGGGACGGCGACTCCACCACCTCCCTGGGCAGCCCATTCCAGTAGCCAATGACTCTCTCAGTGAAGAACTTTCTCCTCACCTCAAGCCTAAATTTCCCCTGGCGTAGCTTGAGGCTGTGTCCTCTTGTTCTGGTGCTGGCTGCCTGAGAGAAGACAGCAACCTCCTCCTGGCTACAACCACCCCTCAGGTAGTTGTAGACAGCAATAAGGTCTCCCCTGAGCCTCCTCTTCTCCAGGCTAAATTTCTTTGTATTCGTCCCAAGTTACCTGTCCTTGCTTCCACTCTCTGTAGGCTTTCTTCTTGCATCTAAGTGGCTCAGTGATTCCTGTGGTAATATTGTGACATTTGACAGTGCCACTGTTGAAGGAGGAAGAGTAAAGGTAACCCTCCCAAATTCAAATATGCTTAAACCACTTTGACATAACTTGTACAAATTAAAAAGCTGATTGTGCTTTTAATAGCAATCCTGTTGGTAATAGTCAAAGTGCTAAGTCTATAGAATTCTAAAGGCACATATTACCCCAAGGTATTGAAAGAGACTTCAAAGAATCTATAATTAAAATCAGTAATATGTACCATAGCTTTTAAAATCCTGAACCCTATTTGAGAGATTATTTTCTTTCTATAGTACCTAAGACCATATTCAGATATATTGATACCACTATTGTCTTTTTTAATGACCATTCCTGCTGAAGAGTAGCCTCTGTGTCTGTAGGCTGAGTCCTGCCTGTGGGGTGATATGCCATTGTATTGTCTCAGGAGGCATGTTGACAAAGAAAGGTGTCTCAGTCACAATATTGTCCCATTGTCCCCTCTCAATCTAGAGAAAACATAAAAAAGGTGCAGTTTACTTCCCCCTGCCTGTCTATGGTTCCCCTGGCAAGCATATGAGCAAATTCCTCTTAGTCTCCATTCATGTGCAAAGGCACAAAAGGAGAGAACAATATCTGCATTTTCCACTGTAACCCATACAATATCTGGGTAGGCAGTGTGGCTAGACAGGGATTTGGGGAATTGTTCTTCTGCTTGGGACTGAATGACAAACTGTTCATGCCAGAGCAGAGTCTGCTGGTGTCATTGCACTGAGCTATCACTGACACACCTAGAGGCGCCTGTGGATGAAAGGCACTTTATAACCCAAATCCATGCCCTTCAGAAGGATTTGCAAACTGTTTGTACAACAGCCTAAACTGAAGAGCGCTGCTAATAAGCTTTCAGTGGTTTCGCTGTGGGCTGCATATGCTGAAGAACAGAGGATTAATCTCTTCTTAAAGGTTTTGAGGTTTAATAATTGGAAAGAGGCAAGGGGCTGGTGTTTTTCAACCACCTGGGACCACCTTCTTTCTTACCATTCTTTCTTACCATCCTCCATGATCTCTATGAGGCAGAGACTACCATAGTGTCACAGCAAACTTCACCTGGAGAATTGGCATAAATACCTCTAAATTACCTAAATGTTCTTTAAATTTTTCTTACCTAGTTTGATCTGCATTCTTTTTCTATCATTAATGTTCATTTTGTGGATGTTTCTTGCAACATTTCGTGTGAAGATGGGAGTAAGAAAAGACATGAGAATGTGTCAGTCTTTTTTTCTTGTCTGCTACCAGCAGATATGAGAGTATATCATAGATATAGAATAGAATAGAATAGAACAGAACAGAACAGAATAGAATAGAACAGAATAGAATAGAATCAACCAGGTTGGAAGAGACCTCCAAGATCATCCAGTCCAACCTATCACCCAGCCCTATCCAGTCAACTAGACCATAGCACTAAGTGCCTCAGCCAGGCTTTTCTTGAACACCTCCAGGGACAGTGACTCCACTACCTCCCTGGGCAGCCCATTCCAATGGCAAATCACTCTCTCTGTGTATATGACTTTGCTCTTTCTAGGCAAGTTGACCTATTGAAAGTTGGATGATAGTGTTCTCTGTGGAGACAAGGGAGCTTGTTTTAATTAATGAATTATTTTTTTTTAATTTGAAGAAAACTAATATTCAGGCCTAATCAGAATCTGTTCTCAGTGAGCTTTCAGAAGCTCCCTCTTTAGTATGGTTGTGAATATGAAAGGTCTGAGAGCGAGATGGGTCCTATCTTAAACTTCTATCACTAAGTTGATTGAAATATAATTAGACTAGAGACAAAATTGTTTAGTTGGCCTGATAACCATTTATTTAGAGAATTAATTCTTCGTTTTTCCCAAGTATTAAAAGTCCAGAGCTGGGATTGGCAGATCTGTTAGAAAAAAGAGAGTAAAGGTGTAAAGAAGACCCCTCTATTTTTTCATTCATTGTGAGCAATGGGAAGATAATTCCTTATTGCTAGAATTGTTAGCTGGAGGTAGAAGGGAAGATGTGTGAAGAGAGTAGTAAGAAAGATTATGTTAATTTAAATATTCATGTTTAGGGGGCTATTCAGTGATACTAGGAATAAATTACCAACTAAGGACACACTTGATTGATTCTGTCTGAATTTGTTTTAGAATATTTTCACATAATTTAATTTATTCTTTCCTTTAACATCCATTAGAGAAAAAGAGAAAAAATATACAGCAGATGAAAAGAACATGGGGAAGTTTTTAATATAATGTTAATAATAGCAGATATTTAATTGAGATTGTATCTTTAATCTTTTCTTCTTTTCCCCTGCCAGTGTTTCATCTCTATTCTTATTATCTTGTTTTCAGTACAGAATTAACACCCACTGGTTTTCAATTACAGCAATGGCCATATTGATTCTCCCCTCGATTTTAACTTGAAGCTGAAAAATTACTCACTTAAGCCAATAAAAGTAGATTATGTGGTTAGTTTTGGGTTCCTTTTTTGAAATAAACAAATAAGGAAGAAGAATGATAAGCTTATAATGATTCTGAGTTATTACTAACTGGTGTGGAAATGCATTTTAAATCATTAGAACTCAGAATAATGCAATAAATTTGTATTTACCACTTTGCATTGAGGTAAGTGGTCCCTAAGGACACAAAATCTATGTCAATAATTCTGAGTTGCATTTGTCTGTTAGTACTTTGACACTGAGACCAACTGATGGGTAGTGGATTCTGCCTGTGCTTTTTGTAGCTTCCGAAACCAGGGTGTCTGTATGCAAAGTGTTGATTTGGAATGGGTCACAGTCCTTGCTAGCTCCCAAATTCTGGCCAGGAATTATCTAGGGTAGTGCCAGCTGGCATGGGCAGAAATCATGGCTCTTTTGGTTTAATAGGAGAGATGATCACATTCCTGAGCTTGGGGAAAATCCCAGGCGCTGCTAATTTTACTAACACCAATGTAGCCAGAGAACATTGTCCAATCTAGAAGAAGCTCCAGTGCTTGTCCAAACACTTCTTAGCACATATAGTCTCATGATGCAATGATGAGAAGTTACGAGACTAAAGCCAAGATTTAGTGCACTTTGATCTTACACAGAGACAAATCCCTAGAGCTGTTATGGTGTGGTTTTGGTGCCCACGTACAACTAAGAACAACTTTATTGATTCATAGAAAGTAAGACCCAAATAAATTTAGGAGCAAAAGCTGAAGAGAAGCTTTGCTGTGGTGGTACGCTAAAGGATTTGCTTCTGGCCCATTGATAGAAAACCCTCTTAGTACCTTCGGTTAGAGCAGAATGAGAGGTAGCTATAGGGAAAGATAGTTTAAAGTCATTAATTTCACATACAAAACTGCAGTCCAAAAACATACATTTTCTGGTATGGCTCACCAGTATGACATTGTTTTACTGCCTTTTGTATTTGGGCCAGTCATGTTGCTAATGGCTTCAGACTTGCTGGATGCTCCCATGCATTGTACATATTCTAATTTTTAACCTTCATCTGCCAATTCTTTAAATTTAATTAATTTTTCTTTCTTTAGGGTTATGCCAGCAGGCCTGTGACTGTTTCTTAACCTTTATAGATGCTCTTCTACCACAGCCACTCTTTGCTTCTCCACCTCCATCAGAATAAAACATTCTTTTCATACTATAGTACCCTCTATACCATCAAAACCTTGTCATTTCCTGCAAAACACCTTATGTGCCAAATACAATCTCAGAGCAGCCTGCAGAAATGGACTGTCCCAGAGAGGATGCTGAGTGTGCATAAAGGTGGGCTGTTTTTCCAAGGCACCTGTGTTGCGGAGGGGAAATTAATTGATGTGAGAAGATATTTTCCAAAATTAATATTGTTTATTAATTTTGCTATTCAGAACTCTTGCCACCCCCAACCACTGATTTTAATAATATTTTGGTTCTTACATGGTTATGGAAATATTCTATGGATATAATCTACATCTAATATAACCAGCAAAATAATTGAACTGGAAGAGACTATTCCCGTGGTCAGATGCCACTTGCAGCCAAATACACTGTTTGCCCAGTAGATGGGCCCAAGCTCTTTCTGCTCTATGGCAGAAGGCAGTAAAGATTTACAAAGAGGCATTTAAGCATTTGTTCACATATTATTACTACGTACTCGCAGGGGCTAGCCACAGTCCAGGCAGTGCCCAAATGCTTTCAGGGGATTCTGTCTTGTTGGACATTGAGGCTTGAATCTTCCCAGCTTCTGGGGAAAGGATGCAGACAATCTCTGACCTTGTTCTCCTGGCTTCTTCTGGACGATCTGTATATATGTCCAGGAATTCTAGGCAGGACCATCAGGTGCAGAGGCAGGATGTTGTGCAGTCTCAGCACGATGTCACGCTGGCCACACAGGCCAATCGCATGCAGACATCCAGGATCTGCTCCTGGTAACTCGCAGCAGTGGAGTTTACCAGGCAAGCAATAAGGCAGTGTGCAATAGCAGCACAGCTGGGCACAGCAGAGAGAGCACAGCAAAGGGCAGGGAAGTAAAGTAGTGAAGCAAAAGCAGGTTGTTCACCTGCATATCTCTTTTTATCAATGTGGGCCAAGATTGATTGTGCTTTGGATACAAGAACAGCCAATCAGGATGGTAGTTAGCCAAACCATACCATATTAGGCAGGATCCACAGGCCTGGCTCCCCCAAATATGGGAAGAGCACAAGCCTTGCACCCGGTAGGCCATAAGCTAGGCACGTGGGCTTACACAACAGCGTTACATAACCTGGGCCAGACGTTATGGCACCAGGCCCTTTGTGTCCCTTTGTGTCCATTTGATAGGTAAACATGTATAAGCCTATTTTGGGCCTATGGGCCCTCCACAACAACCTGCCAGAACCTTGCTGATGTTTCAGCATAGGAAAATATTTGGCACTGAACAGCTGTTCAGAAACTTTTCCCCTTGCAGGTAGTAGAAAATGTTCCCTTATTTAAACATATTTGTGTAATACTTTTTAGGTCTATATATATGTGAAAGGCTTTATTTTTTCCCCACAGTGATCCTCAGAGAATTTATCTCCTCAACTCATCCTATTTTCTGTATCCATCCTGCAGGATGGCTAATTGCTTTTACTCTCTTTTTAACAAGTCACTTTATAAATAGATGCTACAGTCATACTTCTTAGTTTTAAGTTCCTCTAAACAGTGCACCTTGTTCAATGCTGGATATGTTTGCTTTTAAACATTTTCTCTCTCAGTAGTATTGCAAGTTGTTTCTCTTCCAAAATTCATGGTGATATGACTGTAGTTGCAAACACCATCATTCACCACTTTCTGCTTTTCTGTCACTAGGCTTTTCTGGATCACGATGTACAACTGATTTATATTGCTTCTGTATTTTGAGTAAAATTACCCAGCATCCCATTTGCTTGTGGGTTGAGATTTTAGCAAAGAGTAAGTTGGTGTTTTAACTGTTGCTTTTATAAGTGATTCAAAAGATCCAGTGGCCCTGGGTTTGTTCCCTTTGTGTCATGCACATTTTACCAGCTTTAGCAAAGTGAGAGTCCAGTTAGCTGCAAATGCCAGTAAATGTCTTGACTTGTGGTGGTAGCGCTGAAGTGTTTAGCTGTATGTTGTGCTGTCCTTACCCACTCCTCACTTCGTTTTCCTTTTTCCTTTAAGTCTCAACTAAGAACTTTGAATGCCTTTCCACCTGGGTCTCACTTCTTTCTGTATTTTGGATTTTCCATAGTGTTTACTGAATAGGTGGTATAATTGTTGTTTGTGAAACTGTCTTGATGGTGGCTAAATCTTCTTTTATAAACTTTCTTGCTATTAACCTTGTTCTGCATGTTGGAAAGCCTATTGCTCTATTATGGCTTTCTTTTCTTCAAAGGTTTCTAATGACCTCTCTGAAGTGCGCTGGAGTCTTTGTCTCCTGGTTTAGATCTGCTCACAACAGGCCACCTTCTTCCCTTCTAGACATCATCCATTGCAGGATGGAAAGGAAACATAAACCTACTCTTCAGCCTTGGAACATTTTCAGACTCATTTATTTCTCTTTTTTTTGAGGACATTTGTAGATAGAAGTGGAATGGAATATTCAAATGCCTCTAACACACTGTTTTTCAGAACTAGAAATTGTCAGATTTAAGGCAGCCTTGGAAGTTAACAGTTTCCTTTTTTATTTTTTTCCCTTTTGTTTTTTTGTGATTTCTTTGGCCAATTGGTTGGTTGGTTTTGGTTTTGTTGGTTTTTTTGAATGTTTGCTCGGTTAATACAACCAACATTGTACAGGAAAAAAATGATATAGACCTCCATTACCCTCCATTTTTCTAGATGATTTCAACAAATGAGAGTTATTTATCTTGCTTTATTAAGCAGTTGATCAAAGCCCAAGGTTTGCTTTCCTTCTTTGCTGAATTCTCATTGATTAGCATTATGGAATCTGGGTTTTTATACAGTACAAAGGCATCCTATTTTCACAAATCCTTCGTGCTGAGTTGCAAATGGGAAGGAGATACTAGTAAGGTCATGTGTTTTCAGGATGTGCTCCTTCATTTTTTTTTTCTATAAAAATGCAGAAAGGATGTAACTATCTGCTTCTGAAGGAAAACTCAGGCTGCAGTCCAGACAGAAGCACTGGGCCATGGGTAAGGCAATATGCGATTATTTTAGTGCATTGTAATTGAAGGATTGTAATTTAAGTCAGTCACAGAGAGGAACTTTACTGAAATAACTCTCCCAAACAGTTTAGGATATTGTGTTCTTAAATGTATGCACAGGAACAAATAAGTACACTAATCATGTATCCTTGAAATTGTAAAGATTTTATTGTCCATTCTCACACACTAAGACCTGTTTCTTCCACACTTGTGTTCACTTAATCTGCAACCTTACCTCCACTTTCTGTAATCAGGAAATAACTGTATCTCTAGTTTGATAAAACTGTGCAAGATAAAGGAACATTGAACTGCACAGTTCCCCTACTGCTCGACAACAGAGGACCCAAAACATCTGCACTTGGTGAGCAGTGCAATGCACACTACCAATGTGCACTAGTTTCAACCTACCGTCCTTAGGAAAAGAGCAAATAATCAGATTGTGATAGATGGCAGTACTGAGGCATTTCTCTAGAAAACACAAATTGGATATCACATCTGAAGTGGAATCAATGCAACCATCAGACAATATGAAATTTTCTTTTAAAGAGGGAGTTGGAAAAAGGACAGAAAAAAAGGGGTTATATTCATAAAGAAAGTCCCTCCCACACACCATATTAGTGATATAGACTGAGGTTTATAAATGTTCAATGAGTTAACTCTAAGTAGCAATCCTTTGCTCTCAGAGTTTTAAATTAGTAGTACTCTTTTACAAACTGCCCTTTTCTTTTTGAGGAGAACACACATGCCATGCACACACACCCCCAACACCCCCCAAACTATTACTTTAGATTGTGACAGGGCAGAGTGCGGGAGAGCAAAAATTACTCAATAAAGGTTTCTTTAAACTTACTCACTAAAGATTCCTGACAGGTAAAACTCACTTAAAGAAAACACTTCTTCTAAATTCCCATCTGTACTCAGGCAGTTGTATTTACACTGTTACATTCTTCAGGAGCAAAATTTCTCTGATGTGAAACACTGAAGAAGTTGCACATGAATGATGCTGAAAAATGTCTATGTGCAGAGTATTTCTTGAAAAGCTCAAGTGTTCACTGTGATAGCCTCATGTAACCAAAGCTCAGGGTACCTCATGTACTGATCAAATCAATTGTTTCAGCCTCACCTAAGAAGGCAGGACACTTTTCATGAAGTTTTGAGAGCTCTTGATTCTAGTTCACAGTGTCCCCATCTTGTTCCCTAATCAGTTAAGCTCATGGTAGCTAATATAATTGTGTTAGTGGTATTTTGTTTGGGATACTTAAATACAAGTATACCAAAAATAAAGCAAGCAAGGAGGGGAACTGACAGCAAGAGATGTCCAGTAAGTGCAGTTAATATACACTGCTTAAGTAGCTTTAAAGGAACTGCAAACCAAACCAAACTCCTAGCTCCTAGCCTCCTATTTTCTAGCACTGTTACGCTTAAAATCTTACAAATGTCTTGTCCAGATCCTGGAAAAAATTAAGCAATTGGATTTGCCAGGTTTAAACCTGCATTTACTGCTATTTTACCTCGGACCTAGCAAACCTTTTCTGTCCATGATCTTTGCAACGGCCTGGATTTTGCAGCATATTTAGGCACTGGCTGCAGTGCTACAGTAGATGTTCTCTCTTCAAAGTCTCCAATCACCTTCCCAGAACTATAAAACTAGGTGGAATCCAACACAAGCTGGAATCCAAAAGAATAAGCTATTTTGAAATATCAATAAAAGAGTGGTAAATCATCATTATGATGCTAACAGCAGTAGTGTTACAACAAAGCAACCCACTTACAGCAGTTAATTTTGTGGTATTTTCTACAAGACAATGAAATTGTGCTGGAATGGAAAACCTATATAACAGTTTTCCAGGAATGGATTTTGACTTCTTGAATTGTTTCAAATGCAAGTTGTCAAGATTTCAAACACTGTTGTCGGTATCTTCGTGTTGCAATTTCTGAAATAGCAGAAAGTGAGATGTTGTCACTGTTTGTAGTACCTGCAATTCCTAAAGACAGTGACTTGGCCATCTCTTGCTTGAAAAAGCATATGCTGAGATGTGTTCTTCCAGGATCCTTAGTAGATTAACAAATCAGGTTTTCTTTCTGGGGGATTTATAACAGTGTGGGGAACTCTTCAACTCCAAACACATAAACCAGGATTATTTGCAAATGAATGGAGAGTTAAAAAGAAGTACATGACAGTTTGGTAGTGGAGAGTGGGTAGCACAACAGTACTTTGTCATAAGTATCAAAATACTTGAGGATATGAAGCTTGATGCATTTCAAATCAAATGCAGGAGCCATAGTGGTGACAGATGTTTATGTGAAGCTTTCTATGTAGACATGCAGAAGCAATGCAGTATATGGATTCACAATCAGAAGCCTAGGAAATTTCTGCAATAAATTCTCAGCCAGGCAACAAAGGAGAACCATGATACATAGACTGTCTTTCAGTCCTTCAGTCAGGTTATTTATTTGGTTGTTTATGAGTACTGACAAGAAACTACATGGTGTTTTACTTCTACTTGGGTGACTGGGAAACACATCTCTCACATGCAACAGCAACATCTCAATCTCTCATTGAGAGCTCATTTGCCTGGCATGGAATTCCAGGGACTGTAATTACAGGTAATGTAACTCAGTTTTCCAGTTAGGAATCTGCTATTTGTGGTACCAGCAGAACCAGAGTGTGTCACATGCCTGCCACACTCCAGCCAAAGCAGAAGCAGCTGTTGAGTTTGTCAAGCATACTGGGGTAAGAGGGATGCAGAGGAAGTACTTTTGTATGTTATTTGGTGATCAGCAAGCCTACAAGGTCATCCTGTGCCACACACACACTGGCACTACGGTGCACAAATGATGCAGCTCAGTCAAGGCAGAAATGCACTTCATCTACTGTGGTGTAATCTGTAAAATAAGACTGTAAAACCAAAACCAAATAGTCCTCCTTGAGTGACAAGTTCTGTTATGTTCAGTTATGGTTGTGTCCCATAGCACAGAAGAATCAGAGGTCTTATTTGATAAGCATGGATGTAATTTATAGTAATTCAGGCTCTCAGAATAAAAGCTACACACAAACTCAGAACCAAGGCTGTTCCATTTAAAGTTGTTGTATTTGTTCTAATTTGTGCATTTAGCAAACCAGGCCTCTGTTGTTAGGGCCCACAAGGATAGCATCAAGATATCTACTGTTAGTGAATAACAGATATCAAAGATTTTTTTTTTCACCAAAGGTCATCCTTTCTCTTCAGCTGACTCTTTGCATTTGTAAAAGTAAAATCGAGTTGACTCAATCAAAACTAGCTTTTTCTCCTCCATGCATAAAGAAATTTAACTTACATGAGAAAATGAAGGATATTTTCTCAAGTTCAAAAAAATCCAATCACTTTCAGTTTGATTTAAGTTAGAAACACTGGTGCTTATACACCTTGACTATCCACCCTACAATTAAAGCAGGGACATTTTCACCAGCAGCCACCTGGGAAGAGAATCTGCACTCTTCCTGTCTTCCATTTTACCCAGTAACTTTATTCTTAACAAAAATTAAAATCAACTTAGAGGAAGGTGGGATTGATGTTTCAATGCACACAGATACAGTGGCTCTGAAGTAGCACTAATACTGCTGTGACAAGTAGCTTGTGATTTCTAGAAGTGTCACAGTTCATTTGATGTCATTCACATGCCATGTGAGTGACAGGAAGAGGAAGCAGTGCCTAGCATGTAGAAACTGTTGCATGCTAGAGGGGTGGTAATTAGGATAGATTTTCTTGAAGTAGGTTAGTCAGAGAATCTGAACGACTTGGGTCATTAGGAACACTAGAGGTCGTTTAGTCTAAGCTCCTCCTCAGTGCAAGACCAGCTTGACTAGGATTTCATAGCTGTATTTAAGTTTTGAAAATCTTCAGAGATGGAGCTCCTTCAGCTTCTCTGCACATTGTTCCAGTTCTGCACTACCTTTAAAAGAGTGATTTTTCCTTTTTCCTTTACTCTAGACAGAGCATCCTTTGCTGCAACTTGTTATCCATGGCTTCTAGTTCTTTTCCTGTGCATCTCTGGGAGGAGCCTGTCTCTGCCGCCTTTGTACCTTTCTCTAGGACTGGGTGGCTGCTATTAGGACTTCCAATGTCATTTCTTCCCCAGGCTGAACCAGCCCAGCTCCCTCAGTCTGTCTTCACAGGGCAGTTGTTCCAGCCCTTGAATGTTATGATTCTTTCTGGGTTTTGGTACCTAAAACTAAACCCCACATCCCATTTGTCTCACAAATACCAAGCAGAAGAGAATAACCACTACCTCCGACCCACTGGCTTCAGTCTTGCTGATGCAGCCAGGCTGTGCCATCAATTGATTAATTCTGCTTTCCTGCTGGGCTGTGAATCTCATGATGGCAATATGGATAGATATCAGGTTAATGGAGGCAAGTAGGTGAAAAGAATTGTTCTTATGGCAAACTGAGCAGCAAATTGACCATTATGAAAGACTCTGAAGATAAAAAAAGAAAGAAAGGTTAAGTGATATAAACACACACAAAAAATAGCGAGGACCAAAGAGCGCTCTTACAATGGCTTACAAACAGTCTCTTGTTTCCAAATATGTCCAGACAGGGACTAGAAGGTTTCTAGAGATGTTTAAGAGATGTATATTGTGAGTTTGCAAAAATACTGGTGGATCCTGGCTTATTTTGAGGTTATTTTCTTTTTATATTTCCTCCCTCAAATCTACATATGACTTTTCCGTAAAGATGGGATTATATTCCTAATCGGTAAGTAAAAGCAATTCATTTCCACATTCCCCACTAATCCTAGCAGTCTGAAAAACTGACACATCACTGCTTGTAGTTGTAGTCTCTTCCTTAAACCAGGAGAACAAGGATTGCAGCTTTGAACAGATACATTACAACTGGTCCTCCATGTAAGACAACACTCAGATAGCTATATATCTATATACACACATGTTTTTATATATATAGGTTTTGATGCTGTTGTTTATGGCCTTTAAAAAGCTTTAATTTTTCCAAGAAGATTACATAAGTAGACTTCTATAGAAAGGTTATGCAGAAAAGGCAAGCTTATTCACAGTGACATCATATTGTAAGACTGGAATATGACTGTACTATTTCTATTTTTCCCTCTTTAGCAATGTCACTCTCTGATTTGCACTATTTATGTCATGGAACTAATGGCAGAAGTAAATAATTAGTTAAGATGTTAGTTGGCATCTTTTATGCTTCAGTTTATGAGTATAACAGCAGTAGGGCTTGCTAGGAAAATGCTCATGCTTTTTTAAGGTTTGTGTCCCTTGGAGGAGAGTCAGTGGCATGGATAATAAACATGTTGAGAATATGTAGCAGCACTGAGTTAAATGTGAGTATTCCTCAATGGAACGAAGTAGGGAAGATTTTCTAATCTTTAGTCATGCTTGTTAATATTTAAATATTGAAAGCGCAAGTGCATTGCAGTCACAATATGTTTATTTTTCAGGACAGTCTTCCTGGAGTAGTTTACTTTGTACGATATATTATATACAATATCTCATACTGTGATGGTGCTTAGAGCCTTTGCCAGGGATAAAGACTTACTCTTCTCAAAGCCATGCAAACGCAATAGGAAGACACCGCTTTTCCCCAGCACATCACATCTGGATTATTAGCAGTTGTGCTCAGATGCAACTCTAAGGCCTAACGCTGAGAAATAAAAAGTGAGCTATCCTAACTCTGCCTTTGAGTGAATGAAACAAGAAGGCTCATCCACTGAAAGAGCAGATGCTGCTCTAAGTACTGCTGGTGTGCAATAGGCCCAAGAGCTCAACCATACCTCCCAGTGATTCAGGTGGAAGGAGACTGCTGCCGTGCCCTGGTGCAGCAGCATTGGCATGGAGGAATGACAGCCTCACATCCAGACTCTGTGTGCCCTTCTCGGGAATCTGTGTACCACAGTCACTAGCCTCATGCGTGGGTGTGCCTGGTGTTTCAAATAATGACTGCGTTAATTTTGCAACTTTTTGAAACACCAGTATCGTTGCAAGTGAAGTGCACTGTTTGCACCTAGAATTAACAGCCTGAATTAGCAGGGTAAGAGAGGAAAAAACAGGATAGTTGTCTCTGGTTTGGCACAACTTCTATTTATACGAAGGAAATGTTAATGCTCTTTATCTCCTTGGGGTACTCTCCAGTGCCTCATTTCCAGCATTTGCTGTATTGCTCCTTGGAGAAACTTCTGAAGCCATACGGTTCACTTGCTGTTTCTGCATTTCTATGTGCCTAAGGAGTTGGTGGAGGTAGTAGTCTCTATGCTTTCTGATACTTCTCTCTATGTCTTACTTGCTTTCCATACTTTTTTTTGTAAATGAAAAGTGGCTGTTGCACTTTCCAACTTTCCTCTAGCTCAGCACTGGAAATGTGTAAACATGCTTCTACTAGCACATGCTCCTTCTCCCATACTATCCTATGAAGAAAGGCTGAAAGAGTTGGGACTGTTAAGACTAGAGAACAGAAGGCTCTGGAAAGACCTTAGAGCAACCTTCCAGAATTTGAAGGGGACCTACAGGATAATTAGGGTGGGACTTTTTATGAAGGCATGTAGTGATAGGATGAGTAGTGACTTACGATTGCAAGAATCTGTTTTTAGATTAGACATTGGAAAGCTAGTTTTAAATTAGACACTAGGAAGAAATTCTTCACTATGAGGATGGTAAAGCACTGAAACAGGTTGCCCACAGTTGTGGATGCTCCAACCCTGGAAATGTGAGGCCATGTTGGATAGGGCCTTGAAGAACCAAGTCTAGTAGGAGGTTGTCCTGGAGTCCTGTATACCCCAAAATTCCTCTCCCTCTGTGAACTGAATGAGAGAGGAAAGACACGAAAAACCTGTTCTCCCACCCCTGCCCTGCAGGTGTGAAGGGGGGCAGCAAAGGGCCCTTCTGGCATGAGGGGTGCCCCATGCAGATGCCCACACTGGAATTGGGCTGGGGATTGGTTGTGGTCTTAACTCCTAGGAAGTGGTAACTCGACTCTTTGTCTAGGAAGCGTATAAATATTGGGGTACTTCCTGCCTTGGGGTTTGAGCCTTAGAGTTCTCCCCTGCCTGGATAGTTCCTGCAGAAAGAGTCCCCTGGCACTGCGAAGGACAAGCTCCTGAGGGACAGGACTGTCCCTGCTTTGGATGGCTTCCCACCATAGGCACCCTTTGTGCAAGCTAATGAGCCTCGAATGTCCTTTGAAAGAGAGAGAGCTGACACGCACCTGGACTGCCTTTTCCCTCAGACAGCCTAACTCACCTGGGAGTAACTTTGGCTCAGCCTGGTTAATAGTGGGAACGCTATATTTAGTAGCTTAGCCTTTCCATCTCCTGACTTCTAAACTAGTCAAATTTATCTATGGTATCCTTTTAAGATCTTCTCAATCAAACTGAACCTGCTAATTAAACTAAATTAATTTCTGTAGATAGTTTTGGGGGCGGGTTTCAGGAAAACAAAATAATTCTATTTTTATATATATTCCTGACTTGGCCACATTAATTCCCTGCCTCCACAACAGAGGTGCCCCTGTACGTGGCAGGGGTGTAGAACAAGATGATCTTTAAGGTGCCTTCCAACTCAAACCATTCCATGATTCAGTGATATCTCCACTCTCTGTGGAGAGAAGGTATCAGAAAAATCTGTTTTACTAATCTTTTAGGTATAGTTGATCCTCTCTTAGGTAAGTTGATAGACCAGATTTTGCTTCCAGTATATTCATGCCTATCTCTCCAGGCCTTTTTTTCTCTGTGGGTCTAATGCCATAGGGAGAGAAATCTCTTGTGTATTACAGAGGCCAAAACTGAAGAGGTGGATTTAGGAGTGTTGATGCCTGCATCTATGCAGCATGACATAGCTGACAAACAATTTCTGAAGAAATTTTACAGGAATGGCTTTTTGATGGTGTATACAACGAAAGACACTACACAGTGACAAGTGAAAGCACCATTGGAGTGTTTTCACCAAGCAGGGATTCTTGGTGTGTTTGCAAGGGATGTATTAGTCTCATGTTACAAAGATTTAAAGGGTGCGTAGCGACCAGCTAAATTTTATCCTCTTGTCGGAGCTTGCTGGGGCTGATGCTTAGACACAGTGAATGAAGAAATGCCACTGGTATGCTTATTTTTGAAAATGTAAGATCTAGTACAAAGGTTGCTTTATCAGCAACAATTTTCCATAGCTACACGTTAAAGAATTATATACAAATGCCACTCTAAGTACTAAGTGATGTGAAGGTCATCATTGCATGCTAGAACAGTAGTTCTGTCATCCAAGATGCAATTGCTTTTACTCAACGCACTGAATGATTAGAAGAACGGAAACTTGTGAGACTGTTGGAGGACAGAATGTTGTCCAGTGTTTGTCAGCAGCTCTGAAACTGGGGCTTGCAAAAATGGCTAGCAGAGTACACATGGGAGTCTGCTTCAGCCCAGACCAGTGAACCAGTTCATATTTGTTTCCATGCAATTCAGTCCATGACAAGAGCTTGAAAGAACAATCTGAAAGGTAGCAATCACACTGAACCTGAAGATTTAACACTTTTAGAGGCATTAAAAAGAATAGACTGATTTATGTACACAGAGATTTGAGCATGTATCTCTCAAGAAGACAGTGTTTGAGACAGTATGGTCTTCTGCAGACAAAACCAAAATGGTAATTCAGACTGTAAAAGGAAAAAAAGAAAAAAAAGGAGAAAGTAGCATTTGTCTTCTGTAATGCATTATTTCAGGTATTTACATCTGAAATCTGTTTTTCTTTGAATATATTTTTTTCCAAGTTCACACTTGCACTTCAAAATTGTACTGCTCATTAACAGGAAAACAATTTAGCATTTTGCTTTTATTTTTGTTTTTCCCCATCCCCAATTTACTTTTTCTTAAGCTGTTTGGGAGAAAAAGATGCAGAGGTAAACAGAAATTCTGAAAACATGCACATAACGTATCTGTTCTTGAACCAGTAACCCCTGTCCTGGGAGAGGTGTTGGATACTCAGGTACCATACCCAGTAATTCAAGGAATTGAGTACATTACACAGCATCTCTAAAAAAATGGCTGTGTCATCATTTACGTGATACAGAGCAAGGGAGTGATTCAGGAAATGTCATGGATGATTAAAGTGGGGGAAAACCAGATTCCATTCCCCATACTGCCTTTAATTTTCTCTGTGTCCTCATACAAGTTTTATCTTGCAAGCTGTTAAGCACATGCTTTCTGGATGACCCAACTCACTTCAGTGAGGGTACTGTAATGCACACGAGCATTATCTACCCAGTCATACAAGTGTCTTCAGAAAAAAAGAAGGTCTTCAATTTTGCATGCCTCATTTCCCATATCCCTAACATCAGGAAGATATATCTATTATTTTTGTGGAATATATCTATTAATTTAGTGGGACTGTGAAGACCATCAGGACCAAGTAGGTTATTCTGCCTCTGTGCTCAGAGCTGGTTAGGCCACACCTTGAATACTGTGTCCAGTTCTGGGGCCCTCAGTTTAAGAAAGATGTTGAGGTGCTTGAATGTGTCCAGAGGAGGACACGGAGGCTGGAGCAGATGAGGGAGATGGGGTTGGTCAGCCTGGGTAAGAGGAGGCTCAGGCAAGACCTCATTGTTGTCTACAACTACCTAAAAGGAGGTTGTAGCCAGGCAGGGATTGGTCTCCTCTCTGGCACCCAGTGACAGAACAAGAGGACGCAGCCTCAAGCTGCCCCAGGGCAGATTTATGCTGGATATTAGGAAGAAGTTCTACACAGAAAGAGTGATTGGCATTGGAATGGGCTGCCTTGGGAGGTGGTGGAGTCAGCATCCCTGGAGGTATTTAAGAGAAGGCTGGATGAGGCACTTAGTGCCATGGTCTAGTTAATTAGAAGGGTTAGGTGATAGTTTGGACTCCATGATCCAGAAGGTCTTTTCCAACCTGGTTAATTCTGTGATTCTGTGACATATTATTTTTGAGATGTCCAAGAGGTTTCAGCAAGCAGGATGAACACAGAGATAGCAAAAATGCCAGTACACAATGTACGTATGTAGGTGAAATGAAAATCTACCCTTTTCAAGGATGCAATATACCCATTACCCTAGAATTTTATCCAAAGATTTCATCATGAAATGATTTTAAACTCTGAAACAAAAGAGTGCTTCAAGTAAGATTGCCCACTAGAAGGAAAAAGACATCAGAAGAAAACTCTTTATACAACCTGAGCTTACAGGCTTTTAAGGTATTCAGTTCAGCACATACCTTTTAAGGCTTACATACCTTTTAAGGTATTCAGTTCTGGAGCCCCCAATACAAGAAGGACATGGAACTGCTGGAGCGGGTCCAAAGGAGAGCCACGAAGATGATCAGAGGGCTGGAGCACCTCTGCTATGAGGACAGGCTGAGAGAGTTTGGGCTCTGCAGCCTGGAGAGGAGAAGGCTTCGAGGAGACCTTATAGTGGCTTTCCAGTATTTGAAGGGAGCCTACAGGAAAGCTGGGGAGGGACTATTTACACGGTCTAGTAATGTTAGGATGAGGGGGAATGGGTTTAAGCTGGAAGAGGGGAGATTTAGACTGGATGTTAGGAGGAAGTTCTTTACAGTGAGGGTGGTAAGGCACTGGAACGGGTTGCCCAGGGAGGTTGTGGATGCTTCCTCCCTGGAGGTGTTTAAGGTCAGGCTGGATGAGGCCTTGGGCGAGCTGCTCTAGTGGGAGGTGTCCCTGCCTGTGGCAGGGGGTTGGAGCTGGATGATCCTTGAGGTCCCTTCCAACCTAAACCATTCTATGATTCTATACCTAAAATGTAGCACATCCTTGAGCATATCTGTAGATAAAAATGAATTATTTAGTGTGATACTTTGGTGTCATTCAGAATTCTTATATGATTCGATTCTCAGGGTTTGTTAGGTGGATACACAACCATGATGGTTATAGCTGACTCTTCACAGAGAAATCCTTTGCCACATAAAATAGGTACAAGCTGAATGTAAAGTAAATAGCAGGTTCACTCCACCTTTTACCTTAAAAGGAAATTTTATCTTTTGAGTGGTGCAGTGTTTGTGGTGGGTTTTTTCCTGTAGTGGTTTATCATTCCTCTGAGGTGTCAGCCTAATAATCCTCCAGCTGGTAAACATGGTATGGCTTACAGAATGGTATAATGGGAGCAAAGAGAGCAGAAGCTTTATTCGAAGATGGACACTACTGTAGTAAGCTGTGTTTTGTTGGTTTAAAGTACTGGCAGTTTGCTTGTTGTTTTGCTTACCTTTCTTCACAGTTCTGTGTATTAGTGATTCTATAACAAAAGAGAACCCTCAGAACTCCCTCAAGATGTTTTTAGATGCAGTAACCTATGCTAGGGTATTTGATGGTTTGCCGTCAAACAAAGCAGATGAAGCTTACGCATATACTAAAAAGTAAAATATCTGTCTGCCCATAAATGCAAGAATATTTTTTTTTCAATCTTAGGATTTGTCTTCTTGGTAGCAGTATTTGTGATATGGCTTGAGATCCAGAATGAAATTATTACGTATTCTTCATGTTGCGCAGAAGAGAACCATTGGACAGATACAACTTGGTCACTTGGGCTTGCTGCTGGCCTAAGTGCTTTTGAGGATGTGGGCTGCCTTATCTAGTTTAGATGACTCGCCCAAATGCAAGAAACCCTGTATCTTGCTACTGCTTTAACTCATGCCCTCAGAAAATGTTCCATTTCAATGCCCAACAAGGGACACTTTTAGGACTCAGCTGGACAGGGTGCCAGACCATCCTGTCTACGCAATAGTTTTGACAAAAAAAGGTTGGACCAGATGACCCTTGAGGTCCCTTCCAGCCTGTTATTCTATGATTCTATTTAGACCTATTTTACTCTGAAAAAATATGTCCAGCATTCACCTTGAGGTCAGACACATATTGGCACACAGCAGGAACTTTCTGTTATGAAATTGCTCAGATAAGCTGTATCAATATTTAAAGGATTTTTAAAAAGTGTTTCAAAATGGCTTTTCCTTTGAAGTATTAGGACATTCATAACCATATGGGCCTTAGTTTCAAGAAAATATGAGATGCTAACAGATAATTGCTGAATGTTATTTTATTCATCACTAGGGGTCTTCTGCTAGGAGCATCTGCCTCTTAAGCTGTTGTTATTTTAGACCAGATTTCAGCAAACAGAAGCAAGCTTGAGGTGAGAGTTGTACCAGCTTTGGTTAATGGATGACCACCCCACGCTCATCATAATGAAGAACTGCCAGTGTCTGGTGCCAGTCCATGGCAGGAAAACAAAGGTTTGAGCAACCTCCTTCCTGCCTTTCCTGAGACAAGAAACTTCTCCCTGAAGGTGTTAGTTTCTTGCACTTAGTCCCTTTTATTTTATAATGAAGTAGAATGAGAAGAGTGAAAAAAATCAATTTACATCTACGTACTTGTGGCAGAATTATTCCTTATGCATGGACTTTCTGAAGGTCTCTCAAAGGAGTGCTGTATTAAGGTGAACTCCATCTGCTGCTTGAAGGCTTTGGGAAGTTTCATCATCCTTCTTGGTCTTTCATGACAGGTTTCAAAATCATCTTGTTTCTGTAACCTTTAGCTACACTGTTAAAATGCACCTGAAAATCCTAGACCTTTTGGGAAAAAAATTATAGGATTGATTTTCTTTAACTTACCAATTCTAAATGGGTGCTGCATCCATGTCTGGCCATGCATAAAATCTAAAAGAATAACTGGGAAAAGGCAAAACATCTACCATTTACATGGACAAAGACTTGGGGTCTGGCACTTGCTCATTGGCACATCTGTCCATCTGAAGCCAGGCAGGCTTTTTGGATGAGATGAAACAAATAACCTGGCTGTTGTAATACTGTGTTATGTAGCAGCTTCAAATTCTGCTGTTTGCGAGTTACAACCTCCTTATAGGTGCACTAATCAGTCCTCAGTGCAGAGCTATGGGTTAAGGGGTAAGTAGGTCAGTTCTGTGGAGATGGACTCTGTTTTGGGGAAAAGGAGGCACAGAATTAGTCACGAATACCTCTTTCAATACACAGTTTGCAGAGATTAAATGCTCTGTGTTATAGCTATAGATAGGATGGGATTTGAGGCATGTTACAGCACAGAGCCA
This sequence comes from Tricholaema leucomelas, assembly GCA_013400475.1. Classification (NCBI taxonomy): domain Eukaryota; kingdom Metazoa; phylum Chordata; class Aves; order Piciformes; family Lybiidae; genus Tricholaema lacrymosa; species Tricholaema leucomelas. Next base: position 262,090 of record WAAF01009549.1, on the reverse strand, counting down.
GGAACAGCTGCTGTCTTTTCTAGTGGCAATTCCAGAGCAAACTAAATTTGAAAACCCTTATGGTAAGGGCTTCTTTGTGAATTTCATACTTACGAAATTATGGGCTGCATAGATAAGACTATGGGTGAAAGAAATATATGTGAACACACGTATGAAACACTTGAACTGAATATAACACATCTCTTAAATGCAACATACATAAGTAATACAGATTATATAATTATAGATATATAATGTAATAGATGAACAAAAGTTGTCCTTTTCCTAAAACCTGTGGGAAATTGGTGGTGGAGCTAGCAGTTGTACAACACCTCATGCATTAGGTGGAAGATCATTGTTCTGTAACTGTAGCAAAGAGTTGAAAAAAGGTTTACTCTCATATTAACTTTCATTTCTTCAGACAGTATTGCCCTTCTAAAGATAGCCCTTCAAAAGATAGACCTTTTGAGAATGTCTGCAGATCTGGACTCCTTCAGATTAACTGGGGACACACATTTCAAAGGGAAGTGGTGTTCATGGGGACTTCTTTGCCAGTCACCCAGATCTCAGCTGCAGACGTAAAGGATAAGTAGTAAAGGAGTTTAAATTTCCTCAAGCTGCCTTCTATAGTGTTTCAGCTTTGATCTGTCAGGTTTACTTCAAGAGGTGGGAAAAGTTGTTAATTTTCCACTCTCATTTGACACTTCACCTTTCTCTAGGGGCTACTGAATTAGTGCCCATTACCTACTAGGTGAGCTGAATGCAATACCAGAACCTACACTGGGTGTTAACTGACTTCACAGGCAGATAAGGGAAACATTTGATGATTTTCTTTTATTTTAGTGTAGCTGCCAGATAACTACAACCAGTAAGGTGGACTTCTTTCTCAGGTCAGCCCATGGTGCCACCATCTATACCTTGTCTTTTCCCATAGTCCTGGTTGTGTGCATGCTTGGCACCGGATGAAGTTGGTCCTTCTGCTCTGGCAAACTAAAAAGCTTGCCTGGCAGAGGCTGCCCAGAGAGGCAAGAAGCAGTGATGGGGCATGATGGCCAGGGTGCATGCCAGCTGGTGGCACCCCATCTCAGTTGTGTCTTGCTTGTGTATACTCTGCAACTACAGTGTACTGTGACAGCTTTTCAGGTGCCATGTACTACTACTGTAGACCATGAATCTATGGCCTTTAATATAGCCTGGATACATATTGCAGGCTCTGCCTCACATAGTGAAAATTATAAAACCTGAGATATATTTTTATATTTAATCTGTGTCAGGAAGCAGAGGAGACCTCTGTGGTGTAAATGTTCTGAGCCAAAACACCCAGATGGTCGCAACCGTACTTGAACTGATACACATATTAGTGATAACTTACAGGATTTTCACTGTGTCTTAACTGTCGCAGAATGGATGGGGTTGGAAGGGACCTCTAAAGGTCATCCAGTCCAACCCTGCTGCAAGTCAGCAGGGGACATCCTCCACTACATCAGCTTGCTCATGAGCCCTGTTGAGCCTGACATTGAATATTTCCAGTGATGGGGCCTCAACTAACTCCCTGGGCAACCTATTGCAGTGTTCCACCACCCTCATGCTAAAGAACTTGTTCCTAACATCCAGTCAGAATCTCATCTTCTCTCATTTCAACCCATTGCCCTTCATTGTATCACTGCAGGCCTTTGTCAACAGCACCTCTGCAGCCTTCTTGTAGGACCCCTTCAGGTACTGGAAGGAGTCTATTATTTCTCCCCAGTGTCTTCTTTTCTCCAGGGTGAAGAAGCCCATCTCCTTCAGTTCGTCCTTGTAGGAGGAGTGTTCCAGCCCCCTGATCATTTTTGTGGTACTGTGTTCAGATACCATCACGTTAAATGAGGTACAGAAAAAGCCGAACACAGATTCCTCATTGAAACCATGTTATATTCTAAGGGATCAGCCAGACCTACCATATGATCTGTGCTTGGGTTAAGCTTCTTCTTTTCACCACTGCTTCCAAGACACAAAGAGCAGATAAAAAAATATCGTGGCTATTTCTAAGAAATGCAATGAAGCAGTTGCTGATTATGAGACTCCTGTGAGTCAGATCATTAGCACTGATATCCATTTCCATTGCTCTTGCTGCAGTTTGGTTTTTTTTTTTTTTTGTGGGTTGGTTTTTTTTTGTTTGTTTTTTAGTTTTGTGGTTTGGTTGGTTGGTTGGTTTTGTTTTTTTTGGTTTTTTTTTTGTTTATTGGGGTTTGTTTTGGTGTTTTGTTGGGTTTTTTTTTAAGAAACAGGGGTATTTTCATTTCACCATGGATGCTTAAGCTTCATTCCTAGGGAAATAGGTCTCATGTGGTGATAATTTCTGTCAGCCCATATTTCTTTCCTTGCTCAGGAACTGTGTGAGAATTTTCTTGCTAGCAGGACATGAGCTGGTAAACATGAGAACTCGTGCTGCCTGGCCTGCATCAGGAGTGGTGTGGTCAGCAGGAGCAGGGAGGTCATTCCGCCCCTGTACTCTGCACTGGTTAGACCACACCTCGAGTACTGTGTTCAGTTCTGGGCCCCCCAGTTTAAGAGGGACATTGAGATGCTTGAACGTGTCCAGAGAAGGGCGACGAGGCTGGTGAAAGGCCTTGAGCACAGGCCCTACGAGGAGAGGCTGAAGGAGCTGGGATTGTTTAGCCTGGAGAAGAGGAGGCTCAGGGGAGACCTTATTGCTGTCTACAACTACCTGAGGGGTGGTTGTGGCCAGGAGGAGGTTGCTCTCTTCTCTCAGGCGGCCAGCACCAGAACAAGAGGACACAGCCTCAAGCTACGCCAGGGGAAATTTAGGCTTGAGGTGAGGAGAAAGTTCTTCACTGAGAGAGTCATTGGCTACTGGAATGGGCTGCCCAGGGAGGTGGTGGAGTCGCCGTCCCTGGAGCTGTTCAAGGCAGGATTGGACGTGGCACTTGGTGCCATGGTCTAGCCTTGAGCTCTGTGGTAAAAGGTTGGACTTGATGATCTGTGAGGTCTCTTCCAACCCTGATGATACTATGATACTGTGATATTGTGTCCTTGAGCTCATCCTGGATTCAGAACAACCAGGCGCTGGGTGGCACCCCCACGCACAGCTGCAAGGGGCTGAGCCTGCCAGCTGCAGGGGTGGACACCACAGATTATTTTGGTACAGAGTGACCTATCTGTACCTTACATATAACTCTGAGCCAATCTGTACCTTCCACTTGTGTCAACCTTGAACTAGTTGTGCACGCCTCTTCCAAGTAGGATATAAGCCGCTGTATTGCCTGAATGAAGCATACTGTACTGCTAGCAGCTAACTGAGTCAACTCGTCAGTACCCTGATCTCGCCTTCACTGGCTTCCCGCGACCGCAAGGAACTTTAGTGTCCATCAACAAGAACTAGTAGAAAAATAGTAATTTCCAAGTTGCTAAGTCCCTGCAACCTTCATGAAAGGCTGGTTAGAAGACAGAGTCCCTGTTTAGTGTTATGGTGCAAGAGCTGCCACAGAGGCAGCTCACTCTATGAGTCACCAGAGAATCCACACCTCTAGATGGCAGAAAAAACTTCAGAGTTTGCATGTTATTAGATCTCAGATAGAAGCACATCTATTAGAAACTAAAAAAAAAATCCTCACTGCTGCTCACGGGAGTGATTTTTAATTGTACAAAATCTATTCTGTAAAAGAAGTGTCTGTATCTTGCTCTGTAGATTTCTATGCTCCCTTCTCTCCATACACATTAAGATTTAAGGTACTCATCAGTGGGAAATATGTAAAATACATAAAATCTCCCACAGGACTGCAGTCTCTCCTTCAGTGCTAATGTATTAAAACTAGACTTCTTAAACATTCATATTAATTAGTCTGTAAGGAACCATTATCAAAATATGGTGTGAATACATAATTATGAGGGTGTGTTGTCTGCCAGGAAAATAAGGGTCTGATCCTGCTTCTTCCAAAGTAAATGGCAGCTTCATCATTCATTTTCATATAAGCAATAGTGAGCCCTAAGGCAGCAGAAATAGGAAACAACTTCCCCCTTCCTGTCTCTCTGGAAGCATTGTCCCACCCTTGCTGAGAAAGCACTTCAACTCTCCTGGGAAGGAAGACAGAGAGAAGAGCGCTTGGCGGCTAATATCAATATTCATGTACAGCTGCAACTCACAGGCCTTATTCCCTGCTGAAGCATGCCATTATCTTAGGCAGGGGTCAACCCGCAGAGTGGGATGGACTCCTTTGACTGGCACTCAGGCAAGGTCAGCTGTCCTCTAGGTGCACTTTCTGGCTCTCTCCAAGAAAAGGCAGTCTGTTTATTTCCAGTGTCAAGGCTGCCTTTATCACCTAGTCTCAGAGCTTCTGAGAAGGGGCAGCAAACCACCCTGCATGTCCTAATGCTTTGGCCAAGACTGGAAGTTTCAGACAGTTGCAGAAGTTAAAATTCTTCCATTTCACTGGACTTAGCAAGACAAAACTTTCATCTGCCCCAGGTAAATGCAAGAGCCTACATGATATGGCAAGATATCTGTTAATTTTGAAATATCAAGCCTGCAGTTAATCTCAGAGTAAGAACTCTTTTTGTTTGTTTGTTTGACTCTTGCTTGTTAGTTTATTTTGCCTTAAATAAAAATTGGCATGGTCTAGGAAATGCAAAATGGAACTAGAAAACTGGAAAAAGATCTTTGATCATGTTGTTCTGCTGCTGATTTGTTTGCAGTTTCAGTAGAATGTGAACATATTATTTCTCCAGTCTCAGTTAGTGTCTTGTTTCAGAATTTAATGGATGAGCTTTCCCTGCTTCCTGTTCCCAAGTTTCCTTCTTTTTGGCTTAGCCATTCTCTAAAACAGTGCTTTTTTTCTAGAAGTAGAACATTTTCCCTGTCTTAGCCAGTATTTCTTTCTCTCTTGCAGTTCTTGTCTCTCCCATTCACTGCAGCAAATTTGCACTGCATTGCAGAGAGCAAGGGTAGAACACAGGCTTGTTTTCAGCTGTTGCCTTGGTGTCCTCCCAGACTGAGTGCTGTGGGGGTCAACTATCATGATGGAGTGTCCTCAACATCTCGAGAAGTCTAAGTGCTCCACCACCCAACAAAGTTGCCCTTCTGTTTTAGGGAATGATGCTGTGCAAGATACCTGCAAGGGGACTGCAGTTCACATATGATCTGTGCTGGTCTAACTGAACAGGTATGTTTAAAAACACTAGCAAGAGATTTTAGGTCTTGAGGCTTTGCTGACTCTTACTATAAGATAGGCATCCTTAAAAATAGAAATCACTTAGTTACATTCATAGTCTTGATAGTGGCAGTACAGACCTCCAGTTAGCATCTTGTGGTTACCAGATTGCAAGTCATTGGACACTAAAGGCTGAATTGAAATCTCTACTTTATTTTTACCAAGCCACCATTTTGTCTCATTAATGGTGAAGGTCAGTTATTGTTGTGAGGAAACTGGATGCATAACAAGGTTTTCAAAAGAGCAGGCATTCCATGGGATATTCTCCATATGCACAAAGAGGAATTTCAGAAGTCTCTTCTAGATGTGTAGCTGTTAGCTTTTTTTGCATCTACCTCTAAAAAGCTGGCCTTCAGGAACCAATCAGTTGAACTGAACTACTGTTTGTGAACAAGTGGACAAGAAAAAACCTATATCAAGTTAACAGCCTCTTAACACTCAAATGTCACTCCTTTTTATTAGAATTTCCCCCACTTGAACATTCTATTGTCTTATAGGAGAAAAAGAAGTTGAAACACATTGGGAGCTGAGAGAAAAGCTTATTCTCACTCTCTGTCTAAACATTATACATCACTGGGAATTCAGAAGTGCTAGAAAAGCTATTAATTTGGTTGCAGTGCACTTATGCAGAAACAAATTTCCAAATGTTGGATATTTTCACCTGCTTTCATCTCTTTATAAGCCATAGTCTTTCTATAAAATTCAATAGATACTAATCTCTGCAAAACTGAGCAATTGCTAATTCAATTGAAGGAAGTCAGGACAGTGCATCAATGATGTACTCAACAAAGTGCTTTCACCTGGTGCCCTTAGCACAGAATTTGACTACACCAGTGTGATTAACTAGAAAATGCCATCAGAACTGCAAGTAAAGCAGGCTGCTATACTGACTGTACCTAGCCACTAGAGAGAGACATTATCCCATGTAGTAAACTGAAATGATTCACTTGCAAAATGTCCAGGGACCTCTCCTTAGAGTGCAGTATCTTGTTTGTCTGGAGAGGATGATAGAGTCAACTCACTGACTAAATCTTGGGGAACTGTGGCCATGAGCATGTCACATGCTGCATGTACTAAGAGGCCAGTGCAAAATGCTGTAACTACGACACCAGAAGGTGTCAAATTTACATTTATACATTTTTAATCAATTCAGCTCTTCTGTGGAAAGAAGGGGTAGAAGTAAGTTAATTGTTGGACTTTGATGGAGCAGGGCAGATACTAATCAAACCCTTGCAGCCTGACACTCAGGTAGACACAGACTTCTTGGGTTTTGCAGACAGACTAAGAGTCAGATCTTACAAAATGTGCACGAGTAGAATGGAATAGAATAGAATAGAATAGAATAGAATAGAATAGAATAGAATAGAATAGAATAGAATAGAATAGAATAGAATAGAATAGAATCAACCAGGTTGGAAGAGACCTCCAAGATCATCCAGTCCAACCTATCACCCAGCCCTATCCAATCAACTAGACCATAGCACTAAGTGCCTCACCCAGTCTTTTCTTGAACACCTCCAGAGACCACCTCCCTGGGCAGTCCATTCTAATGCAAATCACTCTCTCTGTGAAGAACTTCCTCCTAACATCTAGCCTATACCTCCCCTGGCACAACTTGAGACTGTGTCCCCTTGTTCTGTTGCTGGTTGCTTGTTGTCTGGGACTAAACTGTGCAAACCTAAATATTTTTGTAGACGTTGTTGCAGACCTTCAGCAACAGAGGTCCTCTGTGGTGTTTGCTGAAAACAAGTAATGCTGGCCTTGTTTTGGCCAAGTATGTTATAAACCATTTTTGCTTTGAGGTGCTCCCTTACAGATAGATGCTACCCACCCCATTTCAGATATCAAGAGGGCATTTGGAGGCTGGCTGAGCACAGTCTCTTCTGCATTTGTAGAACTGCTTTTTCAGCTCTTCAGTGTTGATACAAGCCTTGTGTGACTACTGGATTTGTAACCCAAACATGAGAGTGCTCAGGTGTGCTGTGCTGTCAGTAGCAATCTTGGAGGCTGTACTGGTGTCTAAGCAGTTAACGCGGGATGCCGAGTCCTGAGACTAACAGGTGCTCATCTGATCAGAATGGAGAACCAGGCAGACTAGAAACTGTTATGAACTGATAGCAGAAATGTCCATAAAACTAACACCACATTCAGGCTGATGAATGCCTGGTGCAGATTCGGAGGGCAAAAGCTGCACTCTATTTGTAAACTTTGCCAAAACATTCAAACTCTCAAGCACAGGAAAATCTAGTTAAAGTAACAGTGGTGGGAAATGTAGGAAGCCTGATCATGATAAAAACACATGTGGACATAGAGGCATCACCAGCTTACTCTGTGAATAAGTAGGACAGTGCCTGCTGTGTAAGTGGAACCAAGTATTTAACAACGGTGATTTTCTGCAGTTAGGTGCCAGCTTTGTGTCCCAGGAGGAATTGCTTGAGAGGGGAGTAAGCACTGCATTGCTGGTTTGATCTTTCATAGAGAACTGGGCAGGGATCTGCTATTATAATCAAATTGCCATTTCCTACATGATTAGTTTTCTTTTAATGCAGTCAGCAAACGATACTAACATAGCTGTTTTAAGTTATTTAGGAAGTCATACGGTTCTCCTTGCTAATGCATAAACACTAGATAACTTCACCTCTAATTAAGTATTTTATATTAGTCTTTTAACTTCAAGTTAGAATTTATGTTAGTATCTGTGCTTGCACCTGCACTTGCTCTCAATTTCCGAAAATAGACCTGAGGCTCACATGTGAAAATCCCACTAACTTTCACAGGCTGCTTTGAAAGTCTCAACAGAACCACTTTAATGCTCTGAAGGTACATGTTCAGCTGTATGCAAACATGCAAAAAGAAGTCTCAGCCATGGATTTCCACTAGGACTTAACTAGATGCAGGTTGAAAGTGAGCATTCATTGTTTTTGTCTTGCAAATTAGCAAGCATTCAGCTAAGGGGAGTCCTCAATCATTATGCAAATAATAAATAGTTAAGATCCCCTTCTCTCTTTTTATATAACAGAGCACCACTGCAATCTGCTGTGACATTAAAACATTAAAATGAGCCTCTTAAAAAACCCTTTTTGAAAAGCTAACCAAACTTGGATTGCAGGCAGGGGTATTTCCTGGCCATGTGTATTGATTCCGAGAAGCTTTGCTAGAAGCTAGCACAACACTTTCTAGCATCTTACAACTTCTACACTTCTACTTTTGCCACATTTTTTGAATACTGGAAAACTACCTGTAAACATGAATGTTTAAATGAAAAAAAAAATACTATGTGCAGTACATATTCATGTATCACAGGATGGTACAAATAGCACTTGAAAAGTCTTTTTCAGATTATACACTGAGTGAAAATAGACAATTATATACAGACAACTACCATCTTGGTGGCTGATATTAATCTTCAAAAAGGAGAGAACAATTTATAAAAACATAAAGGAAAATACTACCCTTAGTTTCTACAAGAAGGAAAAAAAGTGCAAGGTAGATTTACAGAAAAGAGAATTATTTTTTTCCTTCTCCTTAGGTTAAGGAAAAAGGCCAAGGACAGGTCCCTGTTCCTCCTGTCTAACAAGTTGTCCAGCTACAGGACAACACAGCATATTGCTATTTGCCTTTGCAGTATGGATCTGTCATTCCACTCTAAAATTCAGCAAGCCCACTACACTGTGCAGAGGGAATATGAGCAGGTTCAGGAACCTCCTGTCCTGGAGTCCTGTATACCCCAAAATTCCTCTCTGTGGTTTGAATGGGAGAGGAAAAGGCACAAAAAGACCTGTTTCCCCCCACCCCACCCGCCCTGCAGGCGTGAAGGTGGGGAGCAAGGGACCCTTCCCACAGAAGGGGTGCCCCGTGCTGGGCCCGCGCTGGACTCGGCTGGGGATTGGCTGTGTGTTCTTCACGCCTAGGAAGTGGTAACTCAGCTCTTTGTCTAGGAAGGGTATAAATATTGGGGGGACTTCCCGCCTTGGGGTGTTCCTGATGTGGAGTTTGTTCCTGCCTTGGAGTTCTCCCCTCACCTGGATAGCTTCTGCAGAAGGAGCCCCTGATGCTCTGAAAGACAAGCTCCGAAGGACTGTGTCCGCCTTAACCACCCCCTTTGTGCAGCTTTATAGCTCTTAACGACCCTTCGAGGCTTCTGAAAGACCCGCAGGGACAAGCCTTTGGACCGCCCTTCCATTCAAGCCAGCCTGATTCTGCTGTGAGTAGCTTTGGCTCAGCCTTATCTTTATAGTGGGGGAATGCTATATTTAATAGCTCACGCCTTTTCCAACTTCTGACTTCTAAAATAGTCAAGTCTACCTGTGGCATCCATGTAGATATTCTCAACCAACTAAGAACCTGCTAATTAAAACTAAGTTAATTTCTGTATATAGTTTTGGGGGTGGGTTTTCGGGGAAATAAAATAACTCTTTTTTTATATAAATTCCCGACTCGGCCACATTAATTCCCTGCCTCCGTAACACCTCCTGGAGGCTTAAGCCAAACTGTGAGAGGGCTTCAGCTTTCCCATGAAAGAAACCTGCTGTGACAAACTTGTGTCATTCCCTGTCTACCTTCTAAATCTAATTTTCTTGGAGTTGTGCATAGGCACAATACAGTGAACTTGACTTTGCTGAGAGTGGTTTATTCCCTTCACAGTTAACATTTTGCCTAATGAAAACAAATATTTTTTGTGACCTCAGCCTCTTTTGGAGGTTCAGAGATGCTTTTTTTTTTTTTTTTGGTAGTGTGTCTAAAAAGTTCCTGCCTGTTTTCATTTCAATATGGAGGTGACAAAGTGTTGAAAGAGCCTGTGCATTACAAGGATTCCTGACCAGGGCAGGGAGCATGCAGCTAAGATATCATTGCTTGTTGTACCCAGTCCAGTTTTCTTCTGCCTGCAAAGGTGGGATTTCTGGTACCCAGGTGGCCAGTGCTGTATGAGTATACACTCCTCCTGTGTATATATACCTAATAACTTTGCTGATGAGTATACACTTCACCCTTGAGGAACTCCAAGGGTAAGCATTTTCACTAGTTTGAAGATTCTCAGATTGCATTGGGTTGTAAGTGACTCTTAAAGGTCATCTTGTCCAACCCCTCTGCAGTCAACAGAACACCTCCAAATAGATCAGACTGGCCAGGGCCACATCAAGTCTGATTTTTAATGTCTCCAGGGACAGGGTCTCAACCACCTTCCTGGGCAGTATGTTCCAGTATTTCTCCACTCCCATTGTAAATGACTTCCTCCTGATGTCAAACAATCTACCCTGTTCCCATTTCAAGCCACTGCCCCTCGTCCTATCAGGCCCTTCTAAACAGTCTTTCCCTAGCCTTCCTATAGGTACCCTTCAGATATTGAAATGTAGCTATTAAGGTCTCCCTTGAGCTCTCTCTTCTCCAGGCTGAACAGCCTCAATTCCTTCAGCCTGTCTCCATAGGGGAGGTGTTCTAGTCCTCTGACAATCTTTGTGGCCCTCCTCTGGGCCTCTCTGCCGTTTCAGCAGGTCTGTGTCCTGGTGTTGGAGGTCCCATAGCTAATGGGGAAACTGAGATGGGAGAAAGCCAGTAGTAAGGACGGAAGTCCTGGGTAGTTCAGGACTCTGAGGCTCATAGTTCTGCCTTCACTCTGTGCAGCCATAGCACTGTGTGATAAAAACTCGTTTCAGTTCATTCCCATTTGTGGAGGAATATGGGACCATTCAAATAATTCAGTTGCCCCCTTCCCTGGAATGAGAATGCATCCCATCAAAACGCATCGTAAGAAATAAAGGTAGGCTAAGTTTGTACCTGTTGTCCTGTTTGGTCTTTATTTTTCTCTGTTAATTGCACTGTTTCAGCAGCCATGTTCTAAAGAATATTGTAATTTAAGTCGCTGTTTACTAAAAGGAAACTTCTTGGTGTGGCTCAGCTCCTGTTCTCATTGGAGTCAAACAGGATGCTTGGCCCTAAACTTATTTCCTTCGTTTCAGTCTGTTCTATTAGGAGCGCTTTCCTGCATGCTGCGGTAAAATATCGGTAACACCGCATCTTTTTGAGCGGGAAGCACCTGAAAGGAGGCATGAGCAGGGAAGTTTTCGTTTGTCAGCCGCAGAGACGATGAGGATGCGCATCCCGCGTCTTGAGAGACACTTTCCTGCTTTTCCCGCTAGAGGGGGTCCCACGTTCTGGTTCAGAGCACTGCAACCGCAAACGGAGCTGCCTCTTGCCCACCTGTATTTCTGACACGTTTAACTCATAAATACAGTGATGAGCTAACAATGCTAGTTCTTGAGGCCTTAACCACTACGATAATCATTAATTACCAGGAAATTAGAGAGGTGTCTGCTAAGTGCTTAAATTTGCAACCTGTCCACAAATATGAAATGCAAGCACTTGCCTGAATCATCCCGCACATTGGTTCTAAGCTGTATCTTGTTTATTTCTCCATATATTACTCTCAGTAAATTATTACATTTGTCACCCACGACCCAGTATGCTGTTTGCAATTATTTCTTACATTAAATTAATCACTACATATTTACTTTAAGAAATTGTGTATGATCTGTCGATGCACATGTACACAGAAGTGTGTGTAAGCACAGAAACTTTCCTGGCTGCCTTTCCTCTTGTATGGCAAATCAGAAATAACAGGCATTAAAGCTGGCACATGAAACTTGCACAGAGAGGGGAAACTGCTATACAAACTTTTCTTTCTTTTATATTTTAAGTATTTCCACTTATTTACAGAATGCTAAGGATATTTACAGTCCAATCTTCATTGGCACATCTGTGAATACTTATGGCTCTATGTTTTAAGGCTGCTGGTGTGGACTGCACTCAGCCTTGCTTTCTCCACCTCCCACATCTTGTGCTTGCACTTGGATGGTGTGATCTGCACACATATGGTCTCTCACCATATCTTTGGCACTTTGTGTAGCAGTAATACTACCCAGATAACTGCTTTGCGGTCCTTTGTGAATTACTTACTGGGTGAAAGTAATTCACATAGTGTGTGACTTTTTGCTGGGTAACATAAAGCCTCTCCTTTATACAGTGATAATTATCTTGTAGTAGCTTGCTTTCTAGGAAAACTCAAGTTTATGCTACGTATAGAAAACAGGACTTCTGTCAGCTTGGGCTTCTATAATATTTGGGTTTTATTGTTGTTGGAGTTTTTTCTTTGGTTGGTTGTTTTTTTTTTAATATAAAAAACTTTTTATCTCTGATTACTTTCCAACTAATCCTCTAGATTTTTCATCCTTTCCTGTTTCTGTTCTGTATTGCATTTTACTTTTCATTACAACATTTTCTCTTTCTTCTCAGAACATAACTCCTCAGCAGAATTCACTCTCAGCTACTTTCAAATCTGAGCTGAAATTACAGATCCACTGTGTTCGAGTGGTTTCAAAATGAGACAGAAATATTCACTTTTGATCCGTTGTATTTCTGAGGTGCTAATTACCTTCCCACCTCTTATGTGCCAGCCAGTTCAAACTGGCAACCTAAATGCCATGAGAAAGTCTTTCAGTAGTCCTCTAACAAAATTATACGGAGCAACTCACTTCTGCAACGAGTAACTTGCTTCAGGAAGGGGATCATTGAGACCCAGATCATTGTGATAATGTAGATTTCAAATGGCAAACACTTCAGCCTGAAAAGAATTATACATATTAAAAAACCTCCAAGGTTTAAACAACCTTATAGATTTCATTATTTTTGTCTCTAAACACACAGCATTCTTTATCCACTCACACAGGATGGACAGAGCCTCTGGTATGTACACATACAAAGTCCTCTCTTGACTTTCTGACTCTGTTCCTTGCTTAACTAATACTAATAATGAATTCAGGGACACTGGGTTTTACATCACCTTAGCAGATGATCTCAGTTACATGTCGTTGCAAAGTAGTAAGGCAGAGACGGGAGGGAACTGATACTGGTTTGAAAGAAGTGGCCTTGTACCTTTGTGTAATTCGTGTGTGAACCCTCACTGACACACAAGTGAACTGTGCTTTTTGAAGTATTACATTGTTTTGTCTACTGAGTTGCCTGGAGTTCTTCCAAGTACAACTAACAAAGACTTGAAGAAACATCATGAAGGAAAAAAAATCCACGATTTTTGCTAGACTAGAATGGTTTCTTGTTCTGTTACCAGGTATTGAGGGGAGGTGCATTGAGCTCACATCGTGGCAGGGAGCCCTGGGCAGATATTAGGATGCCTGCAGAGGTGCCAGGCTGCCACCACTTCTCAAGTTAAGGGGGGAGCCCATGCAGGGTGTAGCAGAGCAACAAGTTACAAGAGGAGGAAGGGGGCATCTTTTCTGAGAAATGCTAAGCTGAAAATTTCTCTTCAGCCTTTTCTTGACTGCCTGCTTGTCTGTCTGGATAATAGGCAGATAGATGTACTGAGTAAAAATTATTTTCTCTACAGAGCACAAAAACCTTTAGTAGTGAACTGGCTTGCCTTCAGAAATAAAAGCAACAGAGGAACCCTGCTAGCCACAGTGCTGCAGCTGGGTGTGCTATTCGGCTCCGATTCTGTGAGACTTGGCTTTCTCTTTTGGACTTAACAGAGGCTGCTATGGGCAGTTCTGACAGTAGCCATCACTGTGCAAACTGAAATATCCCCTGTCTGCTCACACATGCAAACTTATAGACTAATAGGAAGTGATCAGCCTCAAGTTACACCAAGGAATTTTAGGCTGGGTATTAGAATTTTTTTTTTTTTCACTAAAAGGGTTCTCAAATACTGGAATAGGCTCACCAGGAAGGTGGTTGAATCTCTATTTCTGGATATTTAAAAGATACAGAGATGTGGTGCTAAGGGACATGGTTCAGCACTAGACCTGGTAGTTAGATAATGGTCTGACTCAATGATCTCCAAGGTCTTTTCCAACTGAAAAAATCTATTGGTTCCAAGATTTTAACAGTACCTGAACTTAAAAGCCCCATAGGTTCATTCACATATATACATTTCAGTTGGTTCTCTCAAAAAAGAATATGCTAATAGTAAAGCAAAATATCATGACTTCCATACTTTATAACCCTGGAAATTATGAGTATTTAGTTAAAAAATAAATCTCACACCAAATGGCTTAAATTTGAGTATTTGATGTATGGATTCATTTAATGGTGAGTACTGTGTCTGTGAAAGACACCATTCATCCTGTCTAGAAGCCTCCCAGTTGCACAAAGCATGTGGGATGAGTTACTAGATGCAGAAGCATATGAAAACTCCAGCTGTTACCCTGCCAGGTAGCCCCGACACTAGCTGTGGAAACACAGTTCTTAAAAACACCCATGGCACCTTCCTATAGGGGCATCTCTGAAGATCTCCTCCTTTTTTAGGATTAAAACCACCAGTGGCTAGCAGCATACCTGGGGAAGGCCTAGTTAATGCCATTTAGCTGTTTTGCCTGAGTGATCACAGGCCCCATGGAACACAGCTGCCAAGATGCTAATCACTTTCAGCCAGTAACATTTTTCATGAATGCTACAGTTTGAAATGAGCATATTTTTTGAGCTGAGATCCTCCCCTCTCCTATCTGGCAGAATTTGGTTATAATCGATTTGCTCTTGTACAATATATCTTCTAACCAGCCAAGGATTGTTAAAATAGCTTTTTCTACTTCTATTCCCCCTTTATAAAGGGATTTTGAAGCCAGAGAAGCTGACACGCCTCACTCCAGGTCACATAAGAATCAGTGATAGAAATGCAGCTGGAACTGGGCATGAATCCTGTTGGTTACTTTCCTACAGTGGGTTTTCCACTGTGCTTACCTTAAGCGTTTTTTCCCCTTTCCATTTCTGTCTGACATCCTATGCTACAAATTTACTAATCTCAGGATTATGCAAGGAAGCATATTTTCAGTCATAGGATGCTCACATGCTTCGTGGAACAGGGTGAACTCCAGCCCTCTATTGCACACATGTTGCCTGATGTACACACACATCCATAGGCAGGAACCAGCTGCACATTGGTCATCCTGAACTGATTATGCCAAGAGGGTGAAGACAGGAATTTGTGGATTACACTGACAAGCAAGATTCTGCTTAAGACCTCTGTGGAGTAAATTTGTCAAAAAAAAAAAAGAAGAGAGTAATTCCTTTTGCTACAAAACCCACCATTGTGCATTCTTCTGTGATGAGCTAGGCCACTACAGAAGTGGTAATCCTGCCACTTATCAGTAAGTTGCTTTTTAGGAACACATCAGGTGAGGAACATTAACATGTTGTAGAGGAAGGTAACAGGAGAGTAAGATGCTGATTAATTTTTGGTGACATTCCAACTATTCAGCAATTAAATAGATTGTAACTCTGAGCAAAGGAAGCTGAAATAGGAAAAGATAGTTTTTCCTGCTCTCAAGTGCTTCAAGAGATGCTGCTCCTGAGTGAAATGCTGTTACCTTCTATAAACCAAATACTTGTTCATTACCCTGAAAGTGCTGAGCCTTTCAAAGTCCCGAAAGGCCAGTAGCAGCCTACCTACCATAAGCAGAGAGAAAGCTTGCATCTTCATAACCGATGCTGTTCAGGGTTTCTATGAGTCTTCCTTGGTGTCTCTTCCTCCTGTGCCATACCTGTTTTTAATCCTTCCTCCTCCATAAAAATTCAGTCTCTGCTTCCTTATGGCTTCTAGTTATGTCACTGTCACTTTTGTCTTTAAAGAGCATACTCAAAAGGAGATTTAATTAATGAGCTGCATGAAGGCTTCAAATATCAAAACATCAGTATGAATCTAAGAAAGAGAAAGATGATATCTGAGTGAGAATGACTTCAGGAATATTATAGTTGGAGAGTCCTTGCTATGAGCTCTTGGATTTACTCTTCATCTGCAAGCCTAGCTTCTAATCCCCACTCTATGTTTACCAATACCAGCCTTGCATCTGGTCTGGAGGATGAATACAATAGAGCTTTATTGTAGATTTTTTTCTGAACAAAAGTCCATACTGGAGACCTTCTGTTTCTTTTCAATCTTTTCAATTTGTTTCAAAACT
The DNA here is from genome assembly GCA_013400475.1 of Tricholaema leucomelas. Taxonomy (NCBI): domain Eukaryota; kingdom Metazoa; phylum Chordata; class Aves; order Piciformes; family Lybiidae; genus Tricholaema lacrymosa; species Tricholaema leucomelas. Next base: position 245,940 of record WAAF01009549.1, on the reverse strand, counting down.
AAAAGATGAAACAAAACAAACCCCTCAACTAATTCACTGCCCTTTAATTGCCCTGACAAGAGTTCTGTGTACTTTTTATTTTATTATATGCATAATACATCACCTTCTGCAGTTTCCTGAATGTTACTCCAATTTTTGTTTCTATCTTGATTTCATCCTTAGGGCCTGCCATCTTCTCTTCCAGCCTTTTCTTTCTCTGGTTCTTCTGCAGTGCCTTGAAACTCTAAACCTTGGATTTCCCTGCCTCAGAGGACTGTCCAAGGGCTTGCTCTTCATTTTAGCAAATCCTGGGATAGTCATTCCCATGCTCAGCCATACTGCTGGCCTGGGCTCTTCACCTATAACAGCAGATGACACACAATCAGGTATCTCAATTGCATGCTTAGAAGAGAAAACAATTTCATTTAAACAAACAAAAGTGATCTCATTTACTACTGAATATTCAAGTTTATCAATAACAGATCTTCACACAACCATTTTTAGAAATAGATCATTGGTTTACTCATCTCTACTTCATTTTGTTTGGAGGGAATTAGTTCAATGGGAATCAAAAAAAGATAACATACTTTTCTGAGTTATCTTCATTTTTTGGGCAAAATATTTACAATCTAGGCTAATGTTGTTATGGAGGCAGGGAATTAATGTGGCCGAGTCAGGAATTTATAGAAAAATAGAATTATTTTATTTTCCTGAAAAACTGCCCCCAAAACTATATACAGAAATTAGTTTAGTTTTAATTAGCAGGTTCAGTTGGTTTAGAAGATCTGCAAGGATGCCATAGGTAGATTTGACTATTTTGGAAGTCAGAAGTTGGAAAAGGCTTAAGCTATTAAATACAGTGTCCCCTTTGGCTGAGCCAAAGTTACTCACAGGTGATTCAGGCTGGCTGAAAGGAAGGGCGGTCCAGATGCTTGTCCCTTTGCTGTCTTTCAGAAGCCTGCGAGGGTCGTTAAGGGCCTATTGAACCTGCATAAAGCGTGATTAAGGTGGAAGCTGTCCAAAGCAGAGACAGCCCCGTCCCTCAGGAGCTTGTCTTTCAGAGCGTCAGGGGCTCCTTCTGCAGAAGTTATCCAGGCAGGGGAGAACTCTAAGGCTTGAACCCCAAGGCGGGAAGTCCCCCCAATATTGATACCCTTCCTAGACAAAGAGCTGAGTTACCACTTCCTAGGCGTGAAGACCACAGCCAATCCCCAGCCGATTCCAGCGCAGGCACTGCATGGGGTACCCCTCGTGCCGGAAGGGTCCCTTGCTCCCCCTCTCTATTCCTGCAGGGCAGGGGGACACACACCAGGTCTTTTCATGCCTTTTCCTCTCCCATTCAAACCACAGAGGGAGAGGAATTTTGGGGTATGCAGGACTCCAGGACAAATGTGTCAGAATGACTAAAAGTGAAAGGATGGTGGGACACATGTTCTTGAAAGCTTTTATATGCTGCGAACTGAGGAAGCTGGATCACCAGTAATATGGCATATGTCTAAAAATACTGTTAAAATGAAACTTTCTAAAAAATAGTATACAAACCGGTAGCTGAAGAAGGTTTGTGACTGTATGCATATGTATTCTCTGATTTTGTTGGTGTGGGGGAGGTTTTTTGGTGGTTGTTGGTTGGTTGGTTTTGGTTTTGTTGCTCCTTTTCTTTGGTGTGTTTGTGTTGTTTGTTGTTGGGTTTTTTTTTCCTGTGGTGGCTGAAACTGAGCTCCAGAGAAGCTATGTCTAGAGAAGGGCCAGGAAGATGATCAGGGGGCTGGAACACCTTTCCTACAAGGACAGGCTGAGGGAGCTGGTTTGGTTCACTCTGGAGAAGAGAAGGCTCTGGGGAGACCTAATAGCAGCTTGCTAGTACCTGAAGGGAGCCTACAAGAAGGCTCCAGAGGGACTGTTCACAAAGGCCTGGAGTCATAGGATGAGGAGAAATGTATTTAAATTAGAGAAGAGTAGATTTAGATTGGATGTTAGGAACAATTTCTTTACCATAAGGGTGATGGAACACTGAATAGGTTGCCCAGGGAGGTGGCTGAAGTCCATCCCTGCAGCTATTCAATGTCAGGCTTGACAAGGCGCTGAGCAAGCTGATGTAGTGCAGGATGTCCCTGCTCACTGCAGAGCCCTGGATTTTTTCAGGGTCCTTCCAACTTAAACCATTCTATGATTCTGTGATGCACATAACTGCCATTGATTTTCAGCCAGGTAGCAAACACGTAATTGCTTCCAAGTACTTAGATCCATTACGTGACAATTAAGATCAATGAATTTGCAAGTACACTAAAAATGTTGCTTTTCTGCAGAGTGGATGGGCTTTGGATTTTCTGGGTGCTGAAATCAGCATGTTGAAATGTTTTAGGAAAATCTGTGCCTTTGAGTCGATTAGCTACGATCCGATTCTCACTGTGGTTCAGCATATAAAACCTCTGAAAGATTTAGACAGCTTTGTGTGTTTATATATTTTTGCTACTTCATGTTGCAAATATTTGGCACTTCCTATAGCTAGATGATATTTGCATATTGTATATAATTATTATTTATGTAATATTAAGTTACATTTCTGACTTAAATGGATCATTATATTAAGCTGTGAAGTTGCACAAAATAGCTCTACAGTGTAAAATACCATGATGTAAATTAGGGCATACTTATTATGTGTTTCTTACATTGTGGACTATTTCCTTCTAATGCACATGAAAATAGTAAGAAAGTAATGTGCTTGGGTTTGTTTTGTTTTGTTGTGTGTGGGTTTTCCCCTTATGATACTATTTATAACTTCTAATGCCATGTCTCATATAATTTTCATCAACAAGATTCAGATACTCTTGTTTAACTGGTAAGAAGTCTGGACAATCTGATTAGAAACGAGGACAGTTCTGATTAGATACATGAAGAAAATAAAAGATAAACCCCAGTCTCCTCTCCTGGATGCAGCTTGACTGCCAGAGTAGTTCCCACAGTACTACACAGATAGCTCGGTTCATTTTGGTGCATCCAGCTGTGAGGTGACACACTTAATGCACCAGTGATCTGATCCAGTATAGAAAATCTTTGAGGCCTGATTCTCCAGTGCCTCTCACCTTGTGCAGTCATTTGTACTGAACAGCCCAAATGCCTACCCACTGTAAAAGCAGAATACAAAGTATTTTGCACTGCTTACTCTTCAGCACATACCTGCAACACGGGAGCATGTGTATGAGTTGAAACACACTTCAAGTTCCTAAGAGAATTTTATATGTATGGTATTGTAAGACTCTTTTTTTTTTTTTTTTTTTTACATTTTCTTTAAACATAAAATACAAAAATACATGATCCTTCTAGCCAATGATCTTGTGAGCATTACTAAAGGGTACTTGCAAAGCAACAGAATGTGCACACATTTAAAAATGTACAGGTCTAACAGTCCAGTCTACAGTCTAACAGTTCAGTTCCACAGAACAGGACAAGTGCTAAACCTGAGCCTTTCTTCAGAAATTCCAGTGTTGTTTGTTAAAGTGTTGTTTTTCTAAGCTAACAGTAATTCCAGAAATGAAGCTCCAATGCCAATTTTAAATTACTGATTGCCCTGTTACAAATACAGATGACATCTCATTGTATTGCAACCTCCTCTCCCTTTTGTTTTTATGATAGTAATTTGGTGAGATTAGGAGATGTGATGTGCTGTAAAAAAAGGGAAGTGCAAGAAAACCACTTTCCATGAAAAATATTGAAGGAAAAACTGGACAGGCTTTTTGATTTTTCAAACAAAGATCACAATGTACCAGAAATGAACTACCTTGCAAGGAACACTATCTTTGGCTGGAGAATTGGCTAGTTCTTTACTTAATTTTTGCTTGGTTTTGTTATGTTTGTTTTTTCTTGAGGGTATTATTTACTGCATACAGGATGCATCACAAACCTACAGCCCCAGTAGTAAATTTTAGGCAGGGTCACATTATTTTTTCAGATCCATTTGAATATTAATCAATTACCTAAACATAAAAATACACTCCATCTTTTGTCACAGAGGTTTATTATACTCAAAATTAGAGGCTTTTGGCCATGACAGGAAATTAAGCCACTTTTTCTGTCCTTTTACAGCTTTTTTTTTGTTGTTGTTGTTTTCATTTGAGGAGCACTGTTGAGATACTAATCTTAATAAAACAGTATATACAAATCCCTGTTCCTGTACTACTGATAAGACACTAAGTACTCAGTCCTGCTAAAACTTACTGACAGGAACTGACTTCTATTTTCAGAAGCCACAGATGATCTTGATTACAAGCACCATTTTCAGTGATCACCAGTTTTAGAGTATGTGCCCAGATTAAAAAAATTAAAACCACCTGCTCTTGGAATTCTGTGCCACCTGAGGCATCACAAGTTCTTTAATTTGTAGAGCATCCCAAAACTCCCAATCACTTTGAAAACTTTGTTTCAATTCTTGCTTGGATTTCTTGTGCATGCTGTGCACAACAGTGTGCCATGCTGACATACCCGGATTACTTGGGGGTCTGGAAGTACCACACTTGCACCGTCCTAATGGTCTGCCCTGACTAATTAGTCCTAAGTGACCCCCTCTGAGCCATGCAAGACACATTCCTAGTGGTCTTCATATGTAAGTAAGCATCACCACATGGTTTCTCATCCTGCAAGTGCTTCCTCCACCTCCAGGAGTTGAGGCTCCATGGAAAACACTATTAATTAACCTGGTAGTGGGGTAAACAGACAAGAAAGAAAGGGGACAGACAGAATATATGCATGAGACCACCAGCTACGATTCTCGACTGGTTCTCTGGCTTTTGGTAAGCACATAGCTGAAGCTAGGGTTTGGGTGTCTCTTTGCCTCAGGCAATATTAATCCTCTGTGTCACGGTATATAGAATGTGATCTTGGGATGCTGCCATTTGATCAGGTATTCTGGTATCAAGAAAGGTATGTTCTATTAGGGTAGAACTTGAAAGATTTGGAAATGGAACTCTGAGAATATTTATATATCCATTGGAATCTATGGAAAATTGTAGGTAGTGTTTATTATGTACTAAGGCTGAAATTAAAAAGAAATCTGTAACTTTGCATTTGGATTTATGCTTTGGATTTGGCAAACCTAAATTAAGTGCTAAATGGAGGTTTAGGTCATCGTCCTTTTTTGGGGGGGGAAGGGTTGAGTGGTATGTTTGAGATATGAGCTGGTTGTAGGAAAGAGATTAGGGAGGATCTGCCCTGAACTGTAGCTTTGTAATCCTTGCACTGGGCCCACTTAACTGCTTGACATGTGAAAATATTGTGTTAATGACGTTCCAGCCTGCTTCTTAAATCCATCCTTGTGACTTTCTTTATTCATCTGTGTGTCCTGATAGATTATACTTATTTTTATATATGTGAGTAATCTCATTGAAATTTAGAGTTACTAATGATAGCCTGATAGATGAGTATTATTTGGGGCTTTATTCCACTTTTGAAATGGAAAGCTGTTTACAGAGTGCTGTAATATTTAATTGTAGCTTAGTATGGACAACTAAAAGCAAGTATCTTTAACTTTTTCACCCGACTTCCTTTTATTTTTTTTAATCATTCTGTGTGCCTGCAATAGTTGAAATTACAGAGCACCTAATCAACCTTTAAATTAATCAACATTTCCTGTTTCTTTCAGATTCTGTACTTGCCTCTGCTAAAAATAAATATATTCATTAATTACTTAATAGGACCTAAATGTGGGATCCAAAGTGCATTTAAGAGTATCAGTTACTCTGCTGAAACACAACTCTTACAGTTTGAGTTGGACAGGGAGCGCCTATTCAGGGACACAACAGCAACATGTTTTATGTTCCCTGGGAAGTTATTTAAATATCATAGCTGGGATTCTCTGTTGCCTCTAGGGGAAAGGAGACAGGACCTGCACAGAAGCAGATTGTTTCAATTTAAGTAACAGAGGCTTTTCCCGCTAACAGAAATCAGTCCAAGTATCACCCTGATTTTATTATGGAGAAGCAGATAAGCCATGCCAAATGCTAAAGATAAGAGAGATACTTTGACTGATTAGGACCATATAAGGGTGTTGTGCTGATGCACTCTGATATGAAAACAGATGTTTCTAAGTTCCTAAATGGCTTCTCCATTTTGATATGGCTCTAAGGTTATCACAGTAGTTCAATAATTAGATTACTCTGGCACAAAGATAATGCTGTTTGGTAAGACTTGGGCTTTATTCTTCAATGCTGTTATTTATATCTCTGAAAGGTAGTAATAAACCATTTCCATATGTGAAATGTAGCATTTTACACCAGCTCTTGTGAAAATGAGTGTGCCTGGAATGCAGTAAAAAAAATAGAGCTCTCTGCATGTTCTAGAAGGACAAGACCTGAAGACCAGCTTTGTGCAAGCAGACACATCTACCTGCATGATTTGCCTTTAAGGAGTGTGCCTAAAAAGGCGATTGTTGAACTTATGAGTACAGGCATGGGGCAAATTTAGTAGAAGTGGACCTGAGTGTAAACCAGTTCTACTAAGTGTGCACAAATTCCTTCTTAGGTGCACGCAGCTGACTGTGAAGGTGAGTGATACCTGTCATTTAATCACAGTCATGTTACATGAACATTATAACAGAACCAGGCTCCACCCATGCTTCCCTGCAGGCCAGAAACAGAAAGTTAGGCAGAGCTTTGCAAATTTCATTTAAAATAGGTAGTGATGTTTTGCACAGTAGCTTACCTTTCATGGGGTAAGTCACGCTGAAAATTTTCTTTTGTGCTTTCTTTAGTTATTCAGGGTGGAAAAGTGGCTTGAAGCTGTGCTGCCAGCTGTGTCCATCCTGTGTATATTAACATTCAACATCCTGTGCTCTCAACTATGCAGAGCTAAATAAGGAGATGTCTTTAGGTTCTACTAAAAAGGCATTTGGTTGACTGAAAATTTTGAAATGAGTCAATGCAGAAATCGTAAAATCCTTCCTTTAAAGGATTTTAATGACAACAAAGGAAAAAAACCAGCAGAATTATTTCCAACAATAAATAATAATTAAATAACTTTTGGCATTCACAATTATGGTTTCAAAAAGTGTTTGGAAATAGGATGACAGGAGTCCTCGTTATTTAAGAGAAACTCAAATACAGCTAGTACCAGTCCAATGGAGCTGCCTTTTTCTTCTTCTTCTTGTGGTAATCTTTTCCACTGATCCTATTGTAATAGGCAACTACAGTTCCTACAGTGGAGAGTGTAATACAGTCTCACACCATTGTGTTTGGACCAAACCACTCTAATTCCTTTCTTGTGTTGAACTGCAGGGGACTTCATCATGATTGAAGGGAGGAGTTCGCCTAAAGAAAGAAATAAAGGCAGGTCTGCACTTCAGGGAAAAAATAGATGGGAACTGTACGACAGAACAGAGCTCTAGAAGATGTGGGGAAGACACAGGTACCCCTGGGAGCCTAAGCCAGAGAAGCGTGGCTGTAGATCCCTGAACTTGAGATTACCAAAGGCAGAGCAGAGCTACATGCACAACACAATTCATTACCCACACCAGTTCTAGGGACTGCTGGCTATCAGAAGTGGGTTTTGCATGAGGATGTGGAGACTGAGGATTTGAGACTTTGATAATCAGTGTGAGAATTTGTGGAGAATTTGGTGGTTAGGGCAGTGTACGGTGAAGCTTTGAGAGTGGGCACCTTTCTTAAAAGTTTGGATTTGATCCAGACAAGGCAAGTTTGGATTGTAGGGGTTTTGGTGGGTTTGTTGTTGTTTTTTTTTTTGGCGGGGGGAGGGGACGGGACGGGGAGGCGGGCAGAGAGTGGGTAGGATACAACTGGGGCATGGGCCTTTACTTATTCAGTCCTGTTGGCTCACTACAACCAGGCAGCAAACATCTCCTGAGGGCCACACTACATAGTGCAAGGACCCTATTACTCTCCCTCTCTGGCTATTCCTTTGGCAAGAGGAGTTACAGGGCTGGCTGGGAGGGCTGACGCTTGTATTAAGCAGCGCTGGCAAAACCTTGTGCCACGCAGTGCTGCGTTAGATCTGTGCTGCTTTCATCCCACCCTCAGGACAAACGTGGGGGTTCCTGCACAGAGGTAGGGAGGAAGAGAAGAAACAAACATTCCCGAAACAAACACTCCTCCATCTCTCTCTTTTTTTTTTTTTTTAAACTCCGTCAGGATTACCCACCCTCTCTCCCCATGCCTACGGAGAGCCACCTTAAGTCTTACTGAATCAGTAGCTGTATTATCTGTGCTGTTAATGGTTTGCATCTTTTTGCATCAAAGGGTAAAATCACTTAGGGACACACACACGCAGGCAGAAAAGATATTATATACAATAACGTATCCAAGCAGCAGGGGAAAAAAAAGTAAAAAGCTGTAATGCTCATGAATTCCAGATGATGACTTTTTAAATCCCCGAGAAGGCAGTGAATTTGTTTGATTGTTCTTGTTAATTATTGGACTTGTCCCAGCATCAAATATTTGTAGAAGATAAGGCTTCCCTCGTGGAGCTGAATAATAACCGAACTTGCTCTTCTTTGAACAGTTTGGCTCCGAGTGCATAGTTCCAGCGCTTCCCAGGCTCAAATCCCGCCTAGCCTCCTTCACCGTTCGGCCACGTGTTGCATGTGTAGAAACCGCTCCATTAAAAATAAAAGCCCCGTAAGTAAACAAGAGAGGGAGGGTAAGAGACGTACCTCTTACTTGCACAACGAGACTTTATTACTAGCGGAGGCGGGTCGGGGCCACTGGTCCCAGACTGCGACCACCGTTCGCACCGTTTCATCCTGTCCCGAGCGGGCAGCTCGGGCGCGCACCGGTGCGCGTCGTACGCTGACGGCACACAGGCTTGCTCCCAAGAGCTGGTTTAAGTACAGGCAGAAGAAGCGAGGCTGCCGAGAAGAAAACACAACCCCCACCCACCCGTACGCACACCTCCACCCACTCGCGAAGCCCCGGGAGCAGCTTGCCGGGTCCCCGCGGGCTGTCGGTGGCTGGGCCGCGAGGCCAGACAGGGACACGGCTGCGCTCACCCGTGGAGTAGCGGGGGAAGCCAGCGGAGGAAGTAACCGAGAGGTTCGGGTCAGCGGCGGGCTGCGGAGCCAGGCGCAACACTCGCTTCCCGCCTGCCTGGGGCAGCGGTGACACAGTGAGGGCTCCCCCAGCCCCTCCGCCCCGGGTACAGATTGCAGGCCAGCCGGGCGGAGAGGGGAGAGCCGCAGCCATCCCGCCCCCGTGGCGTCCAACCCAGGCGGGCGGGGATCCCGCAGGCCAGTCGTAGCTGAGGTAACCCCTCTACTGCGCGCCCTATTCGCAGCGCCTCACCGGTGGCAGCGGCGATCTTCAAACCCGCCACAGCTTTTTGGGGACCGCGGGCGACATCTCGCCGGCCCCGGGGAAACGCGCGGTGGGACCCCAAACTTATGCTTCCCCTTCGGGCTCCCGCGCAGTCGTGGGGCTACGCGCGGGCGGGGCTCCCGGGGAATAAGGGATTTAAGGAGAGTAGATGCCGGGCTGTGGCAGTCGTACAGCGGGCGACTGTGCGTGTGCGCGATCGCACCGGGGTGGCAGGACTGCCGGTGCAAGAGGTGCGAGCGGACATGCACACGCCCACAGATACGCAGCTCTGGGGTGTATACTCTTAGCAGAGAGCGGGGGGGGGGGGGCTCCTCCTCGCGAAGGGAATCGGTAGCGACGACCCCGGGACCCACAAAAAACCCCGTTTGGTGAAGAAGTTCCCAGAGTGGGGGAATAACGGCGGGAAAAGCTCAATGCCCCCCGCCGCTTTGAAAGGCTCGTGCGGACAGTGGCCTCCCCATCCTCCCTCGAGGGACGGTGATGGTGGTGGCTGCGATGGCCGTCGGCGGGCTCCGCGAGGATGGCGGGCGCGTCACTTACCGTTGGCCAGTCTGCCGCCGTGCAGGGCCGCCTCAGTGCGCGGCGGGGCGGGCGGCAGGAGCCGGCGGGCAGGAGGTCGGGGTTTGTCTGACGAAGCCCTGGCGCGCCGGTGGGACTCCTCGCGCAGCGCCCTCCCCACTGCCGCCACCTCGCCTTACTCCGCCGCCTTCTCCTGCCTGCCGGGGTGCCGGCGGCGGCCAGGCGCGGCGCGGCGAGCCTCTCTTCCCCCATTGTTCCCGGTCTCCCTCTCCGGTTTCTCTTTCTCCCCCACCCCCGCCCCCCCCCTTTTTCCCTTTTGTTATTTGCACTCGCATTGTGTTGTTTGTCTGAAGCCGCCTCATGACCAGCAAAGGGATTTCACCTCGTCCTTGAGAAACGAGAGAGAGAGAGAAGGGGGAAGGGGGGCAAGAAGCGGGGAGAGAAAGGAAGAGATCACCAAATACCCATCTCCCGGTCCCTCCCCGCACCTCTGCCTCTCCCCACCCCGCCAGTGTCTCAGTTAGCACCCCTCGCCCGGAGGAGACATTACAGACAGCGGGTAGAGGAGACATTACAGACAGCGGGTAGGTGCGCGACCACCGCCGTTTTAACTTTCTTTCTCGCTGCGGCCCCCGGCGGCTTCTCGTCGGCGGACGCTCAGCGCCTCGCGAGGCTCCCCCCGGCCGGTGGGGGTGGGCGGGCGGGGGGTGGGCGGTGGCGGTGAGTCCGGCTGTCAGTGCGGCCGGCTGCTTGCCGGGCGCTCGCACATCTCCTGAAGTTTGGCACAAGTTGGCACGCCTCCCCTTCTTACTTCTTCACCTCCTGCTGCTGCCGGGGCGGGCGGGGGCGGGCTGGCCGCGGTGCCCGCATGTGTGGTGGTGAAGCCGCTGCTCCGCGCCCTGCCCGGGCATGGCTCAGCCCTCGGGATCCCGGCGGAGCTGGCGGACAGGAAGCTTTAAATTACTGTAATTGCCTCTCCGTGCTCGCGGGCGTGAGTGCAAAACGGCGGCCGCCTCAGCGGCGCTGCCGTGGACGTGCAGGGGCGAGTCGGGATGCTGCGACCGTGGGGCGCGGGGTACACCGATGGGCACCGGCGCTTGGAGTGGGGAGAATCAGAGGAGGGGGACAATAAGACGAGGTTGTTTACATATTTCTGCGAGGCACGCTCCTCGCTTCTGCCGGAGCAGGAGAATGACTCGATGCAGGGGGCTGAAGGTTCACTCATTCCGGCTGCTTTCCCTCTCAATACTAAAACGGGTCAGGAGGAAAAGCAGTCTACTGGTTAGGGTGAGGAACGAGACCGCGCTCGTCCAAGGCGGCCCGCAGTAGGGCTGGCCCGGAGAGTAGTGGGAGCGAGCTCTGCCTTCTAGAAAAGTTAAGGGACTTTAGTCGAGCCCACTGCGATCCTAGAATAACCAGAGCTTCTTGACGGGAGGAATGTGATCGGCTTTTCCCTGGGGATGGCATGCTGCCTCAGCCCTGTACTTTGGTCAAGGGTAGAACGAATAGCAAGCTGTGGGATTTTGAGTAATAAGTGTGGGAATCCGCAAGAGGAGTACATATAAGAGTGATTTGTTTTCTTACTGCTCATGAATAGTGGCCTCTAGCATTTTTAAATGTTATTTTTTTTAACCAGCAGGCCGACGAAATAGGCACGTGGGAAATTTGTAGGCGTTCGACATCGCGATCATCATCACCAATAGTACAGTAGGGACGTCCAGGACGTCCATTATTACACAATGACAAACAGGTAGCTACCCCTTAACTTTTGTAAAGGGAAGCTGTCAGTAGCCTAAGATTAGAGAGGAAATATTTTTGGTTGGTTGGTTTGTTTGTTGGGTTTGGTAGTTTGGGGGGGTGTTGTTTTGTTTTTGTGTGCATGTTTGGAGTTCTTTGTTTGCTTTTTTGGTTGGTGGAGTTTTGTTTGTTCGTTTGTTTTTGTTAGTATAGCTGCGTTTTGCTCCATCTCTGGCGAAGGATTAACTTTAGTTCAAGTTTAAAAACGGAAGTCTGATTCCAGCTGTAGAACTGCTAGATAATGTGTTTTGACTTTCCTTGTCCCATTTGAAAACAGCTAGTTGTCTGCGTCCTTGTTGAAGTGAGCCACTCAGATTAAAAAGCATCTTCTAAACCAGGAGCTAGTGCAAAGTTATTCATCAAAATGTTTTCTCACCTCAGACTTACCTGAGAACAGCTACTTGTATCTGCTACTATTTTTATATCTTCTTAATCCTTTATAGCACTGGAAAATACATTGTTGCCTCTGAAATTAATTCATCCTACAGAACACGTTCTTTTCAACTGGGAATGCCAGTGGAGAAGTATTTATTTATTTAATTAAGTTATAGTATTTGGCCAGGTTTTAGTCACTTTTGTTTTAGGAGGTTTCTCCATCTGACTAGAGAGAGGCTGACATTGATATGTTGCATTTTGCAAGCAGAGAGCATGTCTATTCTGACACGATTTGAAGATGAGAACCCAATGAACGTGACTGTTATGCTGGAAATCTTGCAGCAGCACAAGTCTTAAAAGCTGCAAGTGTCTTATGTAAACAGATGAACATTTGAGATGTATTGATTGGTTTTGAGTTAATTCAGTTAACACATGGGTGCCAGTTCAGCTTAGTATAAGTTTTTGTAAGTGATGGAAGCTAACACGTGCTTTTTAGAAAGAAAATAAAAGCCTTTGAATTTTGTCTGTACATACTGGAGCTCCAGCTGTGAGAAGTTCTTAGGGATGATGACCGTCCTGTTATTATCTCATGGTACAGAGTGAGACTTAACTGAGAGCTTACTGTTTTTCACATAAGCTTGCAGGTAGCTTGCTAATGATTTTTAAAATTATAAGGTACACTTTTAAGATCGCTGTGCTGAGAAAATAAAAATGTGCTTAAAACATACACCTTGCTGCACTTTTATCAGATGTGCTGCTTGCCAGAAACAGTTAGGTTGAGCAATATCATTAAACTGTCAGATGCATTGTTTACGATGGGATAGTTCCTCAATGTTCAGGATGAAGAAATAGCAGTTTTCTGTTACTCATCGTAAAAACTGTACTGCTACATTCCAGGAAGGTTTGTAAGTGATGTAGTTAACTATCACTGCATAAAGCACGGGAGGAGATTGAGGCTTGGCATCTCTGAGAGTGCTGCTGTAATGCAACCTGTGTGCAGAAGCTTTGTTTCTGCCTGCAGTTGGTACTTACCCTAATATAAAGCACTCTGATGCTGGCATACAGGTACACCAAAAACAAGAGCATTTGTTGAAAAGTAAGAATTCCTGCATTTAGAAGAAAGTAAATGAACAGTTCTTCTAAAAATACAACAGTATGTTAGAATATTGCCAAAGCTCTGTTCTGTTGGTAAGCTGTTGGGTTTTGACCATTATAAATAGATTAGTATTATTGTAAGGATTTTTTTCATATTAGCAAAGAAAGATTTTTCTTTCCTGTTTTCTGCATAAGGATCCTCACATGTCCCCTAAATGGGCAGAGCTCTGCTCCCACTAAAGTTGATGAGAATGATGCTCATGAGGAAATGGGCAGCTGAGCCCTACACCTTGGAAATAGACCTCGTAAAACCTCACAGGTCTTCTGTGCTTGTTTTTTATGATTGTTTTGTTTGTGTTCTCCATAACTTCAAGACATGAGAAAGGGTCCAGTTAGTCACAGTATATTATGTAGCTGAGTTCAGATCCAAATTTGGTTTAGACAGTGTATGAAATTAACCCTAAACCAAGAATGAGCTTCTCTTCAGTGGCAATGAGATGTTGGGGGCCTTTGGGAATTTTCTTCCATTTGCATGATATGCTTATACCCAGTTAGGAAGATGTCCTTTTGAATTTGTGGCTAGAGGAATTTGAAGCCGTATCGCTTTCCCTGTGTGAAATTTAGTAACAAATGAGAATATTCAGGTCAAGACCATAAGGTAAGATTTGCATTCTGCTGCTGTGGTACAGTTACAGCTTCTTTGGACACAGTGTGAAGAATGGAGGCTACAGTCCCATGTCTGTTAGAGCAGCTCGAGACCATGTGCTTCTTGTTCCACTGATGGACACCCTAGATAACTGTAAGATAATCACTCTTGCAGTACCTGGCCTCATCAAGCACCTGGTGAACACACAGGCACAGGCACATACACAGCACATTCTATATACGTAAAGTGCATTGTCTGAACAAGTTTTTGTTGCTTAGAGAGGACGCATCCTTCCTAGTTGCACACTTTTCTAGGTGAGGACACCATTTGTTTCATAACAGCCTGAGGAGTGTCCCCTTTGGTATTTCTGACAGCTTTGTTTTCTGTATTCTCCGGCCTCTTGTTTCCTTTGAGCTTCAAACGTAGATCCTTTGAACTGCAAACGTAGATTGAAACTCAGGTAATACATAAAAGGATCCTTTAATATTGGGTATTTTCAGAGGCATAAAGGACAATTACTTTCTCTTCCTACTAACCTCCTGCTGGCTTACTAGCTACTTGGGAGGCTGGTGATTTTAAGGACTCCACTTTACCCAATGCATCAAATACAGAGCAAATCTTTTCTCACCAAGATCCCAGTTTCTATGCCCTGTGGTAACACCAAAAATTGAACTTGAGTGGCCCAAAGCACCAGCTCCTACTGTGGCGACTCGTGTGACTCGTACAACCATCAGCACTTTTTGAGTTAAATTTGGTCCATTGGCCCTGAGCAGTGCTGACAATTGCCAGGTAAAAGATGCCTCAGTGAATTGTCTTTTAACAGAAGTCTTTTCCCCACCCCTTCTCCATTTCCTGTTCTTTTGAATAAAAAAGAAATCCTGGTAACAAAGCTGAAGTGTATTCTGTGATTACTGTTTAAAGAATGAGTATTTACTTGTATTTCAAGGTAATTCATTCCCTAAAAATTGCAGGTCAGTTATTTTGCAAAGATAGCATTCTTCACTTCTGCAAAATCCCCAGAAAAAAAATAGCTCTCACACTATTTTAATGTTTCTGTATCAGTATATGATCCTTGCAGTGATTACAGTTAAAATACATGAGGGTCTGTACTGTAATAATAACTAATCTCATGAAGGATGCCGAACACTTAAACTTGCCTTTTTTTTGTTGTCCAGAGGAACTGAGCAGGCTCAACCAGCCAGCGCACTTTGATGACGTTTGGAACCATCTGTGAGGAGCATAGTTTTACAGAACACAATCCAAATGAAACCACATTCCATATATGAGTGATTTTCATTGTAGTCCCCTAGTCGCTGGCAAGGTGATCTGGGTTTTACCTGAAGTAAGTCTGAAAGGTTTTAGGAAAGCTCATGCCCTGTTCAGTAGGCTTAGATTCATTACGTAAGGTATTTACCTTTGCTGGTCAAAGCTTAGGGAGATGCTTAAGGTGTGCTGGAATGTTAGTAAATGGTATTTAGAATCCTGCTGTTAGTGACAGTCATGTTTATCTGTTTAATTTTAAATCAGGTTTCGAGAACTGACTTTTTGCTTAGGTATGGTAGAAGGCTGGCTAGTACTGGAAAGATGTAGTGGGATAAGATGAAGTTGCCTGCTCATAGCTGGGGAATAAGGGCTCCTCCTGCTCTTAAGAACCAGTTTGCCTTCATTTCTGAGAAGAGTGGACAAAATCCAGTTAGTTTGCTTTCCTCAGAAGTATTGATCTGGTTCTGAAATAGATGTAAATATGTTTTGCAGTATGCTGTTTCTATAGGGTGTAAGTATATACAACAGGTTTAAATCTGACTGTTAACACTATGTTTTATAGCAGTCAGTCTAAAGACACGTTTAATTAAACTGATTCAATTTCTAAACTAGGATTATGGAGTTTACCTTTTACACTGGTCTAAATTCCTTGTGTTTGAGTAAGCTTTGAGTGCAATGAAAAGGGCTAGGGGATACAGTTGTATTCCTCAGCTAACCACTTCACTTACAAAGCATCTAGAAGTTAAGTTTACAGTTCAGTTTTTAAAAATAAAGCAAAAAGATCCATTACAAGTCAATACCTTTGGTCAGTGAATGGAAGAGTTGCTTTTCTTAGCTGGGAACATGATTTTAATGTCATAATCAACCTTCTAGCAGGAGATTAGTTCTAATGGACCAGATTTATACTGAGAAAAAATACAGAAACCATTGGAGGAGACAATTAGAAAATGAATGGTTTTCAAGTGATTTCAGAGCAGTCTGAATTAAGGGCTGATGCTGACTTCTGTATTAAAGAACTCTTTACAAACACAGAGGAAATCCTTATTTTGTTACAGTGATCAATCCACCAAAACATGCTGCAGTAGAGTCGTTCTTCACTGACTCTGGAAGAAGCCTGAGGATATTGAAGTTCCCAGGGAGAGGCAGAAGGCAGATGTTGTGGCTCTTTATGTGCTGTCCTTACATGTGCATCCAGTAACATGACTGTATTTTTGCTGAAGTGAGATTGCTCCTTATGCCGTGGTACTAAAGATCATGCTTCACATGCTGGAATATAGGCAAATGCATAAATAATAACAAGAAATGCAATATATGTGTCAATTACACTTCTGTTTAATCATAAATTGAATGCTCTGCTACCAAAGGTATGCAAAACATAGAAGCATATTCAGTCCCAGAAAAGTAAATGTGTCATATTCTGCTTTGTGATTTCAGTTCTGTAAGAAGGGTGTGTT
The DNA here is from genome assembly GCA_013400475.1 of Tricholaema leucomelas. Taxonomy (NCBI): domain Eukaryota; kingdom Metazoa; phylum Chordata; class Aves; order Piciformes; family Lybiidae; genus Tricholaema lacrymosa; species Tricholaema leucomelas. The sequence goes on along the minus strand of WAAF01009549.1, from coordinate 229,495 downwards.
TAGTTGGAGGAGATACTGTGCTCTTTGTTGCATTTCAGATGTATTTTGTATTGGGAATTGTATGCAGACAGCTGCCAGAAGCCGGACAGTCTGATTCCGAGAAAAACTCAGTGGTTTACTCCAGTTCCTTAGTTTGTTTAGTGGCACTGTGGTGCATTAAGTGCATTGTGCTCGAGATTAACAAATGTACAATGACTTGCAAACCTGAATTAGTTCAGGTACTCAGTCAATACCTGCAATGTCTAGGGTTTGTTTTTTAAAGATTCTCACTGAAACTTGTTGCTGAGTACAGTTTCGTTTCTCCTGCCAATATCAGAAAAGAGATGGAGCAGAAATACTGAAGTAGTTGTCAGTTCTGTAAAACAGCTTCCAGTTGAAACTTGGAATTATATATAATGAGGCATTCCTATAAACAGGCTTGCCGTAGGTAAGCAGCAGTTTACATGGGCTGATGGAAGTTTTGTGACTGTAGAGGAATAATATTAATTCTCACTAGAGATTACAAATGAGTAAATGCTTATGAATATGTACAAATATGAATGTGTGAATTTAGTGCTCCTGAAAGGCAATTGACAGTTCTGGAAACGGCCTCTCTCTGCCAGAAAAGTACTGTAGAAGAAAGCAACAACTGTAAAAATGGATGTTGTGCATTACCAGGGTGACCCAGGGTATGTTCTATGGGCAGCACCTCACAGGGTGGAAAAGGAAGTCAAGTCTTCAGGTATTCTGGGCCTGCATGATTCTCTAAGCATGTATGAGGTAGATCACTCACATATTTACTACATATGCTTGGAAACTCCACGTGGATGCTTTCCTCCTCCCCCAGGCACAAAATACTACTGACCCAGTATCTCACATTATATAAGATGATACCTTTGAATGGTAGAAAGATACGTGGTTTTTATGAGGAATGATGGTGGGGAGGCAAGTAAGACAGTCTTGCACCTTCTGCTACATGTCCCACTGTTCTTTTAGTACTAATGCATTGTACTGGTGCAGAAATTGGCTCTTAGTAAGAAGTATCAGGCTGAAATGGGGTAGAAAGTGGAGAAATGAAGGTATTCTAATCTCTAAAGGTATATTGGAGGTAGAGGTGTGGGTACAGTGGCCTGAAGAGCAGAGGTAGCAGTTACACACCTAAGAACCTCTACAGTGCACACAAATAGAGCAGTAAGAGAAAGAAGAGTGCTTTTGTGCAATAGTGTAATGCCTTAAAGAAGGCAAAGGTTTTCTTTTTGCTTTGCTTAGTTTTAAATTCTGTATTTTTATGTGTGAGAAAAAAGGAAAAGGTTTACTTGTATGAATATAAAGCTTCATGTAATTATTTTTACCTCAACATAGTAGATTTTGTGCTTAGAAATATTTGTCTTCACTGTCCAGTTGCAACAAACTCAGATTATGGCATGTGAGTTGCAGAGGTGTGGTTTATGGCCCTGATTAAGAGCAACATTGAGTATCAACTTGGTTAATTTCAATTCAGCAAATGTATTTGCACAAATGAAGTGTTCAGTTAGAGAAGTGAGAGTTCAGTTCAGCCAAAGTCACTTTTCTGAAGGTAGCACAGACAGTGCTCTCTTGACCTTCAGGGTATTTGAGGTGCCTAATGAAGGGAAAAAAAGAACGAAGCTGGTTTCCTAACTTATGTGCATTGTCAAATGTTGTCTCTTCTGAAAGCCTGCAGGGACTGTGACAAGTGAGTTTGAGAAGTGGCTTCCAGGAGCTCCAGAGACTGCAGGATTTACATGGATTACAGCTTTAAGGAGTGGTATGGTTAATAGTAGCAGAGATTGGCTTCTCTAAGTCCTTGTACAACTTTTTGTTTTCTTTCATCACACCAGGGACTTTGCTCAGTTAGGACCTCAGGAAGCCACCTGCAAGGGCAGGACCTGTGTTAGCAGCGGAGTATTTTGGCAGTGGTTTTGTCTAGTTGAAGCTTAAAAACCTTGACAGAGATGCTAAAATGTATCTGTAGAGTTTAGGTTTATCTTACCGCGTTGTCTTTGATTATATTTCAGCATTTATTCTGTTGCTGTTAAGTATATCTGTGTTCATATTATGATACTTTGTGGTCTTCCTAGTTTGATCTACTTAGATCAATAATGCATATATATATATATATATAAGACTTTCTTTATAGGTTACATACAAAGGGTAGCTTTAACCTAGTGATGCTGATACTTCATAGCTCTCTGTCAACAGAGAGAAGGAGGCTTCTGTAGAAAGTAGTGCAGAGGAAGCACTTCCAGTACACCATTGTTGGAAATAGAGGTGACTCATGTCATGAAGCCAAAATTGCCCATTTAAGAGTAGAGCTTAAGACATGAAAGGTAAGCATTATGGGCCTGGTTTTGTACCTGGGGCAGACTTGCTATTTTAGTCTGTTGATGCTAGAATCTTGGAGTGATCAGCCTTCAGAAGCTATAGCCACTGGAGTATGCATCCACATGGGACTCTCAAAACTGCAGAAAGAAGTCCAGCAGTCAGTGTTCACTGGTAATTGATGGGCTTGGGAACACAGCTGTTTCCAAATCCAGCTGTTCTCAAAAAAATACCCAAAAAAATAACCCAACAAAACCTGTTCAAAATATCTGAAACACTTAGAGTTTTGCTATTAGTTGCTTTTATTCAGTGGGATGAGATTTTGCCCTCTTTTTTTGCTGTTCAGAAAGTGTGGAGTCTTTCCAGTGTCTTAATAAGTTTTGGTTCAGCTCCTTGCACAGTTTCATGTGCAGAGCTTTTGTTTGTTTGTTACAGCTTCAGCTTTGGAGAGCAATGAGTTGGGTGTTTCTGTAGAGCTGTGGACTTCTTTTGTTGGCTCATAAAAACAGTTTAAAGAAAATGTGGATGTGTGTGTGGACAAATGAAAGTAAATTATTTTTTATAAAGTGTCACCTGCATGCAATATGCTTTTATAATAAACCCCCATATAACCAAGTATGTTTTGGGGTTTGTTTTTGGGTTTTTTGTTGTTTGGTTTTTTTTTTCACTTGAAAGACACTATCTCCTTCTAAACATTTGCACAGCAAAGTAATGCATTATTGCATTTTCATAAATAATTGAAAAGCAACTTAAAAGAAAGTAGGCCAACAGAAAAAAAAAAGAAAGTGTCAGTTTCAAATTTGAGAGAAGAAAAATATGTTTCCTTCTTGATAGCAAGTCAATTAAATGTTATTAAATCCCATTCTCCCAATCCAACATGACCAAAGACAAATCTGACAATTGACAGTTTCATTTAAAAGAGAGAAATATGATGAAAAAGGTTTAGGAATGCTGAGTCTGGTTTGTTTTGNCCCCCCCCCCCCGGTAAGAAAGGAATCATGACCCATTATCAGTTTTCAAGTGACTGAGGAGCAAATCTCTGGAGGTCTGTGTGTTGGCTTTTCAGTGCTGTTGTGCGTGCTGGGCTGTAATAATGCGAGCTATTTTAGAACTGTGCATACGTTAGTGTTTTGTCGCGGCATGATACAATAATGTGTGAAAAAGCAGAAGATCACACCTTGGTAAAACTTGCAGATTTCCTGCATAATCCGACAGTGAGCTCTCGTCAGGTTTTAACTATATGTAAAGTGAGAATAAAGTTTCCAGAAGCAAAGTGCAAGCCTTGGATGCATTTTGAATGGTGGTGTAGGGATTTTGGCCCTGACATGATTACAAATGTTTCTGACTTTAAACACTTCTGTCCTTCGGTGCTTCAAGTTTGGCAAATGCTTTAAACCTTTCACCAAATCGGAGCTTTGTTTTTGCTAGTGCTGGGAAAGATCAAAGAGCCAGTGTAAATAATTTCTTAAAAACAATCAGTAACATGAAGAGTTTTCATGTAACATACAGTACAGTATATCTGGTGACAGTACCAGGTGCCATCTCTGAGGATGGTTTATGGCCATGAGTCTCTTCACAGAGCTGCTAGCACATCTGTCCTGAGCTGATGTAGCTGAGAGGAGATGGGCAGGCTGGAAGCAGAAGCATACTTGGCTATGAATGCTCCCAACACAAGATAAGGGCCAGTCTTTATTCAAGGAGAGGCTGTGTGAGGGCTCTGGCCATCAGTTTGTGCTACACCAGAAGTTACAAGCATGTTGTGGGAGTTGCTGGGTGAGGTTCTTGGAGGTCCTAACAGTCCTTTGTGATTTGACAATCAAGAGATTGTTGATTGTTGGTATTAATGTGTTGCTTAATGTAATTTAAGATTAGAATAGGCTCCACTGATAGGAAGCTTCATGTGATTGACATGCTGCAGAGGGAAATATAACAGCATGTACGTTCTCTCCTGATTTCCTCCCAGATTAGCTCCCATCTCCTTTTAATTTTTATAACCAATATGTTTTAAAACACTGACAACCTTTTCCAAAATATGTGATGTGTTTGTCAAGGATTTGGAATTTGGGATACTTTGATATAACTTCATGTGGGTTTTATAGAAACACCCGATGTGTATGTTTAGTTCCTAAACACCTTCTGTGCTTGATTTATCCTCACAGGTTGGCAAGGTATTCAGATGACCTGAAACTGAGGAAGCGAGAGGGAGCTCAGCTGGCAAAAGTCTGTCATTGAGTCTGACTGCAGCTCAGATTTGCTCTGCAAAGCTGAGCCCAGGCTGTGTAGGTGGTGAAGAAGGCTTTCTTCACCTTCACCGTTGCATCCAAAAAGCTCTGAGCAGCATCATTTTTTGCAGGTGATGAATAACCTAGTTATCTCACGTTGTTTCAATCCAGTGGCAAGTGTTCTCTGAGGAGGCATGGTAGCAATTCATAATAGCATATTCAGATTCAGGCACAGTGGTAGAGGTGCTCTGGTGGTGAGTTTGTAAGTTCCCTCAGCAGAAGTGGTGCTGACAGCCATCTACCATGGACCATCATGCCCTAGCTAGTTCATTATATCATATGTGGCTGTTTAATTTGGGTCAGCAGGCTGGCTTCTAGTGAAACAGACTCACAACTTTTAACCCTTTTAACCTAGGTGGATATTTCCAGGGTCCTGTGGCAGCTGTGGTCACCAGAGGCATGCAGACCTTGAGAATAAGTATGTGGAGGATGCCCATAAAGTGGTGTCATTCTCTGTTGTCACAAAACTTCTTTTTCCTTTAGTTGTCCTGACTAGTGTCTTCCAGACCTGTGTGTCTTAGGAGTTTTCTTGTCTAGGTTGAAGAAAGGCTTTCTAGGCAGAAGGCAGAGTCATTTTGTTGAGACAGAACAGTGTGCATCATTGTTTGTGTTATTACTGGTTTACATTTTTTGTATTTGTAAGAACAGCATATTGATGACTGTGTGTTAAAACTCTGTCTTTTAGTGGCTCATATTCTTTCCAAGAAAGAAAGCAAGCGTCTTCCTTTCTAAGACAAACACAGAATTGTATTGGAACAAGGACTAGTTCCGTGTTCTCACATGATCAAATTCAGGAAGATTAGGGCACTGTGTATAAATTGCCTTCATGTTCGTTGGGTTAGCAGCTGTCAAATACCCGATTACAGGCATTGGCATAGGTTTTCTTTCCATAATAGCTGTGAAATAGGGATGGAAATGTAACAGATGCCATTTAATATGGACCAACACCTAGGTTCTGTTTCTGGGTCCGGCTGTTTATTGTCTCGTGGCCAGAGTTTCTTAGCATCCTTTTACTTTAATTCCTTGCTCCTTACAAATGGAGATAACAGTATTCCCATACTTTATGGGAGATTCTGAGACTCTGTTAAATTGTTTGAGATCTGGAAAATATGAAGTCTATGCAGTAGAGTTAATGATGAGATTAAATAGAATAATTCTGTTGAGGAAAATTATTGATCCTAGTTTTTCTTTGCTGGGTAGTGTTAACCTTCTGCAGGAAGTAATTTGGTCCAAGACTGTGTTGGTGTATCGTTTCCTGGGATTTTTTAATTTGTCAACTGACAAGGCTTTTTTATACCAGGCAGTACACTTCAAGTCCTGTTGAGCTGCAAATGAAGCATTGTGATGCTATTTTTTGCAGCATAGGAGTCTATGGTGGCTCATTTAGCGTTGGTAATCCTTGTGACAGATTAAAAAAAAATCAAACCAGTTACTCCCAGTGAGACAGATGCACTCAGCCAGACCCTATTTGAGAATTATTTGTTGCACTGTGAAGACCAAAGTACACATCTTCGCTCTCCCCTCCAAAAGAATCCGGCTTATCATGAAATGTTTATCAGAGCCATATAAACATTTCTTGACGGCTGAATTTTGAAGGGAAATTCTTTTGGTCTAAATATATTGCAAACAAAACTCTTCACAGATTTTATTTTGAAAATTAAATAATTAGCTTGATTGCAGTTCTACTTATTGCCAAACATACCAGCATCTGGCAAGGGTACGGCGATCTGGGAATTCACTGCTTGAAGCCATGGAACAAAGTGTTCTGATCTGACCCCAGGCAGCGAGTCCTGGACTTGAATTGGAATCTTCAGGAGCAGAAAAGTCTTAAGTGTCTGGAAAATTTGCCTGTTGAGTCACCACGCAGGCACTAAAACAAAACTAATTTTAAGCAGGTCAGAGTTCAGTGATTCCCTCTGGAATCTATTTTTTTTTCTCCCTTAAAACAGTTTTAAATGAAAAGGGTCAAAGTTGATGTGCTGCCACAATTTTTGAATGCTTTCCCTTAAGAAGAGCCACCCAGGCTAGGATTAGCATGAAGGGCTCATAGGCTGGCACTTCAGAGTCTGGGTTAAAAATATTTTAAAGCAGTAAATGCAGTCAGAGCAGAGAGCAAGATCTCTGGGAGCCTTCCTATACAAAAATGTGCAAGATCAAGGCAGCAACTGCAATGTAATTTAGGGCAGTATATGCTTCATAGCTTTGGAGAATATTGCCTCTTGTTAATGTTATATTGGAGGACAGTGGGATTGTAGTAATTTTAGAAAGGTGGTTTTCCTGTTTGGTTTACACTGGAAAATTCAGAATAAATAAAAAGAAGCATCAATTGAAGAAGAAATGTAACTGCTGAAACCCGGCAATGAATCCAACTCACAGCAGACTATAGAAACGACAGGGGAAAGTGGGTATAGAAATATTTTCGTGGGAATGCAGCTGAAAAAGGAACTTAGCAGACAAAGGTACGTACTTTAAAAGGCATGTGGGCAAACTTTTGTCTGTGAGCCCAGTGAGGAGCCTGCTCACATTAAATTGCAAAATGTTTGAGGGGATCAAATGACAAAAAGCTTGTATTGCTTTTCCATTGCTGAAGGACTGTCTATAAGCAGGAATGATTCAAATAGCTGTTTTTAACAAAAGAACTTGAAAGAGTAGGGGAGATTTTTCATTCCCTCTTTTTTTTTCCCCAAGATGATTTCCTTCTTTTTCTTGTCAGATCTTGAAGAGTTCCCTTTACATTTGCCAGTGAAAAGGACAGGGTCTAGGCTGAACTCTGTTTACAGTCAGGCATTGTGAGCTTGGTGATCTCTGTTTAGCTCTTAGGACATAGTCAAGTATGCACAACAGGGCAAATGCAATGTGCAGATGTCAGAACTGCTAAGACAAAGAAGACTGTCTAGGAAAACAGTGCCAAACATAATGGCTAGAGTGGAGATGTAGCAACTAGGAGTTATGGCTTCTTTTCTTCCCCATGCCTCTTCATGGCTGTAGGCAAATCTCAAGCCCAGTTGTAAAACTCTTAAGTCATGTCAGTGAATTCATGAAAACTGTGCCATTGATAGGAGGATGTTTATGGGAATGGTTGCCCACATATGGATGCAAAAATGTGTGCTCTAGTTGGTGCAGAAATCAGACTGGTCAATGACTGTTCCATAGGATCTCTCCTTTGATACGTGCAGTTGCTAACTGTGTGGCTTTTTGAGCTGTAAAGCTTAAAGATATTAGGAGAACCTCTATCTGCCTTGCTAGTGCAAGAAGCTATTGGATTGGTTCCCCTTTTTATTCCCACAGATATACTAAGCGTGGGGATTTGAATGAGAGGATTTGAGTCTCTGAGATCAAATTTGTCTTCCATGTTAGGGCTAGGCTCCATTTTTCTTAGGCTTAACAAGTAGTGACCATGGTTTCCTAAAATACTTATATAAAAGTACTGATGTGCAGTTGCCTTTGCATCTAACATCACACATCTAACATCACAGTTTATAGCCCTTTGAAGTCTACATGTTTGAAGGAAAAAGAAGTGCTTAGGATAATCTGAACTTGAATTAAATCATATAGGCAGATAACAGATTGAATTTGTGTTATGGCTTGTTTTGCTCAGGATGTAAGTCAAGCAGTGAGCAGTGCTGGGTCAGCGTGTGACATGAGGTGGCATAGCTTTAATGCAAGGTCATGTTGTTCAGTGAATCTGATTGTGGGCCAGTTCTCCTAACTTCAGAGATGATGATGATGGTTCTGAAGGAAAAAAAAAGTTACTGTTTGCAGAAATCTGATTCACAGTTGTGAAGCTTGGATAAATCACACAGATTTCGAGCCCTGACACTTTTCATTTGCAGTGATTTGAAACTTGAAAATGAGAAACTGTTTAAAGGTTTCAATTTTTTTTCCCCTTTTTTAATGATGTATTTCATTTCACTAATATGTGACCCAGTGGAAACTATTGGAAAATAAGGAAGAACTTTAGGAAGCTTAGTTCCTAAATTGCAGAATCATGGAATGTTAGGGTTTGGAAAGGACCTAGAAAGATTCTCCCATCCACCCTGCCTTGCCAGAGCAGGATCGCCTAGAGTAGGTCACACAGGAACACATCCAGGTGAGTTTTGACTGTCCCCAGAGAAGGAGACTCCACAGCCTCTCTGTGCAGCCTGTTTCAGGGCTCTGTCACCCTCACAGTGAAAAAAATTTTCCTTACATTTGTGTGCTGATATTTTTGTTTGATCTCTGCTTTAGTAACTCCGCAGTTGTCTTTATATCCAGCCCTTTTAAAATCTTTTAGCACAAGAGGGTTGCAGCATGTGCATGCTGTGCTGATCCTTTTAGTTTAACTGGCGATGCCTTTGTGCTCAAACTAGCTATCAGAATATGATGGGTCAACAGAATCGTTCTCTTTATCATGAACCACACCTGAAATATCTGCTTAGGTAGTGCCTGTGACTTCTCAGCAAATATTCAACCCAGTGGGGAGCTGCAGGACTCACCTCCATCTCTGAAGGGTTAACAGTAACCTATAATAATAATCTTGTGGCACAAAAATGCTTCTTTTTATGCATTACCTATTTCCAGAGGCCTAATTTAGGTTTTGTATCAAAATGGATATCACAAACACTTGAGCTTCCTGCTGAGAAGGAAAGTACTACTGAGAGACTTTGTTCTCGGTTATTCTCATGGTGTCCGAGAGGGTCGAGGAGGCAAGGAAACAATTGCTGATATCTGTAGCAGTAAGTATAAATAGTAGCAGGATGGGTTGCAAAGGTAAAATAGTTTGACAATATTGTTCGTGTGAAAGCCTGGCCTTTGCTGTTGGTTAGAATATATATGTGTGTGTAAATACATGGGTTTTTTTCAATATATAAGGCAAATGTACATATCAACAAGGAAAAAAATAAAGAAGAGTCAGGTTTACTTTGTAACTGTACAAAACGTTCACCTGCCATTAAAAGAAAAGAATATTGCCATGAGATAAAAGAAGGTTGAGTATTCATGCTTAAATGCATGGACAGCTATGCTTAAAGATCAGCATGCCTGTGTCTTTTCTCTCTCTCATACCTTTCATGCCGGATTCTGCTGCAGATCAGTTACTTTCTTCAAAGATCTCTTGAATGTTTTCACATGCAACAGAAAATGATGTTTGGATTTCTGGTGGTGGTAGTGGTGGTTTTGTAAGTACGACAAACAAGGAAACAAAAGATGGATTTTAAAAGTGATTTTTTTTTTTTTGGAGATTCAGAAATGCTTACTGAACACCCAGATAGTTACCTCCTCCATGGTGTTCCCAGGGATTTTTTCACTGAAAGTGCCTGTGAGAAGAGAAAGAAGATTTTAACAAAACCTAAAAAAAAAAATACTTGTGTTTCTGAGTTTACTGAAAATTGCTATTATTTTTGTGGTTTTTTTCACAAAAATTGGTTATATCAAATTTGTACCAAACCTGTGCTTCTCCTGCCGGTGAAGATGCTCTCAGGGATTCGGGAGCTCATGTTTCACAGCCTGCTTCCTGTCCAGCCCACAGGTACATATTTTTTCTCCTTCCCTCTCAACATCAGCTTTGGGTGAGAGAGCAGTTCCTGCTAGGGAAGGGGCTGTCTTTGCTTGGTCTCTGGAAAGAAGGGACTGCCAGAGTTCTCTGTTGCTTTAGGCTCTAGTCTGACAGGCTCAGGTGCTGAAATGTGGATACAGTGAAAAGTGCCCACCTGCTCTGCTAGTTCCAGTGGGCGTAGGCACAATGTTTTGCACATGATGTCTAACTGGGTGCAGTGGTGGGGTCTGGTGGGGAGAGTACAAGACTCCTGCCTAGTCCCTCAAGCAGGTCTGCCATGATATGCTGCCAAGTTAGTAGGCCACTCATGTTAGATGTGTGGTGAATATAGTTGGCAAGGTGCATGTATGTGTGCTGACTTACGTGCTTTGGGACTAGAAAGGGCAAAGCCAAGTCAGGTCTGACAGAACTTACTCAGTTGTTTTCAGCCTTGCATAAGTTGTGTTTGCTTTGGCCCACAGTGGCCTCGCTGAGCACAGAAGTGGTCCTTAAGCAGACTGCCATTTGCCATCCCGAGTGTAGTGAATAAGTGTATGTCAGAAAGCATGGAGAGCATGAGCTGCGTCCCTGCTCTACCGCCGAAGTGCTCTGTAGTTTTAGGTAAGCCTCTTGACCTTTTGTTCCTCAGCTTTCTTGTATTTAAGAACATACTGTCTTTAACAAGGCCAAGTGTAAGGTCCTGCACCTGGGTCGGTGCAATCCCAGGCACAGATACAGGCTGGGTGATGAATGGCTGGAGAGCAGCCCTGAGGAGAAGGACCTGGGGGTCTGGGTCGACGAGAAGCTCAACATGAGCCGGCAGTGTGCACATGCAGCCCAGACAGCCAACCGAGTGCTGGGCTGCATCAAGAGAAGTGTGGCCAGCAGGGCAAGGGAGGTGATTCTCCCCCTTTACTCTGCTCTCGTCAGACCCCACCTGGAGTACTGTGTGCAGTTCTGGAGCCCCCAATACAAGAAGGACATGGAACTGCTGGAGCGGGTCCAAAGGAGAGCCACGAAGATGATCAGAGGGCTGGAGCACCTCTGCTATGAGGACAGGCTGAGAGAGTTGGGGCTCTTCAGCCTGGAGAGGAGAAGGCTTCGAGGAGACCTTATAGTGGCCTTCCAGTATTTGAAGGGAGCCTACAGGAAAGCTGGGGAGGGACTATTTACACGGTCTAGTAATGTTAGGACGAGGGGGAATGGGTATAAGCTGGAAGAGGGGAAATTTAGACTGGATGTTAGGAGGAAGTTCTTTACAGTGAGGGTGGTAGGGCACTGGAATGGGTTGCCCAGGGAGGTGGTGGATGCTTCCTCCCTGGAGGTGTTTAAGGTCAGGCTGGATGAGGCCTTGGGCGAGCTGCTCTAGTGGGAGGTGTCCCTGCCTGTGGCAGGGGGTTGGAGCTGGATGATCCTTGAGGTCCCTTCCAACCTAAACCATTCTATGATTCTATGATTCTATGATTCTATGATTCTCATCACACATGGCTGTTGCAAGAATTAATTGTCATTTGAATGATTTTGAAGACTTCTATCCCGAAACAAACAAGAACTTAATCAGTTATTTTTCTTCATATTCATACTGTAGGAAGAATTTACTAATTTATTTCCAAGCACATGACACATAAAAACTATCTCCATACTTCTAAGTGGAGCTGGGGCTCAATGCCAACACTTTTTTTTCCTGGTGAATATTGTTTACTTGTACACTTGGATAGAATGGTGCAACCTTAGAGTTTCACTCAAGAGGTGGACTTTTCTTCATCTTGTGATTTGGTACTTATAAGCTGTAAATACCAGACACTTCTCTTTGGTCAGATTCTCTATTCTCATGTCTGTACCTATTGCCAGTGTCCTTTAGCATGTGACCTTACTTTGGAGCAGCTCTGATTAACTAGTAAGCTGTATGTCTTTTTGTCCCATATGTTCTGCCATCTCCTTATGCGTTAATTATTGCACTTAAAGAATCTGGGGATTAGGGAAGGGGAATGGAAATAAAGTATAATAAGGATGCTTGTCACCTCTTATCCTCTTTTCTCTGAGTGTGGAGAAGCCCTTTAGTATGTTGATTTGGGAAGGAGGAGTAACTCACATCCCACACCTGATGCAGCCCTCCAGAAATGCCATACAGTGCTGTGGTCTAATGTTTAACATCTAGTCACGATGAGGTGAAGGAAGTCTGTTTGTGACTGTCTCTGCATTTGCTGTCATAAGGGAGTTAAATCAGAGCTAAGGGTCTTTTCCTTTGTGTTTTAATTTCCTTTGTTTTAAGAAAGTATTTTTTTAAATGAAGTGGGGGAGTAGAGTAATATGCTACTGACATGCTTTGGGATCTGAGGCTCCTGTGGACCCCATAGGATGTCAATGGACTCATTAAGTTTTAGCCAAGTTTTATGCATTATTCATAATATACATTCACAGCATGCACCCTAAAGACTGTCTCCTGTGAATGCTTAGTCAGAATCATTTGCATTCTGTATTATGGATCCATAATACAGAATACATTTAGCTACATTTTGTGTATTATCCTTTACACATATTTCCAGCCTTTACTGTTCCAGTATATGCAGCAAATGTGTTCAAACAATAGCATGCAGTTGTGTTTTGTCTCTCTGTAAAAATTAATGCATAGTAAGGACCCTGATGAAAATTAATTATTGTATAAGAGCAATGGATAGGCTTTTTCCTCTTTCTAGCTTCAGTTATGTTTAAAATTTACTTTTCTAACATGTTTAAGAAGTGGTTTAAATTCTAGGCTGATATTTTGTAATTTTTTTGTTTTGAATACAAAAAAATATTTTCATTGTGGAAGGCTGGCAGGTGGTGGAACATGAAGTTGAAGCTGAGACATTTAATAATCATAAAACTTGTTTGCTGTGAGTTTACTGTAATCCTCTGAACATCATTTCTGCTGTACATGACAAGACAAAAGAGTCAAGAAAACGCATCAGAAGATTAATTCTCTTCATGTCATCTGAAGCATTGAAGCTCCTCTGTTTTCTCTTTTCCTCATCTGCCATTACATCATGGTAACTGGTCTTAGCTTAGCCACCAATCCACAAAGTGGTCCAGATGTGTTCCTTAACATACCTTTGCCTTTGTTTCCCCATGGGAAATGGTGGTCCTTAAAATCCTCTGTAGCAGCTGTCTATTTAAATTTACTCCTTCAGCAACCTGCCACTGCCAAAAGATAACATTGCTGTGGGAAATACTTATCTTGTGAGAAAGTGGGATTCCTTGTGGAGCCAAGTTGCAGCAGAGTGAAGACAGAGGTATTAGAGTTGTCTTCTTTATGCTGAATCTGTTAAGGGATCTTCTTTATTGTCTTCCGTTCTGGGAACCATGAAAAATAGTTGTCATACTCTGACATGCATGAAAACACCAGGCAGGCAAAATCCAGCATCTTGTGGCGTCTTTTGAAGTGTAGCCCCTGTATATCTTCAAGAAGACATGGGGAATGTCAGACTTTCACCTGTTTCCTTGTTCAGGGAAGTGCTATGAGGCTGTACAGGTTAAAAAAAGCCATTAGTATGGTGCTGTGCTTCTCTTAGGAGAAGCTCACACTGAGCAGCAGTGGTTTCTTGAGCCTAGGCATACATAATATACATGAAGGGTATCAAGTGACTGTGTCAAGGGTTTTGTGGATGTTGTAATACTTGTTTAAAAGCCAGTGCTTATCAAAATGCTTTTTAAAAAACAGTCTTGATGTCATGTAAGATTAACATTTTTTTCCTATCGTAGGCTTAACACAGGAGAGAGTTTGGGCAAAGTATAGTCAGAAGGCAAATAGTTGATAGAAAATGAGTTTAGCCCCTTAGGGATTATTTATATTTACTTTTTTTTCCCCACTAGTCCTTCAGTTTACCTCTAGTCAGTGTTCATGCATACATGCCCTGAAGATACAATAGAGTTAGGAAAGATTTTGCTGTGGTCAGAGAAGAGTGAAAATATGCTATCCTTGGGTCCAAAAGTGATTGTTGAGCTCTCAGCAGAGCAACTTCTAAAATACAAACATTTTATTGCCTTTCTGTACAAAAGAGATGACCAGTTTTTCATGAGAATTTCCCACAGGTTAACTGAGAATTGTAAGTTTGTGCATAGATGTATTTTTCAGCATGCCATTGCAATTATTTACTCCTTTTGCTTGCACAGCAGTTGACAATTCATGATGTTTGTGGGATACATCAAAGTAATTCTTTTTTCTTTTGCATAAGATGTAGTGCAGTGTAGTCCTCATTTGTGTGTAATGTAGTAATAGTCTATGCAGAGTGTAGCAATGTGAAATAATCATTGTAGAGGGAGTATTGGCTTTGAAGAGCAAATGTTATTGGATGTGTTGCATGGTGGCTTTGTGCCCAATGGAGCAAAGCTATTCTTCTGTCTTTGTTGCTTGGGTTATAGTTGCATGCAGGGGACAGGAATGAAAGACAGCAGGTATGAAGCTGAGATCCAGGTCTCCTCTCAGCTCTGTGCTGAAGTTTTCCTTTATTCAGTCTTGAGGCCATAGCACTTCTATGCTCCATCTTTTCCTTCTTGCTGTACCTTGAAAGCTTCAGCACAGCTCCCAAACTAATATATGCATCAAAGATTATTATCTTGGTCTCTGCAGTGTGCATAGATTGTTCACCCACCTCACTAGTTGGACATCAACACCAGGAACATGAACCCAAAATATCAAAAAATACCTGTTTCAGACTTGTAAATCTGTTGTCTATAAGTGCAGCTTCTGAGATTTTCTTCTAGTCTCATGAGTACCATTTCACATTTGAGCAAATGCAAGTTCATTGCTGCTGCTGATACTCTGGAAGCTGCTTCTGAAAGGTGAGTAGGGCATGCCTTACTCCAGGGCATGTCCACCCCAGTTCAGGCCCCAGAGCTGTGTGTAGGGCACCAGGATCTCCAGAGCATTTGGCAGTTCTCCGTAATTGTTTCTTCTTTTCATCAGCCTAAACTCATACTGTAAAATGTGCAGTAGTGCAGTAAGCATGGGTTTAGTTAGTGTTATTAGGCTTGTGATGTGGAAAATAAATAAATTGCTTCCTACTGTTCAGAGAAATATCTAGGAAATTCCTACTTTTATTTAATATTTGCAATAGCTAGCTAGCTTTATCTTTCTAAATTATTTTAAACAGTCTTTATTCAGTGAGCAGCTGTTTAAATAGGAACTGGGATACATAGAAAATGAGCATCGTACATTAGTCGGGCTCACAAGAGACAGTAAGAGAAGAAGAATTTTGTCTCTGTACCTCTATGGTATTATGTTCCCTAAGAGAGCATCATTATACTAGGTGTCATGTCAAGACTCCTCAGGTACTATGTTACCATTATTGATAATTGGAGTTTTCTCTGCATTTTTCACTACCATTTTCTGTGTGCATGCAAGCTTCTTCTAGTAATAGCACCAAAATTTCTCCCCACCCCTTTTCTGGTGATTGTTAAGCTTGAAGTCATTTTCGGGCTTGCTGCACTTGACAAGTTCTTCCTTCAACTTCTTTTTAATCTCATTTTCAGCCCAATTAGCAAGATGTACAGGAGTATTCCTATTACTTGTTTTGGAGTTTAAAAACCTAAACTTGCTTTTCACCATTTTTTCACTGTTTTGCAACAGCGGTGCTGCCCTGATCTTACTGATTTGTCTTAGCACAGAGACTGTTTTGTAGTGATGGATGAAAAAGCAAAGACAAGAATTTAGAGCTACATTAATTCACTGCTATTTTAATGTTAAATCTCAATGAAAAATAAGCTTGTTGAATTACTGCTGATTAAAACAGAAAAGTAAAAGAGTCCTGTTTTGCGGATCAGACTATTTTACTGAGTAGAGGGGATGAGAACCCTGTTGAAAAGGGTGAAAACTGAGGAACCTGGTAGGTATGTCCGTTTCAAATGTGTGTAATGCATGCTGAGAGTGACTTGGTTCACACAGAATACTTGCAGTCAAGTCAAAAATAGAACTCATAACTTGCATGTTTGTGCTTTCTCAGTCCAATCTCTTCAGAAACAGATTTCCATGATACTTAAAAGGAACAGAACTGAAACATGACTGATGGCGTTTGCATGGATTGCCTGGAAATTTAGAGAAAGTGAGAAAGGAGGGCAAAGGATAGAATTTGGGACAATATGTTGAGAGGCTTGTGTAAATGTTACAAGTGCTGTACTTGTTCTGCTGCGTAGTACTTTGGTCTTTGTAGGTGTCAGTCCAGCATCTCCTTTAAGTACTGTATTAATACAACTGTTTCAGAACTAATGCTAGTATAGTGATGATGTATTACTCTAGTTTACCAGAAATAGGGATTATATGTAGTAAATAAATCACAGACAACTGCAGTCTTCCTTGCAGCTGACTTGTTTCCTAAATATTAATACTAATACTGCAGTGAAAAAAGTAAAACAATTTTAAAGAACTGCTCGGAAAATGGGTACAGGTGTAAAAGTTAAGCATATGGCAGTGTGGAGATTGCCAATGAAAATGACAGATGATTAACATTCATTAAAAGTTTCAATTAACACCTTGACATATTCCATAAAATAATATTGCCTGTAAATAATGTGTGATGTCTCCAAGCATTCTTCTACCTGTTTATAAAGGAAGGGAGAGATAGAAGAAGGGAAGTGTGTTCTGAAAGTTCTTACTACAAATATTTTTTTAGCCCATGGATTGCTTTGCAGTTCAGTGGTCTAGTGATGAAAGAATTGAGTTTGAGCTGTCAGTATGTGAAAAGATTTGGCCTGGATAAAAATTAGTCCTTTATGTTCCCAAAGAGAAGCAAAGATTTTCTTACCCATATTTTTATCATGAACATGAGAGAAAACCTTGAGGATATTGCAGGGCAATGTGAAAGATGCTCTGATCAGTTAGCCAGTGGGAGAGGTTAATACATGCCAGTAGTTGACATGTCTCCTTACCACCACCTGTAGTGGTTGACTGGACTTTGCCATATCAAGACTGCAGCTCCTTCATCACCTGGCTACATTGTCACTCCAGTATGAGCTTTACCAGGCAGAGAGCTTTGGCCCTGACAGTGGCTTTGTGGATTGGCACAGGTCCATTTTGCTTAGGACTAACAGCTCTGCATTGAGCTAGCCACCTCTGTCTTGCAGTGCTCTTAACTTGTATTTTTTTCTTGGTCCTTGTAGTGTCCCTGGTCTGGTTTTGTGGCATTTTTTGAATTCGGGCAGTTCAGAATGCCAGAAATACTGAGGAGACAGCATGGTAGAGTGATGAAGGGAGTGGTGCAATTCTTCTGTAATATACCATTGGGTTGTGCGTTTCATGTTCTGAGTTGTTGCTTTGTGGGTGTTGGAGGATGCAGAGGTCTGCCAGAGAGGTTGAAGGAGCCAAATTTGGCATTAGCCATACTCTTTATGTAGCATGCGTGTTGGGTTGAACTCTCCTCTCAAACTGTTTCTCCTTTTCTCCTTTTAGGGTCCTAACAGTTTGTTCCAGAAGGGAGTCAGGGAGAAAACTATATGGGTTTTGTTTGTTTGTTTGATTGTTTTTCTTATGTTTTTTTTGTTTGTTTGTTTGTGGTTTTTGTTTGTTTGTTTGTTTTGTGCGTGTGTTTGTGTTGTGGATGATTAATGCACCTCAGTTGAAGTGTAAAACAGTAGATGAAATATACAAATCAAGTGCACACACCCAAGCCTTCCAGTTGAAGGCTAGATGAGAAAGCCGGCTTGGAGAGACAGCATCAATTTAAGCATACTTGTAAAGTGTCTTGACCTCTCCATTTGGTCCTGGGGACCCTCTCTCTGAAATAGCAGGCAGATGATAGAGTACTGTTAAATAAAAGTGTAATTAGAAGCAAGAGGAGGGAAAAGAAAAAACTCTGCTATCTTTTTGCATTTAACTGCTCTTGGATTGCTATTTTCAAAAGCGATCTGCAGTGGCATCTCTTGGCTTCCAGGAAGGCAATGGGAATTTCATATAAATCTGACGTCAATGGGAGCAGAAGGAGACTGATGTTAAGTACTTGACCTTGTCCCTTGTGTATGGTCAATTTCATTGTTTTCCCTGATATTTTTGTGAGTGTGACAGATCAAGAAGGAGAAAATAGTACTAAAGAAAGGCAAGTTGTGCTTGTGAAACCACAAAACTGTCAGAGAATCTCTGAAGGGGCAGCTGTGGGACTTGGCGTTGCTGTTAATTAATGTTATGGATTTGACTAGGTTTTAGCAGGATGCTATAACTTTGAGCACTTTTCTTTCCCAGAGGACTTGGTCAGTAAAGACCAACCTCTGATACAAGAATATCCAGAGCAGTTCTGTTGAGGAGCTAATGATTTGCTGCAAATGAGAAGAGTTTGGCCCTAGGATTCCAGTTTGTGTGGTCTACCTGAAGCCTAACATCACTCATAGGTTCATGTGCTTGGCATGGGATGTAGAAATAATATTTTCCTAGGATATTTCAACAGGCTGGTCCATAGTGAGGCCTTTATGTAGTGATGGCCTTGATCCTCATCTGACATTCACTAATGTGCTACCTGTGTGCATAGAACTGCTTAAACCTAGTACCTGTTTATCCTAGTGCTGAAGTTACTCTTTTCCACTCTTCTAAAGCACGAAGAAAGATAAGACAGATTGGAAAATGGATACAGGAATAACACACAAAATCTGCTGCTGCAAATGCTGATCTGTAATCTCTCTCTGTATTGCCATTCTTTTTTCTTGCAGCATGTTTTTCATTTAGTGTTTATTGAAATACATGATAAAAAGAGCTTGTCTAACAGTTGAAGTACTGATACTGGCTCAGGCAATAGGTATTGGATTTAAATGTGGTGAATCATATTCAGATGATGCCTGAGGGTGGAGTGAGAAGCTACATCTGGAAATTTCATCAATCAGACAGCATGTATTCTTACCTGTTGAAGTAAGAGTGATGTTCTCATGGTATGTGGAGAGAAAATGTATTATGTGGGACAAACAAAAATGATTAGGCTGATCAGTCTTTGCCTCAACTCCAGGGGATTATTTTTTAGGTCAATCAGGAGAAATCCATGTGGAATGCAACAGTTGAGCAATCAAAAACTTACCCTTGAGCCTACAAACTGTTCTTGTACTGTTTAACAGGAAAAAAAAAACAACCAATGAACAACAACCAAATCCAAACAAAAAATAACCTGTGTTGTTCTTTCCCTATCTTTAAGCAAGGAATAGTAGATGTTTGACACTGTCAGGAGTCTGTCATACTGTAGTTATGTTGCTGTTTTTAATTGAGTGATTTAACAAATAGTGTGAGGGATAGTCTTAGCACAGGTGAGTATAGGATGCAGTAAGCCTGCTTTTCACTAGTCATGTCCCATCATACATTATACAGTGGGGTTTTTCTAGTTCTTTGCATAGTGTAATATAGAGGAAGGAACAAAGCCTTGCACTGAAAGCACCAGTTTCCTTGATTTGTATTCTGTATATTTATTTGAGTTTCATCATTTAAACAATAACAGCCAGAACAAGCTCTCCTCTCAATTTCCTCTTCTAGTAGAAAGAAATAATAAGGTTTCCACCTTTCTATCTACTCTGAAAATGTCACGTGAAAAGAGCACTAAAAATTATGATTAAGTGCAGTACATGATTTGTATGAATGGGCTTTTTAAGATAGCATTTAAGTATATAAGATGAGGTTAACTTCCTGCTCCAGAGCTCATACATGTGAACTCCTGACACAAGAAGAGTGGCAGAAGTTTGGGTGTTGTATTGCAAAGACGGTAGTAATTTCAAACCTCTTCAGCCCCCCAGGTGAGTATTTCTATCTACCTGTGGTGTGTTTTCTCCTTCCAGATGAAATACACATTCCCTAAAGCCCTAGTCATGCAAGTTGTTCTGCAAGAGAAGGAGCCTTAGTGGGACTTTCCTAGCAGCATGGAAGTTGATGAGGCTTTGCATGCAGCCATCCACACATATTTCTGAAAGGACTTGGCCTAAGTTCTGTGATTCGTGATCTGTTAAGAAAAGTTCACTCTTAAGTTGTGAAGAGACTGGGTTGTTTTTTTTAATGTTGCTGTATATGTAAATCCTGATATTGTCTTTGTTTGAAAAGAATTCTAGTATTTCTCTTATTTGAAGCATACCATGTCATAGCACCCTCTGAGTTTAACACAGCATTTGCTTTCAATGTTGGAAAGCCAGAGCTCTCATGAAGATTTTAAGTTGTCTGATAATATTTAATCAGTTTGTAGACTCTGTGTGTTTGAATAGTAAGCACTCCTGAAGAGCTTGGACCTTTAAAGAACTGCAGTGAAATACACTGATAATATTGCAAAGTGTAGAGAGGTTTAAAATTATTGGAGCACTTATTTTTTTTCTATAATTGCTTCAGTTTGAAGGGAACTAGGCAAAATACCAAGTTAAAAATGAGTTGCAGTAATTGAAAAATTCATCAGTCAGAGAGGAGAATTTAAACCAAAATACTCAATTAGAACAACAACAACAACAACAAAAACCCAAAACATTAGAAATGTTGGAGCTGAAGCCTTAAAGTGATGTGGCTCATATTCCTTTGTGTTAGCTGTTGACTTCAGAGGATATTGGAGTAGCTTCACACATTCTTTTCATTGGTGGTAGCAGAGGGAGCTAAGGTGAAATCTGGAATATGTTGCTTAGAAAGGAAAGCAGTGCACAGAAAAACTCTTGACTCCTTGAGATGCACTACAGTGGATAACAAACAAATGTGAGCATAGATCAGCTAAAGGCTAAAATCTTTTTATAGTAAGCTAATAATAAGGTAAAATATTTAACACCACTGTGGATACCTTATAGTGGGTAAAGAGCTTTTTGGCACTGTGTAATTATATTTCATAATGATTTAATGAGTTTTATTTAAAACATCCCCACAGTTGTATCAGTTGAAAGGTACCATGCAAACCAAAGCAAAAATGAGGCATGTTGCTGTAGTTCAAGGGTCTTTTTAAGGCTGTTTTTCTGGTCTGACTTAGAGTCATAGAATTGTCAGGGCTGGAAGGGATTCCAAGGATCATTTAGCTCCAACCCCCCTAAACTTCAGTGTAGTGCAAGCACCAATTGCTATTAAACAAGGGACAGCAAAAAATTAATTTATTTTTGAAAATATTTTTATTTCACCTTTGTTAGAAATAATGAGTGTGCATAGTAGACACCACTGGAACTTCTTAGGTCCTAGTGAGTCTTGACCACATAGGTTTTCAGTACCACATGGTAGAAAATCTACCAGTTGGCAGATTTTCATATACCAGGTTTCACTGTGTTGTTGGCACTGCTATAGTCAAGCAGAGAGACTCCCAGCTTTCAGTATGTACAAAGTCATCTTTGAATCTGTGGAACAGCTCATGCAGTGGAAATTCATTATGGATTTGCAGCTCTTTCTGAACCTTGTTCACCCTTCCTTTGCCATCATGCAAAACATTCCCTGGTACCTGGTACTGCAGTTCAGTAGAATGTGGACAACTGCTGCAGTTTCTTATCTTCCTTTTTTACTTTGCACAAGGCAGTTGGTTGTGATACACAGAGGTGTAGCAGGCGAATAGTGGCAAATTCCCAGGGAAAGGCACTTGGTGTACACTATGTTGTGTGTGAGTCCTGAGGGTGTTTGGTGTGCTGGTCACCATTGGGTTGCTATGAAGGCAACAATGCTTGCGTTTTGTCTGCAATCCCTGTAGTAGCAGCTGGCTTTACAATACAGTTGGCAACAACAATTTCCTTGTCTCAGATCACCACCTGCGTAGCTGCAGGATTGTGTGCTGGCTCTGCCTAAACTGCATGTAAAGAGAGGTCACGAGGAAGGCCTACTGCAGTTGATCTTTGTGTCATCTCTCACACAAAAACCTCTTTGGGCCAGAATGTGTCACCAGTGGGTAAGTGGTGTTCAAATTAAATTTTTGGTAAATCATGAGTGGAGAAAAGCAATGCAGTTCCTTTTTATTGAAAGTCTAATAATGTAATTACTATTTTCAAAGGTTCATTCAGGAAAATGCTGTGTTTTGTGTGTGGACCTGTTGACAGGACTGGGCTGGACCTATAGACCTTTACAAAATAGCAAAAAAAAAAGTTTGAGGGAAGCAAACCTGCATTCAAATTCTTATGTTTCTTAGCTGGGGAACAATAATCTGACCTGCAGTAAGTGTTGCTACTTGGCTTGAATGCAAAGTGATGTCTGTCTCAGAATTAAATACTGGGGAAAACAATTTCTTGCATCCATGGCTTCCACACTTCTCTCACTAGAAGGTACCAGGGAATGCCCAGCCTTGGCTATGGTGGCAGCAAGAGCAGTGGAACTGGAAGCAAGTAGCATAGACAGGACTCATGTCAGAGCATCAGATGAAGGGCATATCTTGGCTGGCAAAACAAAGGGGACCAGGGCTGTTGTAGCTCTTTCCTCCCAGCTTCTTTGCTCCTCATCCTTGCAGTGAGGAGAGTTGAGCTGTGTTCCTCATGCAAAGCTTGGTGGAGTTGGAGTAAGGTGAGTGTGTTGAAGGTGGGCAATGATGGAGCCTGCAGAGAAGGCGAGTGCTCAGTTTTTGGGCCGATCTTCACTTCTGCTCTTCTGAAGCACTTACAATCTTACAATTGATACTATTATGTTCTGATGGGTTCAGTATGGACTCTCAGACCAAGGGTTCAATTTGTAAAGTACATTAAAGGAAAACACTTCTAGCTGTGAAAACAGCATGGGATTACGCCTGTTATTGTTTTCTAAACGGCCTACCTTATGTACTTAGAGATGCTGACAGAGGATTAAAACTTTGTAGCATTTCTCCAAATAAAGGAATGAAAGATCTGCCGTTTTAAGGCACTTTGAGAATTACTCCAGTAAGGGCTGGAAAAACTTCCCTGCTGACATTATGTTTGAGTTTCTGTTGTACTCGTATCAGTCTCCTTGCTTAACCAGCCCACACCTCATTGTGTCTTCTGTAGTGTCACGACTTTGTGCCATGTACAACTCAGGTTTTGCTCAGTCTGATCTTTCAGCTAGTCAGCTGAAATAATGTGCAAACATTAAGCTAAGATAATACTCTGACAAATTATTTTTAGTATTCTTACATGTTTGGTTTTTTTCTCCCCAGAAATGTTCACAATCAGTAATTTTAACTCTAATGGACTTGATTACCACTTTAGAGGACCCAGTTGCATGCCAGGTTTTTACTGCAGATACTCCCATTCTTTTCTTCTCTCTTTTTCATCCCTTCTCTTGTTGGTGATAATATAAATCACACATAGGAGCACAGATATTCTGCATGTTGCTGTGCTGGAAGTTAATACTTTAAATAGTATTAGTATATAGCTTTGGATTATTTCCCCCTTTCTTCCCTGCACTTAATCCTATCTTCAGTGCAGAATAAAAAGAAGTGAGAGGACCAGCAGTGATCGTTGGCTTGATTGCAATTCCACTGCATTTTGATTAGTCATAGGCACAGTTTGCTTGGGTTTCTAATCCACTCATCAAGGTGGATACCAACTCAGAGAAATGAAACCCCAACTGTGTTTTCTGAAGGGATTTGACTCTTCACTTTTTCTGTTTGGAACCAAATTCACACCATTAAGTAGTGGTGATAGGAAAGGGGAGAGAAGTTGCTCCCTTTTGAATCTGTGTGCATATTTTTAGATTCATTTTTATTCTTTCATTGCTCTGTGTCTGGTAGTATTGCAAAGAATTGTTTTCTAATCTACTTGTTTAAATAATATTGTTTTTTATTTACCAGTGAATGTTACTTGCTTTTAAGAGCTACAAAGCTGGCTTGTGTGAACTTTTCTTGTCCCTCCCATGTATGTCTTTGTAACATATCAGTGAATGCCCATGAAGGTTTCCTAAGATTATACCTCTTCTGGAAAATTTATTCTGTCTGGAATGGCACAGATACAGTTAGATGCATTTTGAGCCCAAGTATGGACTGCTAGGTTTTGATACAGGTGTGAAACTTACCACTGGAGGTTATGGATAGTCTAAACTATAGCTGTGTTAGAATGCAGTCAGAGAAAAGGATGGGAAAAACATGCATCAGGTTTGTTGAATCACAGAATGTTAGAGGTTGGAAGGGACCTTTAAATATCATCTAGTCCAACCCCCCTGCTAAAGCAGGATCACCTGGAGTAGATCAGACAGGAATGCATCCAGGCGGGTTTTGAGTATTGCTAGAGAAAGAGACCCCACAACCACCCTGGGCAGCCTGTTTTGTTGAATACAAAGATGTAGATACAGTCTAAAGATTCTGTCTAGAGGTATTTGGGAGGTCTGTGAGCTGTGGGCTGCAAGGAGTTGGGAAGATACAAGAGAGGAAGAATCATTCTGATCCTCTTCTATAGTTTCTCCATGGATATAAGTTCTTGATTATTGCAAGAGAAGGGAATGAATGCGCCATTTTCGTGACTACAAATGACTTGAAGTACAACCCCTGTAAGTCCTTTTGATATCCATTTTATTTGCTTTTGAGAACTGGGGAGTGTAGCTGAACTGCGGATAGTCTTTATGGTGAGAATTTACTACTTGGAGCTCAAATAGGTTTGAACTACTTGATTACTTGTACTGCCATTTAAAAAACCTTCAATATGATATCATTGTTAGCTTTTATTATTAGGCTTAATGTTTGCAGAGCCAGCTGACATTGTAACACAAATAGAGATCATGTCACTAAAATGGGCTAAAGACTGAATGTCCTGCATCAGGCTACTTACTCTTGTACTGAAGTGTTCTTGGATACGAGTAATGTTCCTTTGTGATCTTAACAAACCACAGGTGAGACTTCCTAAGACTTTGCAGCTGTGTGAAATTGATCCACAAAACTGACTGTGCAGCATGGAAATACTGATAAGGGATTAATTACAATGTCATTCACAACAGAGTGGGGAAAGAAAGCTAAAGTAAGGATTTTTTATAACTTCTCCTTTATGATCCTCATTTTAAAATATCCTTTACAGTATATCTTAAGCATTAAGGGTCCAAAGCTGACAGTTAGGTGTTTGGTTTTTTTTTTTTTCAGGACTAAAGTCAGCAGGGTTTCTGCAGCATCACAGGGGTTTGTCCACTTGAATCCTTCTACAGGCCAGGAAGCAGACTTTGTATGTTGGTATTGTTTGCTCTGGGCTGGAGCCAGAATTTCATCACTGCTTAAGGGCAAAATTGTACTCTGACAGGCCTTCTGCTGGTGCAAAGAGCTGCTGTGCTGCTGGCTGATCCAGTAGGTTTTAAACATATAGTGGAAAGTAATTTACTATCCCTAGGTTAATGTCAGCATTTTGACTTTACCTCCCAAAGCCTGGTCATACTCGTGTTGCAATTCACGTTCACACTGACTTTTGTGACAGAGCCCTTTTCCACTGGGAGCAAGACCTAGTTTTAAGAGGCATGATCAGGACTGTGTATGTCTGTGTGTTTCCTTATGGGCTGTAGGATTTGCATAGACTCACTTGTTTAATCTTGTAGCCTAGTTGTGGGATTACATTCATCTGCAATGTCTGTCTAGTTTGTTTTCTCAAAATGATGGGCAGGCCTTTCCCAAACAGCTCTGATCATCTAATTGATCTGGTTTTGGTGCTCCCATTGAATTCAATAGATGTTCTGGGCCTGAAACAATGACTATTGAAAGTTCAGTCAAGACACAGAAAAGTGTCTTTCTTCTCTCCCTTACATCAGGACATTGATTTAATGCTTTTCAATTTCCCAGCATATTTATTAAACCATTATTTTTTCATTTAGTTCCTTTATTATTTAATTTTATACCACAATGCAGCTTTGGACTCCAGAAGGAAGAGTGGGAAATATATATATTTTTTTTTCCTCAAAAAGCACTAAAGTTCTTGCCTCTACCATGCACCTTGGAACAACAGTGACTAACAGCTACTAATAACAGGAGCAGGAATAGTGGCAGGGGTAGCAAAGACAGGAATAATTTTAAAAAACAATATTCTTCAATGCTGGGAAAGGTCAGAACACAGCTCAATAGAACAGCCATTATGAAGGGAATGGGCAGAATTCTGGGTTTATATTGATGTCAAACCCTTTGATTTGTTTTCTTTCTATTCTGACAAATTTGATTTAATTTAATTCAGATTATTGTTATTACTTGCTCTAACTCATGCAGTTTTACTAGATGTGATTTTGACAGTGCACAACTGTTAATGGATATGTTTTAGAGACTTTGTATAAAGAATTCTTAAGCAAGAATTATTGTTTAGTATTGTTTACTCAGAGCCAGACTGTGCTACAAAGACACAGACTGAGTAGCACCGTGTTCTGCTGTTAGGTCTACTAACTGCCGTGGAGCTGCTCATGAAGGAGGGTGAGTGCTATTGAATGTGTTTCATGCACAGTTCAAAAGTCCTTGTCGTTAATTGAATTCTGCTATGTCTGCAGTCAGTGTTGAAATCTCCACTGACTTCCATGCCAGCAAAACTAAGTTGGCTGTGACTGCTTTTGATAGCATCATCCTATAATTTACTTTCTTACCCCTAGTTAATTAAAAAGACATTCTACTTCCATAAGTTATGGCAAAAGCATATTTTGAAAATAGGGCTAATTGATAGAAGAAAATTGATAGAAGAAAATATGGTGAGGCACCAGAACAAGTTGCCCAGGGAGATGGTAGAAGCCCCATCTCTGGAAGTTTTCAAGGCCAGGTTGGATGGGGCTCTGAGCAACCTGATCTAGTGTGAGTTATCCCTGCCCCTGGCAGGGGAGTTGAAGCTAGATGATCCTTGAGGTCCCTTCCAGCCCTTACAGGTCTACAACTACCTGAAGGGAGGTTGCAGCCAGGTACAGGTTGGTCTCTTCTCTTAGGCAACCAGTGACAGAAAAAGGACACAACCTCAAGCTGCAACAGGGCAGGTTTAGGCTGGACATTAGGAAGAAATTCTTCAGAGAAAGAATGATTTGCATTGGAATGGGCCGCCCAGGGAGGTGGTAGAGTCACTGTCCGTGAAGGTGTTTAAAAGGAGACTGGATGAAGCACTTAGTGCCATGGTTTAGTTAATTAGAAGGTGTCAGGTGGTAGGTTGGACAGGTGGATAGGTCTTTTCCAGCCTGGTTAATTCTGTGATTCTGTAATTCTATGTACAGCTGAAAGAGATACACAGTGGGTATTGATGCTGGGGTCCTTTTGGTTTTGACCTAAGAAAACAATTCTGTATGATGGGGTGCTCATGTGAAGCACAGGCCTTCATTTCCCTTTTCTCTTCCTTATGTGTAAAACCAGCAAAGTTGGCCAATGCAATTTAAAATCAGCATCCTTCAGATAAATCTTTCTTCCTGTTGTATCATTGGTTGTTAAGCAGATGCTCGGTCAGTATGTCCAAATAACCAGTAATCTGGTCTGTTTTAAAGCTGAATAAATATGTGGTGTCTACATGTGGGGAAGGCCTACATAGCTCACATTTATTTCCTCTCAATTGCATTTTATATTTTTCCATTATTTTAATTTCTCACAGACATGTCTGATAAGAAGATCCCACTGTAAATAGTGCTGGAAGTCTTAGAAGGTCTACAGAAATGTCCTCTTAGGGCTATTGAAGACAGATTAAACACTCATTTCAGCAAAGAAATAGTCCAAATCTTGGACCAGTCCCTCTGGATGGTTTTATACAGACATCTCCTTCCTGCATTTTTTTTAGAGCAGTTATCAGAGGATGTTTCTGATCTTGTTTTGTAATAGGGGATGGTGATTAAAAAGCACTTGTGATTTCTCTCTGCTGCTACAGAATTAAACACTAAAGCTCTCGTTTACCTCAGAGGCAGATGAACTGTGCTGCAGGCTGAATGCCTGGAAATCCCCAACCTAGAAGTCTAATGATGAGCCCCACATGCAATCCACTGCTGCCACAGTAAGGATTAATCTCAAATACAAGCAGTGAGTATAACAGCTACCAGACTGCTGCTCAAAAGATGCAAGTACCGAAATAAACAACTTATTCCTTCACCATTTCCTCTTCCATTATGCACGGGGAGGAGTTTTCTGTTTTCTTTTATGTGTCTTCATTTGTTTTTGCCAAGTGCACTTAGCAGACGAGAGAGTATCCTTCCTTGCTGGATATCAGCATTCTGAAAAATGAACACAAAATGCATTTGGACTCTTTCTCAGGTCCAGAAGTTGGGATTCCAAATAACTGTAATTGAAAATCTTGATTATGTTTTGAATTAAGTGTACCTTTTTCCTCTTGCCATTTTTTGTTTCAGAATTGTTAGACAAACATGCTTCTCGATCATTGTTTTGTCCCTGGGAAAAGGAAATGTTTTCAATATTTAAATCTAATTGAAGATTGGCTTATCCTTTTTCTTTCCTTTTTTAACTTCTTCAAGTATGTCCTTTTCAGATTCCTTCTTAGCCCTCTAAATTTCCCCTCTGCCCTTTCTGGTTGACTTTGTTAGCATGGTACATTCCTTTTATGGAGCTCTACATTTTTCATTTTCTGTTCTTCAGTGGATTCTTCAGATGGGATTCTTGGCTGCCTACATTTGTCTCACTCAGGACACCAGTGTGTACTATCATCTATTTCAAGGGAAATTGGTCTTGCTTGCTTCTTCTCCTAGGGAGTCAGCATGCAAAAACAAGGTACAAAGCTATCCTTTACCTTATCCAGGGCTGCTGCTGCTGCTGTGCCAGAGATTCTTTATGTATTGTGGTACTTGATAGTGTTGGGCATCCATTTGAATTTCTCAGCTGACTGGATGATGTATTAGGTTCCTGGGATTCTACACTTATCATGTGCTTCAGGCTCTCCAAAGTTTTTTTTCTGCAGTGGTGCTTCTATAGGCATTGCTTACCTTTAAGGAAAGTAGAAGTATCCCAATTACCAGGTTAACCAAGACTTGCATTAAAATGGTGGATGAGCTTAACTGGAAAAAAACATGTCCTTTTATTCTAATGAACCAATGAATCAAGGGCTTACATTCTCGATTACAAAACTGGAAACCAAGCTGCCAGCAAGAAGAGCAAAACAGTCATATCAATATAAGCCTCAGGATTGTGTTAACAGCCTCTTTTGTTACAATATGTCAGAGGAAGTTCAGATGGGACACGAGGAGAGAGTTCTTCACTGAGAGGGTGGCTGATCGCTGTAACAGGCTCTGCAGGGAAGTGGTCATGGCACTAAGCCTCTGAAGTGTTTAAGGAGCCTCTCAACAATGCTCTTAGTCATATAGTTTAGTTTTAGGTAGTCCTGCCAGGAGCAGAACTTGATAATCCATATGGGTCCCTTCCATCTGGAGATATTCTGTGAATAGTTCCCAAGCTGATGTGAGGACTGACAGTCTAACCCCCACCTACACTGCTAGCCCTGAAAAAAGTGTCTGCTGTACTACATCTTTGCTCTGCCTTCAGATCAGCTGGGATCACTTTTCACCAGTCTTTCCTCAGAGGGCTCTCTGTGGCTCATACTGCTGTTCAGTGCAGACAAAATGAGTGGGATCTCTGCTTTCCTCATCCCACAAACTGCTTTGAGTTTATGGTCCCCCTGTATTCTTTAACCAGCACACTGATCCCAGCTGGAAGAGTTTACTTGCTGTTTACAGCATGTTTAGGAAGAAATATTCTTTGCACATATATGTTAGATCTTGACAGGATTCGCGTATTTCCTGTTAAGATACAAATGACAGACTTGATGCTTACAGTATTTTGCCCTTCTGCCTTTCCTCCGTCTGTCCTCCTTTAATGTCTTTTTCTCTTTCATTGAAGTGCTGTGGTGTCAACTGCATGTTGTAGCCACTGCTTTCTATAATGCATTGTTTCAAAGCAATTAACTTGCTATGGAGAATAGGTTCAAATGTAGTCCTACCAAGATGATGAAAGAGCAGATCCCACAAAATAACGTAACATCAGCGTCTATCTTGCCATAGGGAAACCCTGGCAAGCAAAGCCAATCTGTGTGAACTATTCCTGATAGCTGTTTCTGTGTTTTGGCTTAAATTAATAGGTCTACCTAATTCTGTGTTGCAAACATTTTTCATGGCAGGATCAATTGTGAGTTGTTCTTTCTAATCGAATTTTGAGCATTTTTCATCTTTCAATATTACATGATTCACTACAGCATACACAGAAGCCAGAACTATACATGAAATCATAGAGCTATCACTGAAAGATAGAGTTGCTTCTTTAGTTTATGGTTTGGGTTTTTTTTTTCCTGCCAGAGATGATTCTGTTTTCTGTCTTTCTCTTTTACAGGTTTCCTTTTACATTTAAGTAAATTGTTATTCTGCTCTGCCTACTTGAAGCTCTACAGGAAAACTTACCTTGGGTTTTTAATACATTGCAATGACTGATTCTCAATCCAACTGCAATTTGTTTAACTTTATGTCCAGTTTAGAGCTTTGAACTTCTTGTAAAACACTGTATAAAGTACTGAGTGTTCTTGTACTTCCTAATTCTGTCTGGCATTTACAACAATTCTTTCATTATCTCTAAGGGCATGGCTCCTAGCTCTGCCAAAACTGGCTTAGAGTTTGATCCACTTCATTGCCATGAATAGGAGCCTGTCCCTGGACTTCAATGGGAGTTGATTCACACTCTTTATTGCTTCACCTTTACAAACTGAATTCCAGGCTGTTCACCATGGTAAAAACCTTGGCAGTATTGAAGTGAATGGGATATTTGCTGTGGAATTCAAAAGAGCCAGGATTTTAGCTAGAATGTTTAATATCTCACTATTTAAAATTACTTGTTTTCAGCCCTTGGATTTGACTTGAACATTCTGCTTTGAAACTGATGCAGGAGATAAAGGTGAAATAAAATTTCCATATTGAAGCTTGATTAAAGTCAGAGTTACTGTTAGATACTTGGTGTTAACTACAGCTGTGTAGGACAGAATTTATTGAGGTAATTTGCCCATTAAAGGCAATCCTGTGGCACGCCTGAGTCAAGGGGATACCACCCAAGTGGTAACTCACTATAAATCTTGTGTGTCAGTGCTTGCTTTTCACTAATAAAAGTGCATGCACTCATTGCAAAAAGGAATCAGTGTATGTGTGTGTAGTTTGTGTGTGTGTGTAACCTAATTTTTGGGTTGTTTGTCCGTTGATATGTATTTTACAGGGTGATATTTCATATATCTGTGAGCCATGAAACCTGAAAAGTCTGATGATGACTGCTTTTGTCAGGGCTTTGCAGGGAATTTGGGAGATGTTCCATCTGTAAACCAAGTATTTATCATGTAACATTAATGCCCACCATCAAGTGCAAAATCAAAACAAGACTCACAACTGTTTAGAAGTTGATGCAGATATGGTATGCTGCTTAAATCTCTCGCCCTCGACCGTAGCATCTTTTTTTTTTTAAAGGTGTATAGGTAGTATTAAATAAAGCTAGATTTCCCATCACCTTCTAGTTTGTCCTTGGATACTTAGGTTAAGCAAAATAAACACAGGGTTTGGTAGGAACCATAATCTTGTCTGAATTGTTATTCTGTTTTTCGCTACAAGTCTTTCCAAGCAACAGAAAAGGAAAGAATATATCCAGAATCTTATTACTGTAGTTCATGCATCTGATATAGAAAATCACCCATAAGATCTGTATGCAAAAATCTGTGGTAACATATATGCCTGTGTAAATTCTTATTTATTATATTAGTCTACATATATGAAAGTCTCCACCTGGAATTTCAGAAAGGCTGAGGTCGCTCTATGTTTCGTAGTGTGTTTAGTTTTAATTTTTAATAGTCCTTTTCACAATTACCAACTGTTTCTGTCTGCCCCAAGGGTTTTTTCTCTTCCTCTATGTGTTGAAGGGAAATCTGAGCCTAAGAACACTAAAGAGGAAAAACATGTCTCATCTACTTGTCACGGCATCTATACTTTGCCATTTTTTGCCACCCAAATGTGACAGGGCAGCACATAAATGTGTGAAGTCTGTCGCAAATGGCAGCCAGAGCTGGGAATTCAGGAAAATGAGCTTTGCCTTTCTTGAGGCTTTTGCTTTTAAATCCTGCGAAGTGCTGAGTGCCTTCTGAAAGGTTATCCTAAACCTGCTCATGGGAGGTGTTCATCTTGTGGGATTCAGCCTGGAAAAGACATATCTAATACATGGAGCCCTGTAGGGGATGCGTGGGGTATGAAAACATGACATATTGCCTCTCCTCTTATATGTGTCATGTATGTGATGTACATTGGAAGTCACAGGTGGAGCTCAGAAGTGTAGGAATGATGACTGGAGACAGAAAGTCTCTTTACCCACAGAAGAGGGTGGCAGCAATGCAGGCAGCAGTGGTGCAGCCTCAGTGCAGCAGGATTTTCTGCTTGGAAAGTGGAAAGGTGTTTACGATTCATATATATATATATATATATACATACATATATATATATAAAAGCTCCTACTTCCAGGTGCTATTGAGTATTGTTTTTATATCCCACATCTGTGCATTGAGGATAATGTGACAACACTTATAGGAGGACAAGGCTATTGTACTGATCTTACACTAACATGTAGGAGAGAGCATCTGTGCACTAGTGAAGATGGGCTATGTTTTTATTACTTGAGGCTGCAGGTGTTTTGCCATTCTGCAGCCATTCAGAGCCTTGAACTCCATATTCATATCCATTTATGTATCTGTCTGCTTTTCTGTGGATCTGTCATGCATGCATTTTTTTTTATCGCAGCAGCGTCTTAGCAAAGCTCCACCTAATACAACCAGGCCCTTCTGACAGAAGCAGTTAGGTGTGACCCCAAGAGTCTCTGTTTAGGCAGGAAATAAGCATTGTTTTTGAACTGCCTGTGTCATCATGTCCTACCTTCTAGAGCACGCAGCAGTTTGTGCTGTGTTTCTTCTGGGGGGTGAAAGTAGGTCTGATACCTTCTCCTTCCATTTCTCTCTCACACAATTGCACTACCTTGCATTTGGTTGGAGGCTGGTTGAGGAGCCAAACACACTTGTCTTGAGTGTCTGGCAGAACAGGCAGAGCAAGTGCTGAGCAGCACAGTGTGTGGAGTAGGCATGTTAACTTTGCAGTCTGCGCTGTCTTCTGTGGTGAGGTATTTCATGTGAAAGGGAGAAGGGGTTAGAAGGGGAAGGGAGGGGGAGAGAGTGAAATGCAAACATCACCACTATCCTCAGTAAGAGATTTAGATCTCTGTGTTGGCATAAAAAGGTCATTTTGGGCCCGAGGGTTTTGACATTGTTCCTTTAAGTTAGACCCACAACATAAACTATTTTCAACACTTGCCATGAAGAACAAATGACCTTTAGTAACTTGCCTAGAAGACAAATGGTACGTTAACACAATAAATACACTATCATGCTTCTTGCTTTAATTTTCAATTAGAAATGTTACCTTTTCCTCTCCCTTTTACACAAAGACTGCACTTTCTTGCTTTGATTTTACAACAGATTTCTTTGCCCTCTGTGGGAGTGGCAGTATTCACCAAGAATTATTTGCTATACAGTACATTTACTTCTGTTCAGGGACAGCATTTTGTCCTCATCTGCTGGAAGTGGGCTGGATGGAGGACATCTGTGAGGGAAGGAGGGGATAGTTGAGGGTCACCAAACACTGTTGCAGCAGCAGAGAAAAGGGAGTCAAAAGAACAAACAGTTAAGAGATGGAGCTGGTAAGTATATCTTTTGTGTGACTGAGCTCTGGTAGCACGTAAAGTGAGAAATAAGACTGAAAGCTAAAGGTGAAATTACTTCAATTTACATCAGTAAAGGCAGGATGTATGCTTGTTGGCATGCTGACTTCAGTTCAGAGAGATGAAGGGCCAGCACTCCTCACTGTACTCAGTTCAAGTTTTTAGGCTGCAATTGCATGAAACTAGCTGCCAAAGCACAAACTCATTGAAAGACCTGGAAGTGCCTTATTGGTTATATGAGGGCAAGAGAATCAAGGTTTCTACCGGTTTCATGCCACGGCTTGGCCAGCTGCTGATCTCAGCCCCACACTCAGGCAGTGTGGGGGAAGAAGTCAACAGTGTACTGGTGTGGAAGAGGAGGAATCCTGAGGGAGGAGAGAAGAAAAATGATGAGTAGGGATGCATTATCACCTCCAACTGTTGCTGTAGCTTCTCTGAAAGAGTGGAGAAGGGAGGCAGGCATTAGATGATGCTTCCAGAGAGCTGGGTAAAGTTTTAAGGGGATGACAGCAAAGATGTCACCATTGCACAAGCAATAAACTCCTAGAAGAAGGGAAAGAAGTGGTGGCAAGATAGTAGATCAGGGGATGGCACATTAACAAGATGTATTGAGAAAAAGGACTGGAGTCACAGACCCAGTTCCCTTAACTGTAGTGTTTGGAAGGTAGGAAGAGGGGCATTTGGCATTGCTTAAATATTGATTAACTATTTCTAGAGCTCAAACAGTGGTCTGTGTCCTAAAGGCATTCTGAGCACTTTACACAAGAGTGGATCTTTCAAACTGGTGATTGGCTCAAGGGCTACAGTTCCTTTATATAAAATTAAAATATTTTAGAGAAGGGTGCTCTTTTTTTTTTTTTTTTTTGGGTGGAGAGAAGATCTTTTGTTTCAATTGAGCAGAAATTATTTAACAGCACCAAAACTTAAAGCTTTCTGATGATGCTTCTGATCATACATCTTGTGGAACCTGACTGAGGGCATGTTTGAGTAAAGAATTTTTAAGCAAATCCTCTGGAAACGAAAAAATAAAATACTTTTGAGTTGAAGTAGCCCTCCCACTTCTTCAGAAATGTTTGTTTCTTCTTTTGCATCAGACTTCCAACTGAGTCTGACCTTATTTTATATATAAATTAGTCATCCAGTTTTTGTCATCTGTAATAGGTTGTTTTTTTTTTCATCCCCAGCTATATGTTTATGCCCTTTTACCATCATTGAAGTGGGACTTTGAGCTGGAGAAGTGTGCTGCTCTGAGACAATGTTACTAGGGAAAAGCTGAGCTAGGGAGAAGAGACTTGAAGTGGAAGAAAGCTAGGGATGAATGACTGAAAATGAGGGAAAACTTATGAGTTGGACAATGTGAGTAATAGTGACAACTGCTCCTCAGAGTAAAACTGAAGTGAGGAAATGAGGATAAGGGATGCAAAGATGAAAAAGGAAGTCAAGAGGGAAAAAAACAAGCTGACTGAAGAGGCAAAAGCAGAACACCCCACCTTTAGTGAATGCTTTAATTCTCTGTTTTCTTGAGAAATGCAATGTCTTTCTAAATTTGGAAAGAAAGGCTTGGATGGCTATTTTTAGGAATTACTAATATTTCTGGCTGCTTGTGTGGCTGTAGCTAACCAGAGGGGGAAAAAGTAAAACACAACAATGTAGAAGTTAGTGGAACTTAAGAAAGCAATTTTAAAAAATAGGACCTTAGTAATACCTAAACTTTCCAAAGGGTTAACACAAGGCTTGCATTACTTAAATTTCATGTGAATATGACAGGCATAATTCTACAAACACTTCTATGCCATGGGCACTTTTTTTTTTTTCTTTTAATAGAAGCAAATCCTCCCATGCAATCAGATGGATCCAGAAACTAAGGACTCAAGAAAACAACTCTATCTTGCTAGATTTGTGATAGGCAATCACAAAAGTGTGGGGGGTTTTTCATGCTTATCTTCAACCCCAGAAGGAATTCGTCCCTAAAAGGGTATTTTAACCGATTTTTCTTCAGATATTGTAATTGTGCATACCTGGTTCCTGGTTTGCTTTTATTTAGTAATTGGTAATATTTAATTGGTATTATTTAATTTAGTAATTGGTAATATTTAGTATTTATTGGAAACCAAAAATTCCTCATGGTGATTGCTCAATCTCAATTTTGTTGGTTTTGGTTGTTATTTTTTTGGTGTTTGTTGTTTTTTTTAATGTAATCAAAATTAATTAGTTAAAACAAGGCACTTGTTTTCCTGGCCCTCCCAGAACTTCTGAGACAGATTTTGCTGATCTCTCTTTTTCAGTTGTTTATCCTTTTATAGAATGACATTGGGAGCCTTGAGGATATATTTGACTAGCAGCCACAGACAAGCACTCATGATGTGAGAAGGGGGAAAGAAAATAAAAAAACCCAAGGCCTGGGTCAGCACTAAAAACAGGGAAATGACACAAGTACAGTGGTGAGACTGAGGATTTCTGCTTCACTGGTAATTTCTAACTTTCTTTTTAAATTATTTTTAGATGTGGATTTTCAAATGAGCTCCTTGAAGCGGAGACAAGGCTATGCAAATTTGTTACAGGAAAAAAACGAGGGAAAATTAAAATTACTCTCACTCTCTCTCTCTTTCCCCACCATGGTGTATACACATGGTTTACTCATTAGTCTGCCTTCGATTTACTGGTTAGTATGTCTTTAGTCCAATTAAATCCATGCTACAGGAAAGATACTGCAGTTACGTGAGCAATGGACACCATTTGAGTGTTCTCACTAGTGCCCTACTACCACATTAAGTCACTGCTTTGATGCTAAGTTGTTGTTTTTTAGTGACATATTGGGTCACAATGTCCCATGTCACTGTTGCCAACGGGTGTTAGTGAAACTGGGATTGGTGTCATGAATTTCATGAGTTATTCTAAGGTTCTTTTCTTGCATGGATCACACAAGGCACAGAAAGAGTTATGAGCTTGTTCACAATCTCAGAATTGTGAGTTCTTGGGAATCGATTTTTATACAGCATGCATTATTTCTGCACTTGAATATCTTCATTAAATTCAGTTTTCCACCTCTGTAATTTTACTTCCAAATCCTACTTTTCTTATATTGAGCTCCTATAAGCCATCAGTTTTAGATGGTAATGCTAGGTAGTAATAACTTAAGTAAAACCAGTATTAATTGTGTTTTATGCAAAGTCCATTGAAGTTTTAAGCAGAGACAAAGTCTTACATATTAAAATTAATTTCCCTTCATAAGTAATAAATTAAGAAACCTTTGGTGAGAGTGTAATAGCAATGTTTAAAAATTTGATTTATAGCTGAAAATTCATGAAAAAGGTGTCTGCTGTTGTTGGCATGCTTGGGATGTGGATATCTCTTTAAATTACTATAAGAAATGGCAGATTGGCAGCTCCACCTCTGAACTGACCTAGAGCAGCAGGACACACTGAAGTCAAATCTAAAGAAGGCTGGCATAAGACAGAGCATTGCCAGTGAAAGAACAGGTTTTCCTGAACATTATTTGGGTGGCCGAACGTGAAGATAGCAATAAAATAGCAAGACGGAAAAAGAAAAGGCATGTGAGTATGGACAATGTCTCTGAATTAGACAACAACGTGATGAGGCAGCCTGAGTAGTGGAGTCTTAGGAGTTGTTTGAGCTCTAATGATGCAATGAGCATATGTGAAGCTGAAAGAGAGGGAAGGAGGGAGACTGTATCTGAAGGAAAAGTCTCCTTTCCTGGGGAAAATAGATCACCTGTGTGTGCTGCTGGCCAAGGAGCAGATAGTGGAAGTTCATAACTGGGCTTCTAGGGAAGCCTGTATCAGTCTTTCATCTGTATATTGCAGGCATTCAGAGCAGTGCAAAATGTGTATGCAACAACAGCTTTTGAATTTACTGGAGTCCCAGTATGTTGGGACGTATTATGCACTTGGGTAGCCCTTGCTCTTGATTGTTTGTCTCCCTCTTGTGCCTCTCACCGTCAGAAGCCACATAACCACCTTGACATGGCACTTGGCTCTGCACGGTGGCCATGTGCATGGCCTGCATTCCTGTGAATAGGAAATAGTGCACACCCAAGTGTGTCTTATTTAAAGACACTGAATTCAAGAAAAAATATAAAGTGTGTATTAATATGGGTGACCTTTCTCATAATCTATTCACCTTCTAAAATGGCTACATGACCTGGTGCAGTGAGGTGACAGCTGCTTTGCCTGCAGGAACATCTTCCCCAATCAAAACGTTATTAACAGTTGCGTAGCTTCATCAGGAGGAGGAGGCCTAATGTAAACAAAGCGTATGTGGCTGTGTGGGGATTTTACCATAAAGGTACCTGGACCTGTTCTGAATAAAGACATACGTATATATATATGTGTGTGTGTATACATATATATATATATGTAATTTCTACCACTAGAACAGAACCAGCTTTAATGATAGTGGGAAATGCTAGAGAAAGTGGCTTTCTGCCATGTGAAGGAGCAGTGGCTTCCCTCTTCACATGTGTCTCTAGACCATTTTGCCTCAATTTCCTAGCTGGTGAGATCAAGATATTCCTTGGTGATAGTTTAAGGGCCACAAGCTACCCAGTACCAGAAGACAGAAATTATATTTACTCCTTCTGGGGAGTACAAATAAAAATGTTACACACAGATTGGAAGTTTAAAGGGAGATTCTATTTACAAATACATATGTACAGAAGACATTCAGGTAGAATTAATACATTCACAAACCAGGCCAAGCTTACCAGATCAAAACTTTGTAGAATACTCCACCCATCCAACCTCAGCAAGCCTGAGAGTAGGCCAGAACTGCCCTCCCCACCCCAGGCCTGCAAGGCCTTGTGATGCATCTCAAAATTCCCTGCCAACTAGATGTCATCTCCTCCCACACAGACCGTGAGCTAAGTAGGGACGCCACTCTTTCTGAAGAGAGGAGAAGGCAAGGGAGAAGAAGTAAGGAGGAGAAGAAGAAGTACCAGATAGGCACTGCTTTATAAACTGTGATACGAGAAAACGGAATAAAATAACAATGCTACAATATGCTGGGATGACCAGGTCCATGCCTTGGGACTCTCTATCTCTTTGTTGGGAGGACTTTGTTTCTTTGGTCTTCTTAAAGAGCAACCAGCCCAAACCACCACATCATTAAAAAAGTACAGGATGAGGCTTGCAGGTAGTTAATATTTTTGAACTTGAAATGTGACAAAAAATGATGAAAGCAGTAAAGAATTCCCCATTTAGAAGAAGGCTGAAATAGCAAGAGGCTAAAGGTCTCTCAAGCAGTCCCACTTCAACTGCAGAGGAAATCTATTACTCATTTCCTACCTTTGCTTAAAATAAAGAACACTCTGCTGCCTAGAAGACACATCATCATAATAATAAAAGTGACTGAAGGGGATTCCCCTCAATGTTTGATGCTTGTTGGCTCTGCTGCTCTGCCAGTCCCGAAATAGCTGTGTGGAATCTGCACTGAACCAAGAAGTCAAAGGGTATGCACTGGGCTCACACAGGTCTCATCTCTGTCTTGGCCTACTGGAAATATATCCTGACTTCAAGAAAATATTGAAGGGGGATGGCAGGAGAAGACTGATGAAGGTAAATCCAGAAAAATTATCTTTAAGGAACAGAAGATAAACTGTCTCTATTCAAGAAGAACTTGAGGGGAAAGCACTGAAATGGCCCAGATGCAAATTGACTCCTTACTCACTAGACAGCCTTATTCTCTGACATGCTGAAGACATATGTGCATTTGTTACACTGTTGCTGTTCTAGAAAAGAATGTGACCTTTCACTGGTGGCATTATGCAACACAGGTCCTAAAAAGCGAGTGCCGTCATCATGGACTCAGGACACAGCTGCAGGTAGCACCACAGAGTTATACATACAAAGCTTGCAAAAATGGATCGCTGGTTTGAAGACAGTTTTGTGAGTAAAGCCATGTCTGTACTCATGCAGAGGTGAGCAACAGATGAGTGGGCATGCTGGAATGGATCTATGTATCTCTAACTATGTCAATACAGGTAAATCGGCACAACTTTTATGCCTTGAAAAGATAGAGCTTTGTCAGCATGTGCTGACTGTGTTATGCGTTGAAGATGTTCAGCTGTCCTTGGCTGATACTTGCAGTTCTTAGGTTTGGTCTCTTTGGAACATGTCTGGCGTCTGCAGAGAGGCTAGATTTGAAAAACAGATTTTCACATGGAGACGTTGCAGCATCCCAAAGTAGGTAGGCAGGTGTGCACGAGAGGAGCTCTTAAGTGTAGTGAGGACTTGAAAAGCTGTGCCTTGGTTAGGTACCTGTGCAGATCCTTCCAAGAACCCAGTTTAAATAGGGATGTCGAGCATCAAAAATTCTGTGCCCTAAGTCAGTTTTTGCAGTTGTCTGAACTTCATTTTTCAGTTACTAGAGCTTTGCAATGGGGATTACATGTCAGAGAAATGCAATGATGAGGCTGGAGATCAGGAGCGTGTCTTCTAATAGGTCTCCATGGAACATGGGATCCTCCTAAAAACTGCTGACAGAGAAATAAATATACTGATTACCTGATATAAGTGGAAAGCCTTTAAAATTAATGAAAAACTGGTAGAGTGCTCCAAAAGGGTGTTATTTCTACTTTCCCATGTTAATTTGCAGACAACAGACCACCAGTAGGTCAGTTCTAAGAAGCAGAGCATATTAGCATTACTGCTAGCATCAAGCTGACATAATTTTCTAATAATTAAAATAAAGCCAGACCCACAGCTAGCATAAATCATATGAATTCCACAGACTTCAGTGAAGCTCCAGTGCTATTCAGTGTCTGCACATCCTATGCCCTGTGGTTATCTATGGTTTGTGTTCGAAGAGCAGTAACATGGTGATCCTAGACTTATGCAGCATCTACGAGTCACAGCAGAATTTAGTCATACTTGGGAGCATCTAGTGCCATGCTCTCCAAGTATCTCAATTTAGTAATATTGGAAGGAACTTGTAAGTGTCTACCTGCTGCAGCACCACTCCACACAGGAGAAAGGTGTCTTTGTAGAGGAGCATTTGTCACATCAGGTCACTGGGCAGACACATATCGACAAGGTGACCTACTTAGTGGATGAGAGAAAGGCTGTGGATGTTGTTTATGTGGACTTTAGCTTTTGACACTGTTTCTCACAGTATTCTCCTGGAGAAATTGGCTGCTCATGACTTGTATGGGTGGATGCTTTGCTGGGTTAAACACTGGCTGGGTGGCCAGGCCCAAAGTATGGTGGTGGAGTTAAATTCAGCTGGTGGCTGGTCACAGGTGGTGTTCTCCAGGAGTCAGTTTTGGGGCCAGCACTGTTTAATATCTTTATCAGTGATATGAGTGAGAGAATTGAGCGTGTCCTTGGTAAGTTTGCAGGCAACACCAAAGTGGGTGAGAGTTTTGGTCTGCTTGAGAGTAGGAAGGTTCTACAGAGGAATCTGGACAGACTGGATCAGTTGGCCAGGGTCATTGGTATGAGGTTTAACAAATCCAAGTGCTGGGTGCCGCACTTGGGTCACAACAACCCCATACAACGTTACAGGCTAGGAGCAGAGCAGCTAGAAAGTTGCCCAGCAGAAAAGGACCTGGAGGTGCTGTTTGACAGCTGACTGAACATGAGCCAGCAGTGTGCTCAGTTGGCCTAGAAGAGCAATGGCATCATGATCTGGATCAGGAATAGTGTGGCCAGCAGGAGCAGGAAAGTGATTGTGCCCCTGTACTCAGCACTGGTGAGGCCACACCTTGAATAATGGGTTTAGTTTTGCAGTGCGGTGCCATGGCCGCTTGCATGTTGCCCCTCTTTGAGGTTCACAGACAGGGCTGTACGTGGCTTCCTGGAGAGGGAAAGGCTGTGGCCCAGTACTTTGAAGGTGAGAGCTACAGGCTAGTGATGAGGGAGCTAGTTGGGAGGCTAGCAGGTAACAAGCCAGTTACAGGTCTTGTCTTCATGCCATGAAGTTTCACACTGCTGTCTCCTGTGGGATACACATGAGGATATCACAGCAGTTGGCTTTTGTACCTGACTGACCCTGCAGATTTTGTTTGACCTTGGGTGAGTTGTAAGGTTAATATCCTATTTGGTGTAACTATGAAAGTAATTAAGAAAATAATTATAGGAAGTAAATAAATACAGTTAGAGAGAAGCTGGAAGGAAGATCTTTAGCTCTTCATTAATACTTTTCATGAGGAGAGAAAGCTGCTTTCTGTGCAAATCAACACATTTTAATAAAGCCTGCAATAAATGGTGCTTGAAAGCATAACATTTCTGAGGTAGCTTGATGAATGTCAGTACTTTTACAGTTCATATTTTGCCTACATCTGCAATACAGCCTCCCACTCAGAAAGAATAATCCATGCATATGTGTGTGTATATATATATATATGTACTTGTAATGCACAGTGCTACATCTGACACTTTGTGGGTATGAGCTGCGTGAGTTGATGCACCTCACTTTTGATTTTTCTGTCTTGCAGAGCACCACTAAAATGACTAAAATGTGAATTTTGCACTTTTTGTTCAGGATTCTCTTTCTGGGGTGAAACACTTTCTTGGGTGATTTCAAGACTTGCTGAGTTTTTAAAAGAGCTGAATTCATCTCTGATAATGAGCAGTACAGAAGGTTGAATTCTGCCCTCAGCTGTACAGATGCAGTTGTCTTTGACTTCAGAGGGAGCTGCATGTACGCATTCAAGGGCAGAACTCGGACCAGAACTTTTAGATGCATGTAAATGCTCTTGGAGGCTAAACAGAGGTCACATAGAGTTGCTGGCAAAGAGCCATGTGTGATAAAGTAGATTATATTTTATTTTTCTCAGGATGCTTACTTTTGTGTGTTTTAGAGATGAAGATATGAAAGTCTCATCTGTTAGTGCTTTCTTTTTTTAATTATTATACATCATATGTTAATTTCTTCCTATGAACTGTGCTGGAAGAGTGTTGTGTGCTGTTGATCGACTCTGGGAATCGTCTCTGGAAGTGGCTGCATTTTCAGTGATGAGTCTATGAAAATTCTGCAACTTGGAAGATGAATATGTAATTGAAATACATAATTTTGTTAAGTTAATATGTGATTATATTTTAGGTCAATATGTTACTATTTATTGTTAGGCTAATTTATTATTTACTGTTAGGTAAATATTGGATCTTTTTTAATATAAAGATAGGATGAGATCAGGAGAGAGAGAAGTATGCACAGTTTCCCTGTTTTGTAATAGAAATGTTTCCATCTGACCACAAGTTCATTAAGGAAACAATACTTACATTTATGTGGCATGCCACCAAAAGATAGATGCCCTTTTTATTGCTTAATGTATTCAGCGTGGGAACTAAATTGGGATCCACACTGCTGAACAACTTCACGTGCTTCAAAATCCTCTGATGTTACATATACAGATTCTTTTGAGAGAATCAGACCTATAGAAAGATCATTCCTGAGACCTTTGATATTGTGCTGAAGTGCTTTTAGACCCCGTTTTTAATTTGCTTGTTTCGGGTGAGCTTTAGATCACCATGACTAAGCCTACTTTAATAAATCCTTAAAATGCAATTCAGCTTCTGAAGTTTATGAACATCTCATGGAAGAACAAGTGAGAAATCTGTATGTATATGTATAATAGTGTTGTACGACGGTGTGATCAAAATACACGAATCTTCTCACATGTTCATTTCTTTTTCTAAATCCATATGAATAATATCTACAGTGCCAAAAGGTTTAGGTGTTCTAATCCACATTATATGAGTAAGAGGGCTAAATATTCTTCATTTAAGAAAATACTGTATATTTGCAATAAACAAAACCCCCAAAACTGAATCTGTGACTCTATATGAAAAATAGTTTTGTTTCCAAAGTATCTTTTGAAGCCACTTGTGATGCTTTCACAGCCACCTAGAAGAGGCCCCATAGACGTATTCTTGAGAAAAGCACTTCCTTGACTATGCTCTTTGATTTTTTTTTTATCCTGTGTTTGTTTTCCTTCAGAAAAGAATGACTTATAGGGGAAATGCTGTTTTCAGATTTTTTTTTCACTTGACTGACTGATGAGAGCAAAAATTCCATCCGCAATTCGACCTACACATCTCCAGAAAGGCAGGAGGCCAATCAGGGTGTATATTTGAGTAATTCAAGCTGCTGGAGAGAACTGTAAAGTGGAAAGGACACTATGAGCAAAAGGGGCTATACTGAGGCAGCTTTTTTAGAAAGCTCAGTGGAGAGTAATTACTGGAGGGGAATTGAGTTAACATCTTGCTAGAAATTCTGAACACTAAGGGCTAAGGAAGAACTTATTGATTAAACTTATTTGAAAGTAAAGAGTTTGGGCTTGATTCAGCAGTGCATTTTCTGAATCCAGCTATTAGGAGTGGCATTTATCTTCCCTTTTATTCTGCATACTGCATGTGAGCTTATCAATGAGGTTTTGCTGGGACACTGCTCCCTTGTGTAAGATAGCATCTGCATCTTCAGAGGGGTTCACTAAAGCCTCTCTTTTGAACTGTTTCTTCTTTAAAAAACCCTGCATACTAAGCAGTAGTTATGAGCTGAAATGTAACTCCAGGAGGTGATTTACAGTGAAACTCCCTCTTCCATAACTTGCTTTTCTGAATGTCATAATTTGTAAATGAAACCTGCTGCTTCTGTTGTTGATCCTGCCACTGTTGTTATGGAAGAGTTTAGTCTGTGCACTTGAAGCTCACTGCTTCATTTCTTTTGTCCTGTGCCAAAAGCTCATGCTCAGTGGAAAATAAAGCCTGAATGATGTATCTGAAGAAAACATTTATGATAGCAAATACCACCAGCACAATAGTGTAAACTTACACTACTGACAGTGGCAATGTAGCCCTGCAGTATTTGTATTAATAAGGTAACAAGAGCTAAGGAAAGGCCCCCTTCAGCTGGATCTGTGAGTGATAGCACAGTATGGAGCTTACAAAGTCCAGCTTGGCTTCTGCGTTTTATTCTGAGCAGAGCTGTACTCTAAAGCTGGAGCTAGCAACAATGTATGGCTTGGCTTTATCCCATACTATTACTCAGGTATTTTCTCTTAATGAATTCAGAATACAAGATAAGCAGGCTGGATAAATGGGCTCACATTCCTCCTTTACTTGTCTCTTTGCACTAACAATTTACATGTTATAGATCATCATTGCTCAGTAAGTATCCAGACATAGTTCTGATAAGAAAATAGGTTTTCCTCATGACAGAAATCAGTGCACTAATTTCGTTTTATTCCACCTTTTGAAACTGTGTTATGATTGGTGTGTCATCCAGATGGA
The DNA here is from genome assembly GCA_013400475.1 of Tricholaema leucomelas. Taxonomy (NCBI): domain Eukaryota; kingdom Metazoa; phylum Chordata; class Aves; order Piciformes; family Lybiidae; genus Tricholaema lacrymosa; species Tricholaema leucomelas. Next base: position 184,623 of record WAAF01009549.1, on the reverse strand, counting down.
TTTATTCAAGCACAGTATGAAAATGGTCATTACAGAAAATAGGCACAGTCTCTACATTCACAATGTAAAACTTGACAGAGTTAACACTGTGTTGTAATGTACCTTCATAAAATCACATTTGCTGCTCTATATTCAGTAAAGTCCTCTTACTTAGATATTGTAACAGAAACATGATTTACTGCTTTTGGGTTTGGATGAAAACTAAACTCAAAGATCTTTCCAGTGAAAAACACTGAACGTGAAAGATTCAGTGATAACTTTATAGGACTTTCAAATTCCAGCATGCAAAAATTCTGCAAAGTTCTACACATACGTTATACCTTTTGACCCCATTTTCAAGTAAAGATGGAATGATTTTGCTGCTATGGCAAGAATTCTCTGAAATTATTTTGAATACAAAAATTCCCACCATACTGTGATATATAGTTTATTGATTGCCTCTAGTTTGTTTTACTCTTGTCCTACATCACAGAAGTCACCTTGATGGTTGAGTTTTGTGGGCACCCCATCCAAGCTAGGCTCAGTATAGCAGCATTAATGCGCACTCATGGGTAGGTAGCAGCAGTGCCTGTCTTTAACTAGTGGAACTGGGGACGTTCAGCATGGAGAAGGCTCCAGAGAAACCTAATAGCAGTCTTTCACTGCCTGAAAAGGGTCTACAAGAAGCTTTGTCGCGCCTGACCTTGAAGATCTCCAGGAATGGGGCCTCAATTACCACCCTGGGCAACTCGTTCCAGTGTTCTGCCACCCTCATGCTAAAGAACTTGTTCGTAGCATCCAATCTAAATATTCTCTAATTTCGAACCATTGCCCTTCATCCTATCACTACAGGCCTTTGGAAACAAGTCTTTCTCCATCCTTGTTGTAGGTACTGGAAAGCTGCTAATAGATTTCCTCTGAGTTATATTCCCAGTTATTGCCATATTTATCTGTAAGGTAAGTTATGTATTTTATTTTCACAATAATTCCTGCCGCAGAATTGCAGTAAAATGTGCCACTTAATTCAGACTCCAGATCTAAATTCTTCATATGAAAATACTCTCTTTCTTTCTTTCTTTCTTTCTTTCTTTCTTTCTTTCTTTCTTTCTTTCTTTCTTTCTTTCTTTCTTTCTTTCTTTCTTTCTTTCTTTCTTTCTTTCTTTCTTTCTTTCTTTCTTTCTTTTTTTGCCTAGGGCTGCTACACTTTCTTTTAGAACTTAATTTTGAGCAATTGGCTTGTTACAATAGGTTATTTGTATATTTCCTTTGGAAGAAGTATGATGGTTAACAAAAGCAGTCAGATCTTTGGAGGCAAATCGTTGAAGTAATTTGTTGTGCTCTGTAAAACCGCTGTTGAAAGCTGCATTACAAATGCAGCTGATAGTAGTAGTAGTAGTAGAAGTTAACTGGAATGTAACATCTAATTTTAACATAGAGTTATTCAGAAAAACATCTCTGAGGGGAGAGAGGAGCTGGGGGACACACAGCATAGAAGAGGGAATGTGCAAGGTTGTGTTTATTTTGTGTTTATTTTATGAGCCTTGGTTATGTTTGCTGGAATTGCCTTTTTAGGTAAGATGAAATAGGATTTTGTTTTGCAGAGCTAAAAATTAATGGATTTTTTTTTTTTTAAATCCTCTTGTGACTTAGGCAAGAGGAACTAAAGTCAGATTGAAAAGTTAATAGGTTCTAGATTCAAAAGTCAAATAGCTACTTTGAAAATGAAGAGCTATGGTTGTCATTTTACCTCTTAGAAACAATTTTCTTGTAGACCAGAAGCCAGCCACTTTCATATTTCCTGTGTTGGCAATCTTTTGATACTGAAAATGTGACATATTTTGAAAGAGTGGTGCTAAAGTAATTGCTGCTTTTGCCATTTGGTGTCTAACCTCTTTATACATAAATACAGACAGGATTTCAAAGTGTCACTTTGGCCATATTGAGCTGATAAACCAGGTATATGTCCATATCACTCATTGCTCTCTAATGCTACGATAAAGACAATATCCGACTTGTTTTGTGACTTACTTTCCTTTTTGTGTCTTATTTCCTGCAGTGCAATTATTGTAAGCATATTTTGGCAACCTTGGCTTGTGGTTTTTTGTGGGTTTTTTTTGAAAGCTGCTGCATCTTTCTGCCTCTCCTTTTTCAGGCAACACCACCATTGCTGTTTTATGATTCTATGGGGTTTTAATGTTTGAAAACTAGCAACATGGTCTCATCTAAATCAAATTAGCACAGCTGTAGTCTTTTCTGGCTGCTGATATGAAAGCTGAAGTCATTCAGTCTGAGATTCCCAGCACAATACATTGTACTGTTTCAGTAGTAATAATGTTCCCCATCAGTATATACTGATGCTTGTTTTTGATAGAGAATATGTCTGATGTTCACAGTTATATTAGCAAAATATTTGAAGGCCAGGGAGATGGCTCTTGTGATGAAGTTCTTCTCTGATGTCATTATCATTAAAGCTGACTGAAAATGTGCTGTTTAAAACTGGTTTTGGAAAGCTGACTTCTGAGAAATTTATGTAGCATAATTTTTACTTTGCTGTTTCAGTTGAAAGCAGGAAAATCCTTGTATATGACTGCTTCTGTGGCACCTCATGGGAATTTTAGGTCAGCTGCACCCAACAGATCTGTGTATTCAGTGCCTTGACTTTCCTGTGCATCCCAGAGAGCCCAGGCTCAAGTATTCCTGTAATCCCATCAAGAAGAGGGACTGCAGACATTTGCGGAGATGTAATCTGTGCTGTTAGCTCTGTGCCACTTCTCTGACTGTAGTATCTGAATTTCTTGCAGAAGTGTGTTCATTAATGTGCCTAACACTTGCTATAGTCTTCTTTCCCTCTTTCCTCATCATCCAAGAGAAAACTACATCCAGTGCAAATCTTCAGATCCTCAGTGAGTGGGGTTTCTGGCATTCTTTTAAGTACACAAACTATGGTGTGTAGCACTAGGGAAACCAGGCTGAAGACGCTCATCCATCAGATGCAATGGGAAATGATGAGATTTTTCACAGACCCTTATTCTCATGGGAGATTCTGCCACATTTTTAGGCCAGCTTCTGTAAAAACTCTGCTTCCTGCTGTACCATTACCGCAGTGGCAGAAAAGCCTGCAGTGCCTAAGTGGAGCAATTCACTGTGACTTTGGAGCTTTACATGAATATGCAGAAAACAGTCAGTCTGTGTAGTGTCTTGAAAACAAGGACCATTTTCTTTACCTGAAGTTCTGTGGAAGACTGTAGGTGAGTGTTGTGGAGGGGGATTCTGCCGCCTACGCCGATTTGTGGCAAAGGGGAGAAATTAATAGGTGTGAGATAATTATGTATAAAAATACATATTTATTAAATCCAATATTCTGAACTCTCGTCACCCCCAACCACTATATTTAATATTAATGTGGGATTCTATTCATGGTTATGAAAGACCTTATGGGTATAATACAATATGGCTTATTAATAACTATATTACAATAACTAGCGTACAACTATTAACAGACTATTAACAGAGAGAGAAATTTTCCCCGCGGCAAGTACTGCTTGGGGTCAATATACCATTTTCCCAGCAGAGTGGGCTGGAACTCTTTCTGCTCTATGGCAGGAGATTACAAATATTACAGAGGTATTAAAGCTTTTACTCACAAATCTGATTAATCATCAATAATCATTAATCATTCTCCGGGGCTATGTCAACAGCCTATTTAACTAGTGTCCAGACCTCAGGGGAACTTTGCCCGTGGACCTGTGAGGCTGGAAATCCTCCTTTCTTGAGGGGAAAGGAATTCTTCCCGGCTTTAGGGGAGAGGATGCAGTAGTCCCAGCTATCTGGGGAAATGGATACAGTCTAACCTCATTATCCTGGCGAGGATGCTTTGTCTGCCTTGTCTCCTGGCTTCTTCTGGATGCTTTGTCCAGGAACTGGTCTGGGGACTGCTGGCAGGACCTCTGGTGCAGGAGGATGGGTGCCGTGCAGTCTGAGCATGGTTCTCATGCTGGCTGGCAGGCTGATCGCATGTGCAGACAAGAGGGTCTGCTCCTGGTATCTCGGCAGCAATGGCTTCTACCAGGCAATGATATGCAGCGGGCATACACGGCTGCATAGGAGTCTGTGCTCCTTGTAACTCACCACAGCTGGCTGGGAGATTCTGTCTCCATAACAGCATAAGCAAGTAGGCTGGTGAGTCTAAATAATAACAAGGTGTGCCCGGATATAAGTGTAAGTGATCGTGAGCAGGGGAGCCTGAGCGTGGGGCCTGAGCGTGAGTGTAAGCACGCTTGTGAAACGAGTGCGTGAGTCAGAGCAGAAGAAGCAATGGAGGGGAAGGAATGAAAGCAGCAAGCAAGCAGTAGAAGCAGCTAGAAGCAAGCGAGAGCATGTGTGAGCTCCCATTTATGAACTACGGGCTTGAGATCACTGGCCTGATTGGCCAGCACCGACCAATCGGTTTGGCAGTCAGCCAAACAATACCATGATAGGCTAAACCACTTGCCTGGTACCTCCAAATATGGAGAGAGCATAGGCTGGGCCACACGCTGACAGTGTGGGCTTATGCAACCTGTTTACCACCTGCTTATATAACTTGTTTACTACCTGGACCTTAGACAGGCCAGACACTGTGGCACCTAGGCCTCTTGTGCCCTTTTTGTGCTTTTAATGTGTTTACCTCTAGTTTGGGTTTGTTTACCCCTGGTTCGGGGAGGAAAACATGTTTGGGCAGGCAAGGCAAAGTAAGGCATAAAATAAGCCTATTTTTGGGCCTACAGGCCCTCCACAACAGTGAGTCAGAACATGCTGTTACACATACAAATTTGTGATGCTGAGGAAGTGTACTGCAAGTTGCTGTACCAGAAGATGTCTTATTGAGAGGAGTGTGGAGACATTGGCACTTGAAGTGCAGGGAAGCATTTTTAATGTTCTTTGTTTGCATCCTAAAACATACTATTTTTTGGGGGGGAGAAAGGGATCTTTACCAATTTCATTAGTGTGGTAAAAGCAAGGGAAATTTTTCACAGGATAATGGTTTTGCTTTATTGCTTTGCTTTGTCATTTTACACATTTTAATGCACTTTAGAAGCAACTTTGAAGCTGTATTTGAAAAGTGATAAATGGAATTTGTCTAATAAAATTAACAAGTATTGATACAAAAAAAGGAAAACCATTGTCTTCACTGCAACTCCAGGCTGCACTTCAGACTCACTGAAGTTACCTGGAAAACTGGTTTGTGTCCTAGCACATTACTTACGAGGACTTTTCAGGGACCAGAGTTACATTTCTATATATCTTAGAACTTGATGAACTGAGCAATACAGTGGTGTCTAGCCCTTCTTCTGTGGCTGGGGTTAAGCACAGAGAGAAGAGTTCTTTTTTTCTTGTTTCTTTTCTGCATAACTTATTTTCTTGTCAGAATATGTATAGAAATTCTATTTGAGCCTGTGTCATCTGAAGATTTTACGAGATCAGATGCCATCCATTTGTACAGAATGCTTTTGTTTGGAAAGCACCTTAAAAATCATCTAATTCCACTCCCCCTGCCACGGGCAGGGATACCTCCTACTAGATCAGGTTGCTCAAGGGCCCCATCCAACCTGACTCCACACTTCCAGGGTTGGAGCCTTCACTGCTTCTCTGGACAGCAGTGCCTCACCCTGCTCATGATGAAGAATTTCTTCCTAATGTCTAATCTAAATCTGGCTTCCAGTTTGAAGTCATTAGCCCTCATCCAACCACTACATATCTTTGTCAGAAGTCCTCTATCTTACTTGTAGGTCCCCTTCTAATACTGACAGGTTGCTGTAAGGTCTCCCTGGAACCTTCTCTTCAGGTTGAACAGTCCCAGCTCTCTCAGGCTGTCTTCATAGGAGAAAGTGCTCCAGCCCTGGAGAAGATAAAAAATATTGCAAGCAGATGTTCAGATGACAGGGGGAAAACAGGGATCTGAAGAATATTTTCCTACTGGAAAGAACTGTTGCTGTGCCTTTTCACCTTTGGAAATGGATTCCTCCTCTTGCTTTACTGTCTCCCTGCTGTCAATCCAGAGAGTGTCTCAAACTTCATTTGCGCTCATTTCACACAGAGTTTGCTTATCAGTCTGAAAGGAGACTGTCTGATCTTTCCTTTTGCATGCTTTCACTTTTAAGATCTTCCCTTTCTTATGTAAAAAAGGCAATTAGAGTCGTATCTGTTTATTTTAAACAAAATGGCTGTTAATTAGTGTGATCAAAAAACCCTGCCATTGTAAACTATGGGTTTCACTTTGTAGTTGCACTGAATTGCGTACAGTTTGGTGCCAGCTGACATGATAGCAACGCGAAGTCTAGCTTTTTTTTTAACTTAATGAACAAACAGATTTATGAGGATTTGTTATCTTTTGTTTTCGATCTATAGGTTCTGAATGCATTATTTAGAGTTCTTGTTTCTTAAAGACTTATGTCATGTTGTTACTTATTAAGAGTGCTTTAACTTGCTGAAGAAGTTTCCCTCTCTTTTGTACTGCTTTTTTTTTTCATTTTTTCTGCCTTTTTTTTTTTTTGTTTTGATGGCTTAATTAAACAGTATGTCTGCGCTACACAAAATAGCTGAGATGCATTTCTCTTGTTGCATTCAGATGCTGCAGCACGAACTCTAATGCTCTTGTTCTTGTGAGGACACTGGATATTCTATAATCCCTTAAAATAAGCAAAAGAGCAGGTTTTAATTTTTTTCCCATTGCCTCCATTACTGCCTGATATTCATCTGTAATGTCTGGGAAAAAGATGTCCATAGTGATCCATCAGAACAATCTTTCTTTGTTTTTGGAAACAAAAAGAGTAAGAACATTGGTGGTAAAGCTGTGATAGTTCGACTCCCATTTGTCTCAACTCATGTGCAGCCCTGCCATCTTAGTGTGTCCTTAGAGTGTCCTTCTAAAAGAAAAAAAATCAACCAACCACCACCACCAAAAACCCAAGCAAAACCAAAAATCAAAACCTACCACCACCAAAAATACATTTTAACTCCTAAATGAAAATTCTGAGTGCCTTCTTATTACTGTGACTCTTTATGTTTGGAGGGAAGGTGTTCATTTCAGAAATTTTAAAGATCTAGTTTTTGTATTCAGTGTGGCAACTTCTAATAACCAGGGGCAAGAAGCAGAGAAAGTGTGTATTTGGACATTGACAGAGTTGGACATGAAAATGATCAGGGGACTGTAACACCTGTCCTGTGAGGACAGCCTGAGGGAGCTGGGCTTATTCAGCCTGAAGAAGAGAAGGCTCCATGGAGATCTAATTGCAGCCTCACATTACCTGAAGGGAGCCTACAAAAAGGCTATAGATGGACTATTTACAAAGGCCTGAAGTCATAGGATGAGATGCAATGGCTTTAAATTAGAGAAGAATAGATTGGATGCTAGGAACAAGTTCTTTACTTGTTCCTTTACTTTACAAGGGTGATGGAGCACTGGAAGAGGTAGTTGAGGTCTGGCTCAACAGGCTTTGAGCAAGTTGCTCTAGTGGAAGATGTCCCTGCTGACAGCAGGGGGGTGGGGAGGGTGAGGGTGGGGTGTATTAGATGATTTTTGGAAGTCCTTTCCGACTCAAACCATTCTATGGTTGATCAGAAGATTATGTGCTCTTGGTAACACTGGAGATCTGGGAATAGTGATGTGATTTCCAGAATTTATTTTCATTTGAATGCATGTATCCCCATCACAGAAGTTTCCACTGCATCCTTAGCTAGCTATTTTCATGTTAATTTTTTCTGTATGCTGATACAAGGCCTAAATGACTCAGTATTTCTAAAAATAGCTCATCATTCAAGTATGTCATTATTTCTCTGCCTTTTATCTATTGGTCATTATGGAAGGATTCAAGTGAACTCCTTATTTGCATAGAGAAAATCAAAATTGAAATCAAGTCATAAACAAAGTCAGTGAGCTGGCATAAATTTGGTTAAAAGAAGGTATAATCAGACAATTTAACAGGTTTTGCTTTCAGTTAAACCTTTGCATTGAGTATAATTCCTGGTCGAATCTTCCCAAGTACATGTGTAAATTAAATAAGGCAATTAGTACTTTTCCACATGCTTATATTTCACTATTAAACCACACTTAATTTCTGTTAAAGATACTGAAGAAAATGTTATTATGGAAGATTAAGGTAATAATATTCTGTTTGTTCTATGAAATAAACTTTGTGTAGATACAAGGCAAGGAAAAAAAAACCAAGGCAAAACCAACAAAAAAGACTGGAAAAAGAGAATATGAAAATAAATGGAAAGTACTGCAAGTTTTAGTGATGTTCTGATAGATTCATATTTTTATAACCTTTGCAACTGTAATTTCCAATACAGAGAAATTAAAGAAATTTTGAATTTCCAGTGGAGAAACATTTTTAGATTTTTTTTTTTTGTTTGATCTGTCACAACATCATGTTGAAATAAGATAAAGGTTTCTTTTTCTGGTTTAACATCACAAGATACACAAGAAGCATCAGATAAAATAAAATTTCAGATTATAATTTGTCTTTATATATCAAATAGAGGTTTTTAGGGCTAATGATGAGAAGGAAAAAGACTTCAACCTGATCAAGAAGGCTTTTCTAGACTTTTCAAAATGAAATATCACTTACAATTTGTGTATTTGTTGAAAATGTTCAGTACAGATTAACAAATTTACAGTGGAATTTTTTGCAGGTTTTCTGTCTACATCTGGTTTTTAATAGTGAGCAAGAGATTAAGAAATGGTATATAGTTAAAGAATATAAGTAATAACAAGGCTCCTAATAGCAGCCTTCTAGTATCTGAAGGGGACCTACAAGAAGGCTGCAGAGGGACTGTTCACAAAGGCCTGAAGTCATAGGATGAGGGGTAACGAATTTAAATTAGAGAAGGTAGATTTAAATTGGATGTTAGGAACAAGTTCTACACCATGAGAGTGTTGGAATACTGGAACAGGTTGCCTAGGGAGTTAGTTGAGGTCCCATGCTTGGAGATACTCAAGATCAAGCTTGCCAAGGCCCTGAGCAAACTGATCTAGTGAAGGACGTCTCTGCTGACTGCAGGGAGATTGGGCTAGTTGATCTTTGGAGGTCCCTTCCAATCCAAACCATTCTATGATTCTAATTCTGGAAAGAATGGAAATCGGGCACTGTGGCCCACTTTACCCATAATTCAAGAACAAGGAACTAGACAATGAAACAAAACAAGGAAGAAGTTTTGATAAAATAAGCTTACTGGGCACTAACTGCAAATAACTTCTGGGTTTTATTAACAGAACTCAATAGTTTTAATCTGATGAATAAATAAATATTAATAAAGCTTAATTGTTTTAATTAAAGTTAAAAAAAAATCAGCCTTTTACATGGATTATTGAAGTCTGAAGATAAATGAGACCTGCATTTTGTCTCTTGTTTTTTCTTTTGCCTTTTTGCGTGAGTACATGAACTACTTGGTCAGGAGGTAGTTTATGAAGGTAAGTCTCTTATGGTAAGTTACTTTCTAATTGTTCACTTCCAGGAATTTTTCATCTTTTGATGAAATGGCTGATGTTAGCAGTTGTTCTTCATACTGACTAACTGGAATATTCTGTTATTGCAAATTGTATAGGGGTATAAAAATTTATGCAAGTGCTGTTTTTTATGTGCTAGTTAATTTACATATATTTTATGTTTAATTAACATATATAATTTTTTTTTCTGTAGATGTAATAGAAATGAGGCTTTGATCCATCTATGTCCTTCAGCAGATGCTTAACCTTAAGAACATAAATAATCCCATTGTTTTCAGTGTCTTTAATCTGTGCCCTTAAGTGCTTTGTTGGATTGTGGCCTAGTATAATTATATGTTTGCAATAATAGTTGCTTATTAAAAGCAGTTGTTAGATCTCCAAAATAATGTAAAAGAAATAACATGAAAAATATGTATCAAGCAGCATTGCAAAGAATACATTTTAAATTGTTTCACAATCCTTAGTTGCTTTTCATTGCCCATCACGTTGCGGATTCTGAATTTTGAAATGCTCCTTTTATTTGTGAGGTCAAGATCAAGGCAGATGAAGTAAGATCCTGCAGATACTTGTGTAAAAGTTCTGGAAATTTTTATAAGGTTTTATTTGCTCATTAGACTGAATTCTGTAATAAAGGTGAAAGGCTATTAGCTGTTTTTCTCACATATCATTCTAAAATATTCAGTGGGACAGTCACTACTGGTTGGTTCCTATTGCTTTTCTCTTTAGTAAGAATAAGTGAGTGAAAGCAGTGTGTATGTTAGAAATCTTAGTCTCTGTTTCCAGTGTTTCATCTGTACGTAGTTAGTGCCTTTTATATTTCCTTAATCTTTTTGTGCCTGGATCTGTTTTGTAACATTCCATGTGTCAAGCTCATTCTATTTCCTTTAACGCAAAGCAAAGATTAAAGACCTAAGTGTTAAATATTGTACCATATTGTAGTAAAATATTCTGATGGGATGTGAATGATGTTGTCCACTGGACTGCCACTCTAGCTGCATTTCACAGATACTTGCTATGAGAGTATCTAGACTTATAGATTATAAATCCTCTGAATTTTGGCATTTGTACTAACAGAGATCCATGAAGTTTCCACTGTCAAGTTCAAGAAACCACTTGCATGGGTAAAATGCTTGTCTTACCATGCAGCTCTGTACTGGTATCCCCTCTACCCATAAATTAATTTACTGCCTCCCTGATCTTCCTGTTACTCTGAAATATTTGTTCAGTTAATTTTTCCATAGAAGCTCAGGAAGGACCACAATAATAGTAATTTAAAGGCAATTTTCCTTGACCTTTTGTGTTTCTGAGTCAGAGCTTACATATATTTGACAATGTATTGTCCATTCAACTCTTTCAGCACAAGCATTTTCCCTGGACTGCCAGCCAAATTTTTTGCACTCATTTGCAACTAAGAGGGGCATGAGTTAGCCAGCACAAGCCTACAACAGCATTTAGAGGGTTAAAGAAATGTGAAATGATCTGTAAATACCACTGTCATCTGTGATAAAAACCAAAGTATGGCTAGTTAGAATATCCATCAGTGTTTAGTGAATACAATACTTGCCTGAATAAATTGATTTCTTCACTTTTAACATGGGTGCAGTGGAGCACATCCATACTGTTTGCAGAAGAACATATAGCATGGCATGCCACTCTGTGTTTTCATGTACGTAGTGTAGGATGTGCCACACAGAGCTCCCAACTAGGTGGCCTTGTCTGAAAATGGTGCATATAGCTGTGTGAGGTACTGCTGCTTGGAAGAGGTGAAAAAAACAGCAAAAGATCTCAAAGAAACCAGAATCCAGTCAGGTTGAAGTGACAAAGTCATCTCCTCCCCCACCCACTTGAGAAGTAACAATTTCCCCCCAGAAATTAGTTCATTAGTGTGTATTGCTGTTCATGCAGGAAGGTGTGTGACATCCTGCGGCTGTATGGATTTGAGTAGAAAATGTCACCTCCTATCAGATTTGCAGCACTCCCAGCCTGTGCTGGCCCAGGGCACATAATCTCTGGAAATCATCTGTAATGCACAGTGACTGCATCACTACTGCTGAATCAAAACTTCACCGTGTTCAAGGAGAGGATAATGGTTGCCACCTTATGCAGCGCAAATAAATGACAAGTTTGAGGAAGGTCACAGCTCAGTCTGTGAAGGCTTCCACGTCTCACAAGAAAAAGAAAAACCCTGCATCTTTCTTAGTGCTGCCTTCCCATCTCTTTGTGTACACAGGTGAAGTGTTGAGATGAAACAGGCCCTTGGCAGAGTGCACATGAGTGTGTGGCTGTTGTATTTTGATGTGGTTCTTAATTTGCCCTTCATTGTCAGAAGCTGTTAGGCTGAGGAGTGAAATATCCATGAGTGCCAGTATGAATAGGTAATTATCATTAATTCTCTCCAGGGGCATGCAGAGGTGGGGCATTTGCCTGTGTGTTGCTTGGAGTTGACACAGAATAAAGGCAAGGGCTGCCCAATATCCTGGAGTGTGCAGGAGTCAAAATGACAGTCCTTGCACACAGGGGGCGCTGCGGGGCAGCTGGGTTTAGTCCTCTTTACTGGGGCTCCTACTTCAGCCCCACTGCAAGGGGAGCCTTGGGTTTGTACAGAGGAAGGGCTGCACTCAGGTGAGAGCATTCCTCATTTTTGCAGCAGGTCTGCAAAGCCCTGCTCAAAGCCCATCTCAAGCCCTGTAAGAAAGCAGCCTTCTAACCCCAGCAAAAGGCAGAAGGATGAGGGAGGTATGTGCTGAAGTTAGGTGGGATGGGATGATGCAGCTGTGGGCAGTCTGCACTAGGAATTGTTCTCAGCTGAAGTAAAATGCATTTGCAATGATAAAAGTGAGTTTTTGCAGTCACTAGCCCTCCAGTTGAAGCAATGCTGAAAAATGTAACACACCATGCCCTAATCCACTTAATATGGTCTCTGTCCACAGCTACCCACTTGCTGTCTTACTGTAAAGCTGGTTAGCTTCTCCATGTCCAAGCAGAAAAAAAAGATTAAGTACGCTGCTGTGCCACGTAGTTTCTGGCAGAACTTTTCTGCTACAAGGGCTGTAAGATGTGCTTTGTTTTATTTTCTTCTTTTCTTTTGAAAAGTACAAAGTACAGTGACAGGAACTATCATATTCAATTGGACATGCTTTCTACAGATTTGTTAAGGATTTACTCTACACATTTGTAGCATTTAGTTGCTATGGCAATGACCTCGGTGCAAGAGGGAACAGCCTTTAGGTTGGACCTCAGATTTTCCTTTCATTTCCATTTAATTTGATTTGACTGCAAAATGTCACTTCCATTGCATTGATTAAGCTTCATTGTGGCCACCAGCTCTGTTAGAAAGGTTAAAGGGCAGGCCAGTGGCTGTCATTTTTCTTTCCCCACCCTTTTCTGATATCAATACATGTAGGGAGGGGGTTTTCAGAAGGGTTTTACCCCATGGTGTTCCACAGTAAAAGCAAACAACAGTGTGAAGCTGTGCTGACCTACAGCTTCCTCACAGGATTTTGTAGTGCTGTTTAAAAATAGGAATTTGTTTATCTTTTTCTTCCTGACATATACTCTGGAAGGAAAAAAAAAAAAAGTGTCCTCCAGTGCTAGCAACCATATTGGAAGGGGGATGGCTGTCTCTTTCTCAAAATCCATTATCCCCAGGGTGTATAATAAGCTGCCTGCAGACTACCATGAGGCTGGTCATTACTGCAAGCTGAGTGAAGAGAGTTCCCCATTGCATAGTCTCTTCCTAGTTTGTTTAGTATTTGCTGATTGTGCAACAAGTGTAAAATAGGGCATGGCAGCACATTGGAATGGGAGACTCCAAAGAAGACTCAGGTAAAAAGCAAGGATCGCTTAAGCAGTTTTATTGATGGTAAACAAAACAAAACCACTACTGTGGCATTCTTCAGTAATAGTCAAAAGCATTCTACCTTTGAAAATGATACTGCCCATATGTGGAACACAAAGGTACAGAAATCGTGCTGTATTTATAAAGGCTTCCCCCTCTTGTTGCCCGCAGACCTCTGCTTTGTACTGTGTAGGCTGTCAAGGATTTAGATAAATTAGGTCTGTTCATTTAGGAACTGCAGAAACTAGGATTCCTCTTTTGTCTACATCTCTTAAGAGCAGGCACACAAGCCTGTCGTGGAGGGGGTTTCTGCCTCCTACACCCGTTTGTGGCGAAGGGGAGAAATCAATAGGTGTGAGATAGTTATATAAAAATATATGTTTATTGAACTCAATATTCTTAACTCTCAACACCCCCCAACCACTATATTTAATATTGCTCAATTCACGGTTATGAGAGAACCTTATGGGCTAATATCGCAATGAATGGCTTATTAATAACTCTATTACAATGACTAGCATTCAACTATTAACATACTATCAATAGAGAGAGTTTTACCCGCGGCTCAGTTCCACTTGGGGTCAATATACCATTTGCCCAGCAGGGTGGGCTGAAACACTTTCTGCCCTTTGGCAAGAGATCACAAATATTACAGAGGCTTCAAAGTATTTACTAACAATTCTGGTTAGTTATCAATAATTATCAATCACCCTCCGGGGTTATATCAACTGCCTGTTTATCTAGGGTCCAAGCCTCTAGGGACTATGCCCATGGACCTGTGAGGCTGGAAATCTTCCCGATTTGAGGGGAAATAGGAATCTTCCCGTTTCTAGGGATATTAATGATTCTTCCCGTTTCTAGGGGATATTAATGATCCTCCCGGCTTCTGGGGGAAAGGATGTAGTCTTCCCAGCTATCTGGGGGGAATCAATACAGTCTCTACCTCCTTCTCCTGGTGAGGATACCTTCTGCCTTGTCTCCTGGTTCCTCCTGGAAGCTTGGTCCGGGAACTGCTTTGGGACCGGTGGCAGGACCTCTGTTGCTGGAGAATGGGTGCTGTGCAGCACAGTTCTCACTCTGGCTGTCAGGCCGATCGCATCTCTGCCAACAAGGGGCCTGCTCCTGGTGGCTTGGCAGCTTTGGCTCTTCCCAGGCTGAAGCAATGGGCATACACGGCTAGCTGGAGTCTGTGCTCCTCAAACATACAGACAATGCAGGATCGAATGTCCTGATTAGCTCACCACGGCTGGCTGGGAGATTTTATCTCCATAACAGCATGAGCAAATAGGCCAGTGACACAAAATAATATCAAGGTTGTGCCCAAATATAAGCATAAGCGATTGTGAGCAAGAGAGCCTGAGGGTGGGGCCTTAGCGTGAGTGAGAGAGGAGAGGAGTAAAGCAGAGAGCTCTGGCCAGCTGGAGAGAAGCACCTGTGCTCTCTCATTTATAAACTATGGGCCGAGGTCAGTTGCCCTGATTGGCTACTATCGACCAATCGGTATGCCTTATGCCTCCATAAATGGAGAGAGCATAGGCTGGGCCACACACTCAGTGTGGGCTTATGCAACCTGTTTACAAGCTGCTTCTGTGACTTGTTTACTACGCAGGCCTTAGCAGGGCCGGGGCCAGGCAGACACCATGGCACCTTGGCCTTTTGTACCTTTTATGCCTTTTAATGTGTTTACCCATTTTGGGCTTCTTTACCCCTGGTTTGGGGAGGAACATGCCTGGGCAGGCAAAGCAACGTGAGGCATAGAATGAGCCTAGTTTTGGGCCTGTGGGCCCTCCACGACATAGCCTTACTGGCAAGCTGGCCTTTTGCTGGAACTCAGGTTTTCTGCCACATGCTTCAACATCAGCTGAAATATCATCTTGAAATTTGCATATTGCATGATAACCAAAGTTAAAGATTTCTCCTGCATACTTCAGTCAAACCTTAAGGTAAGAATCTTGTAGTTAAAGTTTTCTTTCTTTTTTACTGTTTGTGTTTTGTTTCATATATCAGATGTTCATTTTAAAAATATTGAGAAACTTTCTTTTGAGCTTACTTGTGCTTTAAATAACTCTGTCATTGGATTTCCAAGTTTGTTTAGATGAGGGAAATGAAAAAATTAATAAACCAGAAATGCTCAAACAACATGGTATGAAAGCAAGGATATAAGGAGGGCTCATTAAAGCAGGTATGTGAGTGTGAACAAATGGGTTGGTGAGGCAGAGCCCTGGAAAGGTCAGGGGAGACAAAATGTTTGTCCAGTCATAGGACAAATTATGCAAGGAAAAGCTGAAAACCCAAAGTAGTACATACTGCTTGGAACAGTGCAGCTGAAAGCCTGGTTTTCTTTCCTGACTGAGCTGAGCCTGAAATTAAGCCACTTTCTTTTTTGGAAAGAGAGACAGAAAGTGTGACGAAAACTCAGTTCTGGAGCTTGTATATTGGCTGATGTGGAAAGATAGCTTGCACATATGTCAGAGAGGCGAATGTATTGAATTTATTTTTCTTATTTCTGCTCTCCTCCATACCACGCAGCTTCTAATATCAGTACCACCCTCTCACGGAGATACTTTCCCATTTCTGGTTGTCAGGGCCAAATGTGGATGAGCGCAAATGGAAATGCACATTTTTACTTACACAGCGCAGTTTGCAGGTGGAGAGGGCTTGAACTGGAGAAAAGGTTTTCGAGGCAAAATAATTTCTCATGTGTCCCTGTGTATCATGGAGGAGGGGCATGACTTGACCTGGCAGGCTTGAAGCTCAGAGCTTCCTTGGCAGTGAGGGAACAAGCCACCTGGCTGTGGGCTGTACCTCTCTTATCTGGGTTTTACCCTGCTGGTAGGCTACTGCCAGAGCAAGGACACAGCTTGCGTGATAGGGGCAACACCCACTTGCTCTTCCTAGGAGTATGAGCTATGCTGGCTCTCTTCTTTTTGCCTCCAGAAAGTTAAATGTATAGCTAGGGGGAGAAAGAAGCAAATGAGAAAAGGAAGAAATCAACTTCCTACATCAAGAAGTAAGCCAGGAGAAATAACTTAAAGCTGGAATAATTCAAAGTGGCCCAGCTGGTGGCCTGTGAGATGATGCTCTCTGACCTTCCTGCCTTTCTGCTGTGGCCTTGCCTTGGGAATAAGGGTTGAAGAGGGAGAAGTTGGATGTAAAATCCAGCAATTGCCAAATACTTTTGCTTAATCATGCAAGCTATCACCGTGCTCATAGATGGGTTTGGCACTGCTTGAGTCCAGACTTGCCCATGGAGGTGTCTCAAATGTCAGGATTCTGCTCACAGCTTTGGAAGTCCTTTATTGTTTGGGCTTGAGTTTGTAAAAGAAAATGTTAGCTCATGGTTGTGTGTGTGTGTGTAATTTTGATAAGGACCCTAGCTTTAGAGGAAGTTGAACTGAAAAATTCTAACATTCTGTTGGCATCAATGTGGATGTTGTAGACTTTCACAGAAAGTGAGTACTGCTAGTAATGCTTCTAAAACTCCAAACCTCAGTATTTCTTAAACTCTGAATCAGCATTTGGAGATAAGGTAGTGTGAGAGCATGGATAAAACATCAGTTTAAGGAAAAAGACTTGACTAGGTGGACCTTCTCTGGCAGGGGGGTTGGATTTGATGACCTTTCCAAGGTGTCTTCCAACCCCTAGCATTCTGTGCTTCTGTGACTTTTCTGTATCCTTTAGGTTTCAGTTCCTTACTATGTTTGGTTTCCTATGGAGAAGCAATTTGAGGCCTTTAGAGATTTCTAAATAAGCAGTGTTGATATTGCTAGTTTTTGTGGTCATTCATGAAGTGGCACTTGTTTAGGAAAACTTGTTTCAGACTGAATATTGAATTTCATGCATGTTCATCTTAGCAGTTCTGCCATGTGCTAGGAATACCAGCTTTCTGAACTCTAGGCCATACTTTTGAAACAGAGATGGGAAAAGAACAAATACCTTCCTTCAGATGCCTCCTGTTTCACTGTATAAAAAACACTGTACAAACACCTGAATCTGGTGCAAAAAGTGAAAAGTAAAGTTCTGAAGGTCCTGTTTTATACAGTATCCCAATTCTTTGCTCAAAAATTAGACAAACCAGATTTGTTTGGGTTTTTTTATTTCAGTTTTTTTGAGTACAAACCCAGTTGCCCCTTCTGGCAACCTTGTCTGTGACTCATAGTTGGAGCAATCAAGATGCTACTCCATGAAGGAGCTGCAGCTTTTCCTTGCTGAGGCAAACATGGAGGGTTTCACCACCTAGCACAGAGCCATTCCCATCTCCCTTGGATGCTGCTTGAGGCAGCAGTGGAGTTAAATTGACATATCCATTTCTACCTCAAACCCACATAATTTTGTTTGGAGGATTTACATCTCATCATCAGTGAAACCCAATCACACCCAGGTAGACCAAATTTGCCCTAGTTAGTCAGTGACGGGAAACACTGTTTCCCCTTCGCACAAAGTGAGCAGAATTCAGCATTTCCAGCTCTGGCATTTTTTTTTTCTCTCTTCTCAGCAGGAGCTGAGTATTGGCATTTCTCCCACAGCATCATTCCTTGTTGTTTTCTCTCAAGCAAAAACAGCAAAAAAAGGAAGATTAAAAGGAAGAAGCAGACAGATTTGAAAGAGGATTGTTAGCCCCAAGGTCTGATGGGACCTCCTTGAAAGTGTTCACAATACTGTCACCCATGCCAAAGTCATACTGCAGTTTCCAGAGCCCTTTATAATCTCCAGCATTGACTTCATATTGTGCTTTTTCTGTTTGCTGTTTAGCAGAAGCAGTTCATAGTAGATATTGTCTATTTTCCTGTCTTTTTTAGAGTTTCATAATTATGACATTCATGTGTTCATATTGTGCTAATAATATCTTTGTTTTGTAGTAGCCTTCTCAAAGTGTTTATCTGGAGACATAAAAAGAGAGGAGTCACCCCTAGTTTTAAGATGAGTTACCAATTTGAATGTCAGGCCAGGTTCAGAAAAACTTCCAAAATAGGTGAGAGTTATAAATAAAACCAAACGTGTTACTGTTTGGGGGAAAAGCTGTGGAACTATTTTTTTTCCCCTTCCAGTTCATCCCCAGAATAGATAACAGGCTGTTAGTTTTTCCACTTTGAGCTTTTAAATTCCAGTAGACCTCAAACTTAGCAAAAAGAGGAGAATAATTTCATGAACTGAAGAGTGAGTTTCATGCAGATATGAATCAGCACTGATATTTTGGCTACTGTTATCATGTGAGTATGCTGTCATTGTTGCAGCATATAAAAAAAAATTGGAAATCTTAAACTGAACACTCTTGTCCACTGTGCCTGGGAGGCAAAATGTGGGGGGGGGGGGGGAAAGTCAGAAATAGTATTTTTAGAGAAAAACATATTTTACTTGTAGCCTCTTAATTCAGTCTGTAGGGTTCAGTCAGATTTTGAGATGCATGAGGACTTAGTGGGGATTTTGGGCACCAAGCCAATATAAATACTAAAAATACAAGGAAATCATAGAGTTGTTTTCTTATTGTTAATAGCATAATGCATCTTTTGTTGAATTTCCTCTCTGCAGGACTCACTGCTGCAGTAGGGCTGTTTACCTCCATCTTTTCTTATAAACATAGTTCCAAAGGCCCTGTTCTGCAGAACTGCTTCCACAAACCTACTATAGGTTTCAAAATCCTGCAGAGAGTTGGACAGACTGGTTGCCCAAGTAAACTTAATTCCCACTGACAACAAAAAAAAATAATTTGAGCTTTCAGAGAGTTGAGATTTGAGGAAGTTTACAGTGTTAACCTGTAACATGAGTCTTTAATGTCTGAAGGTTTTGAGTCCATGTTTATGAGGAACCCTTTTCACTTTGCCTCCATTTTGAGCATGTATTTTCCTCTCAGCTTGCAAAGGTCTTTAAAATAAAGTCTCAAGTTTTTGTACTTGAGATTGCCTTTGTTCAGAGTTGTCCAGTGTTTCCTCTCCTTTCATGGTTTTTACGCTGTTTGCTTTGCCATGTGTGAACATGCAGCCTGAGCTGTGCACACATTGCAGGTTTTAGTGTAGAATTCTGGTGGGTGAAACTGTGCAGATATCCTCCTGTTTTGCCCTCTCATTTTACTATGTAAAGGAACCAACAAAAGAGAAAATGCTGTCACAAAACATTAAAAAATCAGAGTGATAGTTTCATAATCAATTTAGCAGATTTTATTCTAGTTCATATATAATATTGCATATTTATATGTGAAAACAAAGAGAAAGTAAAAGCAAAATTTTATTTTTCATCACTTTTGCTAATTATGAGGAACTAGTTTGCAAATACACAGGAGTACTACCTTCAGCAAATCCTTTGTCTTCTTGTTTGTTTAATAAATTAGATGGATGTACCAAATAGCATGCTGCTGGGGCAACATTAATTTTACTATAGAATAAAATGTAGAACTATTAGTCTCCCCATTTGGCATGTTTGTAAGCTATCTGACCTATTTTCTTCTCCCGCCCTCTTCACTTTGCTTACCAAATTCCCCTCTCCTATACCTAGCATAAAAGTGTCTTACAATTAAACCAGCTGATAGTCAGCCCTGGAGACATCAGTCAGTATCCTGGCAAACAGATAAGATATATTGGTTTATATATTCTTTCAATGGGGAGAGACAGATACATCACTTTTAAGCAAGGGAATAACCTGTTTACAGTAGAAGAATAGGCTCACTTGGTTTTCTTCCCTTCAATTGTAGAGAATTTTTTAGGGGAAATATTTATTTCATTTTTACCAGTAGGAAATACCCAGATGTTTTTTCTTGAATTCATTACATTGGAAAAGAGGAGTAAGGTAGGAGACTATAATTCCCAGAATCCTCAAGAAGTGTATAGTGCCTTCTAAAATTGAGGCACTGTGTATGCCATTGATTTCTTACTACTGCCTATCTTTAGCAGTATCTGGGCTGTCTTTAAATGGTGTTCCTTTAAAAACCCGAAATCAACCAGAGAAGATCTACTACTTAGTATTGTGCTGTCACTGAGCATGAAAAGTAGGCTTTTAAGATTAAAAACAAAACAAAAACCCAAACAAACAACAAAACAGTACAGTAATTTGAGGTCTTAGAAAATGAGTAACTTAAAATACCTGCCTTAAGTCAAAGATTTTAGATATATCTAAACCCAGGAGTCTTTTTTCAGTGCTCTGTCACCTTGAAGTAAAGAAGTTTTTCTTTGTGTGTAGATGGAACTTTCTGTGTTCTAGTTTGTGCCCATTTCCTGTTGTCTACCACTGAGCACTACTGAAAAGATTCTGGCTCCATCCTCTTGACCTCCACCTTTTAGGTATTTATATGTATCGATAAAACCTCCTTTCAGTCTTCTCTTTTCCAAGGTAAAGAGCCCCAGGTATATATTCTTTCTTTGTAAGAGAGATGCTTCAGTCCCATAATGTATTTGTGGCCCTCTGTTGGACTCTTTCCAGTAGTTCCCAGTATCAATGCTTAAAGGGTGGTAGTCAGGTGGATGGGACCAGTGTTTTTTTCAGTGATGCCCAGTGACAGGACAAGAAGTAATGGGCAAACTCCTGAACATGGGAAGTTGTGTCTAAACATGAGGAGGAACTTTTTTATGTTGAGGGTGGTGGAGCGTTGGAGCAGGCTTCCCACAGATACGGAGTGATTCAAAGCCCAACTGGATGCCATCCTGTGCAACCTGCTGTAGATGAATCTGCTCTGACAGGGAAGTTGGACTAGATGATCTGCAGAGGTCCCTTCCACCCTCTGTCATTCTGTGAATCTCTGGTCCCCTGTCTCACTTGAATCAGGGAGCCCAGAACTGGATACAACCTAGCATTTCTAGTATGACCCTGAGCTGTCACTTTTTTTTTAGTAAGGGACATAGCTGCAGTGAAGGACGTGACAGATTAGAGTGGAAAGAAATAATGAAGTTAATGCATCCCAGCAATGCAGGTGGACAGAGCACCATGCTAAGATGGCCATAAGGACCAGGATGAATTCTGATTGGACAGTTCAGAGTGCAAGTATGTCTGACTGCACCTTGAACTGCATGGTTATTTGTATAGTCTTCAGCTTGGCCCAACTGACTGTGTGCTTGGCCCAAGAGAAAGTGTCTAAGTAGCCAAGTTAGAAATGCAGCCCCATGTGGGGAGATACCCAGTTCAATGCCTCAACCAGTAGACTGTGCTGTTTGCTCATTTTGGCTGTCATCGGCCCCTACTTCTCTATTTTGTCCAGTTTTGAGCCTTTTGTCACACATTACCGAGGCCAGTGTGAAATACTTGGAGGGCTGCAAGCTCCCAGGGATGATTTTGCTCTATTATTGGATACAGTTCCATGTCCTCTATAATTTTCCCATTGTAAACTTCATCTCATTAGAAGCCGGTAATTCATGTATAGTGGAATTTTAATGGTAGTGGAAGGAACTGCTATTTGAGAAACCTCACAATGTGTTGAGATACTAAAATACAACATTGTCTCCTTCTCTACCATCCTTTGGTTCCTACATTCTTTCAAGATATGCCAAAACAAGTCTTAATCTCCACCTTCGAGATACTGTATTGTAGTGTGTGTTTCAGCCTAGTTAAGCTCAGATGAATTTTTATTATAGTGCAAGGTACTGTTACTGTTCATGTACAAAGAGAGAGAAAGCACTGATTTTTTTTCATCTATATTCTTTGAGTTGTGTATGTACCCCAGAGGTAGATAAAAAGTTTATGAAGGTTTTATTTAAGAGAAATGGGTATCAGTGCTATGAGATTATACTCATGACAGATGGTTGTAACTAAAGCTTCATATTGGTGCTGAAAAGCTGAATGAAACAGTATTCAGATTTTGAAGTTATGTTGGCTTCATTTCAGTGGGACTTTTGCTTGAGTAACAACAGACTAAAAACTCAACTAATGACTCTAATTTTTTGTGCCAGCTTTGAGTAGGTAAAAAAAAAAAATAAATTGAGTTTGTTTTTTTTCTTATTTTGAATTGATAAAATTCCAAAAGAAAATACGGAGGAGTTTGTTTGTTTGCTTGCTTGCTTAAGGAAAATGTGCTACATTATGCCTTTGTTCACTGGTATGACAGAATAAAAACCTACATTGTTTTATTCATGTTGAAAAGCAAAACATCTTTCTGGGGATCATGAAAGAGATGTTAAAGTAATGTCTTTCTCAGATGTAGGGTTGGTTGTGAACCTCAAAATTTCTTGAGGTTCAGTATGAACAGTTATGTAAAAGTTCAGATGCTAGCCTTAAACAAATCCAAATATCTCGAGGCTGGAAATCTCTACAAGAACATATTTCCCCTTGACTTGTCTAATACAATGAGTTCAGTGAGGCTACACCCTGGGGAGTTTTGGCCCACCATGTAGTGTGTATGCTTTAAGTGCTTACGCTCAGTCATGAGGGTATTTTTAATTTCATCATGAGAAAATAAACTGAAGGACTTCACAACTAAAACCATCAGGAAGACAAGGTTAATTCTGACCGCCGTTTGTGGGAGTATGGTGCCTTCAAATACCAACACTTTTTTTTTTTCAGTGGTGGCATTTGGGAGAATAAATGAAGTGTGACTCCCGGCATCTCTTTAGTTGCCCTGAAAATGGAATGTCAAACAGCATATAATCATCTTCCTTGTTTAAAGAAAGAAGAGCAAGTGAGAGACCTAGTTTTCTATTTGTGTCAGTTTTTGGATGTCTTAATATTCTATCTTGTCTAATTTTCCAGTGAGTGATAATAGAGTTCTTGTCAAATTGGAGGTTACAGACTTCTTAACCTATGTCACAAAAAACCCTCCTACATTACTTGTTATTACCATGAATATAATCCAAATAAAAATTTAGGTTTTAATGCTGTTATACTGAAGGTTGTATTCCAAGCATATAATTTTATTCATCATAAATATTAAAAATGTTCAGCCTGGCATTAGCCTGCTTGCTCCCCCATTGCTTAAAAAAAAAGGCTGAATTTGATGCTGAGCAAAGGCGTTGCTGTTTTGTCTGGGGAGCAGAAGTTTGACTTCATCCTCCTGCACCATCAGGATTGAGTAAGCATTGCTGCTGCACTGTAAAGTGCAGTTCTGTGGTTTAATTTTACTACAGCAGAGAGGCTGTTTTGGGATGAGCCAGCTTGATGTAACCCTCTTCTAGGAGGGGTTTGGGATGGGCTGGGATGGGCTAGGATTGTATATTAAATGAAGTATATGTGCCCTGCATTGAGGCTTTGCTATAAGTGGAGACATACGTAGCAACATTAGCTTTATGGCTAGTGTTGTATTAAAGTGGTTCTTGCAGTGCTGGAAGAGCTACCATTGAAGCACTCTGAATTGGCAAGTGGTGCAAAGGAGAAACCTTCTTTAAAATTACCCACCCCACAGCCCTCTTCAATGTCAGCATTGCTGTGGCAAGTGCAACCTACAGTTTGATTGCATTTTATTCTCATTTATATGAATGACAACAAACCTACTTGAAGTCTCATAACGAATGAGTAATGTATTTCACCATTACATATTTTTGTTTCAAAATCCAAATTCCCCAGAACTTCTGCACCAGTCTGTAGCGCTCAGTGTTCACTGAGATGTAAATCCATGACTATGTGTTTTGGTTTTGTTCTAAATCAGGTGAGTGTCACATGCTTTGGTTTTGTAATGAGAGTTATTGTACCATTCTAATTAATACAGTGTGCCTGTCCTGGACCTTTGAAGTAAGTGGGAGTTCTGCCACCAATTTAAATGGGGAAGGATTTGAGCCAATTTGAACAGAAGTTTTCACTTATCTTAGTGCCTAATCTTCTTTTTAAAGGGATGTGGGAGTATCAGCACCTCCTACGTAATGCTCAGCAGTGTGCAGAAGTAGACTAGTGTGGTCACTTACAGAGGCCCATTTAAAACCCATAGGATTACTCAGGTGAGTGACGAGTTTGAGAACAGATTTTAGGGAAATTAATTCAGGTGCAAAAAAAAACATTTAACTGGTTTATGTGAATATTACCAATTAAAACAGGCCACAAAATCATGTAGAAATTGTAAGATAGAAACCCTCAAAACCCTCTATAAATTCTTGCTTTTGAGTTATCAGAGTTCACACTTTCAAGGGTGTTCTTTTGTTAAGCAACAGAGCCAGTAACTCCAGTTCTTTGTTAAATTTGAGCCGATATTCTCCAATAAGCACAGCAGATTTTAGAGAGAAATGCCTGCTATGAGTCTCATGATAAAATCACAGTGTTTGGCAACACTAAGTCTGTATAAATACATATGTATCTTTGCAGTGCATTGTCCGTGGAGTAGCATGGTTGTCTAGACCCATTCTACTGTCTCCTTGAATTGCAACGGGTAACTCCAGAGGGGCTAACCAAGTATGGCTGATTTATCAGGAATCTGGCAGGCTCTGACTGTTGTCTTAGGAGAGTATTGCGAAAACTAAGGCAAATGTATTCTGTAGAATTTCTGCACTCTGTTGAAATACTTCAACTATCTGTAAGTTAAAGAAAGTGGAAAGACGATGTTCCCTTCTTGCTGTTCCTTTTTCTTCACTGAGTACACAAAGAGCCAATAAAACTGACTTTCTTCCAGTCTGCCCCACAGACTTTGTAGATTAAACCTGATTTTTCTCAAACTGCCAGTAAAAAATGGTAAGTTTGGATTTGTGTACTACATGCATGCCTCTTCAGGCTCCATACAACAGTCCCCTAACTAAGGCCATGTGGACAGCAGCATTAAAAACTTGGTGTATTGTGTTAGCTTTATGGAAAGACTTTTTGTCCTCTATTCCAAGTGATGTGTTAACAGCACACAATTAACAAAGTTGTTTTGTTTTTTTTTTTTGATTTAAAGGCAGTTTGTTTCCCTTAGGTGTTCATTTTCAGACTGGTAAAAATAAAGTAGGTACTGTTGTGTGAGGAGAGAACTTGGAAAAAAAAACCCAAACACTTCCTCTGGTGCATTTCTGGCTGACATTTAAAATAGATCTGAGTTAAAATATGATTTAGCTTTATCTATGTCTTTTAAAATAAAATCTAAATTGTATTTAAATTGCTGAATAAAATAGTGCTAAAATAAAGTGCTAGACAAAATAAAATGAGATTATTTTATAGATGTTTTACGGCAAGTACAGTGAGGATTATTTTGCCTAAAGTTTTTGTTTTGCTCTGTTGCATGGAGGACAGCTGGTTTGCTAGCTTGAGTGACCTCACATTCCTTAAATGTACTCATATATCAAGCCAAGGCCATGCATTAAAAGTTCAGTTCTATCATTAATTCAAAGGAGGGAAGATCTGATACATTGTGTGAGAAGTACATAACTGGACACACAAGGCCAAATTTTTCAATTGTTAGAAAACCAATATCATGCTGAGAGTCTCACAGAGGACATGGGAATCAGCTAGACCTTGTATTAAGGTAAATATAGGTAGAAGAAACATGCCCTGAAGAATCAGTAACTATTTTAAGTAGTGCAAACAAGCTGATTAAAAAGAAAAAAATGTGGTGAGGTGCTTATTCAATATTTTATTACTTGAAAGTGTCATTCTTGTGAATGTCTCTGATATGGGAAGTTTGGCAACATTAGATTGCCACAAAGGAACATTTCAGTGTGATTCAGTGCAATGGATGTAAAGCATTAGGTTTGCATTAATAGGTTAGCGTGTCATTATATTTTTGGAAAGTAGTGATGTTTGTGGGTCACACAAGTGTTGTGGTCTTAGAAATATTCATTCTGTGCACCCGAGAAAGGATGAGTGAAACTGGCTTGGTTTTAGAAGCAGAAAGACAATAAGGATTAGAAACATGAAGGTATAAGACTTTTAAAAAGTCCTCTGCTTTTTTATGACTTCTTGAGCCCCTAGGAGATTAATAGTGGTTAATTTAATATCCAGTCTAAATATGGTGATTTATTCTTATTTGTGAAAAGATCTTGATGCAAAAACTGAAACAAACGAAAAAATAGTACTTCCAAGACTGACAGGCATTGTACTGCTGTCTGCTTATCACGTGTTTACTGAGTAAAGAGCTACTCTTTTTTGACTTGACATGAATGAAAGCAGACTCAGGCTTAGCACCGCCATGTCAGCAAAGACTTTGCAGTGGGTTGTGCATGATGTGAGTTAGGGAGCACAAAATACAAGCACACACATACAGCTCTGCACCAGAAGCATCTCTTCATTAGTTAGGATGGTATGCAAAGATGTGGTCTGCCTTGGGAGAGAGGGAAGGACTGTATGAATTGTTGATGTTCCTCATGATGCCCCAGAGCTGAGGTTGTTCAGCCTGGAGAGGAGGAGACTCTGGGATGACTTAATAGTGGCCTTTCAAGTACCCGAAGGGGGTCTACAAGAGGAATGGAGAGAGACTTTTTCGAAAGGCCTTGGACATAGAGAAGAGTAGATTTAAATTAGATGTTAAGAACAAGTTCTTGACCATGAGGGTAGCGGAACACTGGAACAGTTTGCCCAGGGAGACTGTTGAGGCCCCATCCTTACAGATACTCAAGGTGAGGCTCTACAGGGCTAGGGGGAATCTGATCCACTTCAGCATGCCCCTGCTTAGTGCAGAGGCAGTTATACTAGATGACCTTTAGAGGTCCTTTCCAACCCATTCTATGTTTTTACTGGCCACAGTAGCTAGTACTTGTTGATAGGTGAATGCATTTTGGTACACGGGCTCATCAGCTTGTTGCAGCTGAATTCTCCCTGTCATGACAGATGCTGAGCCATATAATTCTTTGACATAGTTTCACTGCATGAGTAAAGATACTATGATAGGAACCATATCATGGGTTAAGACCTAACTGTAACTATCCCAAAAACTTAGACTCCATACTGTAGTGGGGAAACTGGTTTAAAATATCTAATGCTGGATGTTTCTCTGCCTTTGCGAAGTAGCTGTTTGCACTTTAATATGTGCTTTTGCATCTGCACGTAAGTCCATGTAAACTGCAGCCAGAAGCAGTCTTCAATAGAATGGCTTCACCACTGAAGCTTTACATGATGTAAAACTTCTAGCATATCTTGAAGATGTAAACCAAACCAAAAATCAGGATAAGGAAATAGAATGCATAAAGAAAAATCATAACAGTCAGCATTGGTTACACTTGTCTTAGCATGTTGGTTTGGACCACTACTGAGGTTTTGAGGAAAATCTCCCTGGTGTTTTTTTACTTAGCATATGTCATCTTGGTTTGCAGAATGGTTTTGGTTTGTGTTGGACTAGGTTCCTCTGGAGGACAATAAAGCAGAATATCCTTTCCAGAAACACATCACAGATGCTTTGAGCACCAATGGAATTCCAAGGATCTAAGCCAATGGTTGGTCCCTGGAAACAAATGGGAACTACACACAAGATTCAGTATGAGGCTGAATCTAGTCAATAGTAAACTTGAGCCTCAAATAATAGAGATGTAAGTGCCCCAGTATCAACTGCTATGATCTGCCTCTGTTGCATGGTATTGTTTCCTAATGTAGACATAACAAGCATGTATCTTAATGTGTCAGCTGCCTAGCAGTCAAGATATCCTTTGGAGACACCAAGGCAAGGAAGGAGCCTTAACAGAAAATTTGCAGGAGGACAGTGAGGTAGCCTTAGTTAGTATAGTTAGTTAGTTCATCTTGATAGCATGCTTAAGAGGAAAATACTATCATCCCATTAGCTATGAAAGGAACTGGTCAAAGAGATGGTAAGCTAATCCATCTTGACAAAGGCAGATTGGAATTAAGAGCTGGAAGTTCTGAGTGCCCAGATCTCTGCTTATTCTTCATTTTCTTACTACCTTTCCTAAATGCTAGGCATAGACCTCTATTTATTTGCAACTGAGTTCTAAAGTGGATTTTAAAGTAACTGTAAATTGATTTGCCATGTCCATGTAAGACATCACTTCTCTCTTTTTTAAGCCACTTTCTTCAGAGTTTTAGTTTCTGTCTATTCCCCAATTTTTCACACCTTGTTTACTTCTGTTTACTGTAACTACTGTTTCAAGTTTCCTACCTCTTTAAGACCACAAAGAACTTCAAGAAAGGATTTCCATGTATTATATTTTGTTCTGAAAGCCTTATCTCATACAGACATATTTGGAATTTTATTTCTATATATTTATAGGGAGAGAGAGAGAAGTATATTTTAAAAACATTATGTATGCAGCATTCTGCTTCCATAGCCTAGGTTAAGATCCCTTTCTGAAGCTACAGACCATAAAACATTTTCCCTAAGAAAATTCAACAGTGTGATAGATACTGATGTAGTGTTTCAGTGCCCTTAATTATTTTTTCTTTGTTTATCATCATTTTGTCAACTTTCCATATCATTCCCCACATTGCTTTGTGCTAGATTTTCTTTGAAAATTATTTTCCTCTGAACTTACCATGAACTTGTCTGTAAAATATGACCATCAAATGCCACCAACAAAACAAAACCAAGTCCTTTGTTCACTAATAACAGAACATCCAGTCTCCTTCTCATCCTTCACTACAAAAAAAAAAAACTAACAGAATTTGTATAGAAAAATAATTGTCACTCACATGTATGAAGAAGAACATGAAAGCTGAGTAAAAAACTGAAACAATTGTGGGGATGTGCTTTCAGCCATGTGCATAGTTTGTGCTTCGTTCAATTTTTTCTTACTGTATTGATGGCTATTTAGTGGGTAATGTCAGAAGCACTGGGATTAGACTTGGTGTGATTGAGGGGGAGGAGGAGGATTGTATTTCTTGAGATGCTCTGTGGGAGGAGAAGGATTATGTGTGTGCCTTATGTAATGAGAAAGAGGCTGGAGAACTTGCATGTTTACGAGGAGGAGGTGGGAGGATTATATTTTGATGTAAAGGCAAGGAAAAGTCCTGATCTCTGGAGAAGGAAATCAGAAATACATTAAGTTCCTCTACATCTCTTTCTCCATATTAGAGGAGGGGGGTTTGTTTGGATTTTTTTTCCAAGGTGGTAAACAGCCAGATTGTGGGAAAGACAGGAAACAGAGAAGGTGGTGTGAGGAGGCTAGATTGTGCTGGTGCATTTAGGTGAAAGTTTACAACAGAGACCTAGGAGAGGGCTGGACTTGTGCCTTGAGCTACCAGGAATGTCTGAGATGTCCTTATGGTCCTTCAGAGGACCAGGGAGTGGGTAGAGCAGTCTCAAAGTCTAGGTTTAAGTGAGATTTGGCTCCTGTAGCAATGCCCTCTGATCAATGAGGGTTGGCTAGTTGGCAGTATGGACAGAAAGAGTTTCTTCATAGAAGGGAGCCTCTGTGCATCCTTCCCCCTCCCAGATCCTGTACTAAGGCTGCTGGGCTCTCTGCAGGGACCAAGGGATTGAATGATGAGGATTTAGAAAGAAGGATCATGGTGGCGACTGCCGCCCTGTATTCTGTTGTCCGTGCCTTCACATTGTTGGAACAAAGCATGGTGAGATGCTTTTGATCCAGGCCAAACCAAACAGCCTTTCTGCCGTCAGGGCTCAGACATGGTTTAGCAGTTACCACAGGGCCCTGTTGGCAGTCTGGTGTGCAGTGTGGGGGCAAGCAGTGTTAAAACATTCAGTTTTAAGGCCTGGTCAGTTAAATAATGCTGCTGTAGCCTCAGCAGCTGGCTCTATACTAGCAAACTGGGCAGGACAAGGGCAAGGAGTCAGCACTAACAGCCTGTGGTATGTGGTGATCATTGGTGTGTTCTCTGGCATAGCCATGACCCATGGCAGTGGCCACCATCCCAACCAGTATCTTGTCCTTATTTGGGAGACAGCAGCAAGCAGAGACATCCTATGAAGTGACTGTTCTATGCAGAAAGAGGAAGGAACATCAAACGATAGGGAAGCAAGCTCTGTTATACTGAAGAATAGGCCCTGGCCCACATTTGCCACTCAAGGTGTAGCAAGTGATACTGGGACTCAGGTTGTAAATTTCTTTAGCTTACCTCAGAAAGCCTGTCCCTGCAGGCTTTTGTCCTTTCCCCTTGTGGCTTCTGCTGGTTGGAAGAGCTGTTTGAAGGAGCACAGGGAGGTCTCTTGTACCACTCTGCAGCCTTTCAGCAGGTCTCAAATTTTCTATGCAGTAGCAGTTAATGTCTTTACCCCTGTTGGTGGCTGCTTACTTTTTCTGCCCCTGGGAGATCCAGCCTCAAGTGAGTGTGAGAAGAGCCATGGGAAGCAGGGTGGGGGAACTGGGTAGGATTTTTATGTTTAACTCAGCCTCTGCTTCACGAATCAACAGAAAGGTCATTGTTTTGAATTAAAAGTGAATGCTGAAGTAGGTGAATGGCAAATCAGGACTCCACAGTCAAGGAGGATTCTGACTTTGAAAACTCATGAAGGAGCTACTCTTTTGGAGGTGATAGAGTTATCACAGTTGAAAAAGCTTTCAGAGGCCATTGCAATGGAAGAGAATCCACACAGAAAGTTATGGCCCTGCTAACATATTGTAACCCATTGCTCTGCGAATGTCCCACTGTCAGCCCTGCAAATGCTTCATAGATGTATTTATCCTGGATATATTAACATTAATTCTCTGTAATGTTGGGTGTACATTTCACACAGCTGAGTGAAGAAGACAGAGACAGTCTGAAAGACTACCCTGAAGAATTAAGTAACAATAAATTAGATCTTGGATGTTTTTATATGCTCTTTATTTTTGCTAGCTAGACTAAGAACACCTAATTGTGAAATTCAGCTGCTTTATAGTGATTTTTGCTTGCAGATTTCAAGATACTTTATCAGAGAGGCAGATTATTATTCTTGGTTTATGGGTGGAGAAATGACAATGAAAGTGGTTAAGACCACTCACCCAAAAAAGGAACAAGCTGGAAAAATATATGTGTAGGTTTTTACTCTGGGTCAGATATGTTACCCATTGAATTCTTAAATTGTTTTCCTAAATATAAAATTTGCAGAGCTGCAAGGAAATAGCTAGGTTCAGGACTTGCTGATTGTTCAGGAGATCACAGATGATGCTAAAGGTCTCCAAGAGTCACTGTTGACTAGCAGTTTCACGATGAAGCAGATGACTAATAGGCCTATCACCTTGTCAAGTCCTTTCTGTCTCCCCTCTGCATCAGTAACCATGTCTGTGGGAGCATATATGTTGCATGATTGAGGAGTTTCTTCCTTGCTGATGTACTTGGCCCTGCTGTCAGCATGAGAACAGGAAAAAAGAGACCTCAGGTTAGGCTCACTCCCACCTCCTGGCTTCGTCTATGTTGTTTAGAAAATCTCCACAAGACTGTATATGGGTGTTTGTGGAAGCCTAACCAAGCCCTAAGAGACACATACATTATAAAAGGAAGTGGCGTTACTGCTTTTGAGTGTTTGATTGTTGTATTTAGACCCAGATTTGAAATTATTTTTGTTTTCTGCATAAAGCCAGCAGTACTTATAGTTAAGAAGTTGTGGAAGATACTATTTAGAGACTGGGAGAATTTACATTGACATTACACATTGACTTTGAAGCAGTGATGATGTTTTCTTTAAAGATGTGGAATGATGTCTACAGAGATGTCAAAATTAAACCAGACTTTATTGTATCACTTGTGTAACTCGGAGAAGGCATCATAAGAAATTGGGTCCAAGATGAGGTGAACAATTAAATAAACAGATGACAAAGCCTACGACACACCTTTTAATGCCAGTGGATTTATAGTAGCTTTTGTTTTCCTGTGCCATTATTTCCAGCATGATCTTTTCATCTACTATTGAAAAAAGAAATTGCAAAAGGTTTCAGTATACAGTAGTTAAATACTATATTACAGCTCTAATTAAATTCTTTGAGACTCTGCACAGTATGATGTCCATGCCAAGAGGGACATAATTCTGTTCTTAACTGAATATATGTTCTTGTCAAGTTAACTTAGCTGTGTTTTACTCACATGAAATATTCCTCATCTCTTGCTTCTTGATGCACATGACTGATAAATGTTTTAAAGGCACATTTAGCATTGATATTTTTGTCATATGAAATGACAATGGCTTCAATAGTGTGCAGATTTTATTTTATAGAAAGTGACACATTATATGGTGGCAGATTCACCAGAACATAATGTAAGCCACACACTGGTAGGAATGTATATTGCATCAAAACTTAATCTGTGTGATTCAGAACTACTAATGATTCAGCCACATGTGAATAGTTAAATCTGAAGAGTGTTAATATCAGAATACTTCTTACAAATACCATGGACATTCAGAGTAATCAAAGCTCAGGTCTCTTCATCATCCATTCAGTTTTCTTTGAGACATTTAATGAAGAGGGGTTTTTTTTTCTTTCTTTTTTGTAATCAAACCATCTGAGAAGGGTAGAAGGATAGCCAGATTTTTATCCAAGTCATCTGCAGATTTAAATGATATGTAATGTAGGATTTTATTCACTCTTTTACACTCCTAATAAAATGCCTGCCAGGGTTATAGGTAATTTTTTTCAAGTTTTTAGATAAACATTTAAGTCTTTGTTGTATATGTGGACAAGTGTGTCTCAAACAGCTCTGCTCTTGAAAGAACTTTTCCATTAACAAACCAATAATTTTATTTTCACATTGAAATAGATGGGAAAGATCATTCTGCTTAACCTTAGAGTACCATTACATCAGATGTCTCCAGGAATTGTGTGGGTTTTTAGCTTAATGACTGGAATTCAGCTGAATGAGCTTTGTGGTGGCCTCATTATTCATTACTTATTAAGCCTTTATTTTATTGTATATCAACACTTATTCTAACTTTGGCCATAATTCATCTTATTACTTAAACACCTGGCTAACTTCAAGGACTTTAATAAGCACTTACATTTTTAAAGCTAGGCACTTGCTGAATATGGGCTTGTTTGTGTCACAACTGTATACTAATGCAATGTCTAACAAGTATGTTACATTGGCAGCAAGCAGATGGACTTGCATGTATGGTAGCTGCATCTATATCATAAGCATCTTCACTTGGAAACACTACAAAGTACTGCCAGAGCAGCCGGAGAGCCAGTCTTGATGATGGCCATGATAAGTAGGGAAAAATAGTTCACACAGTTAGAACAGTGTAGCTTGGTTAAAAATGTAGTCATGTGCTGTGATGTTTCAGTCTGACTTTTTACATGAGTTGTAAGTAAACTTTGGATTTAAATTGCTGTTCAAGGCTGCTAGAATTGGCTTTGTTCAGTTTATGGCGGTGCATAGTACTGACCAAAGTGTCAGTGAGAACTGTGTGTAGTTGAAGGTTTATTTGTTTATTTTATGAAGTCTGTGTGTTCTTTCCTGTACTGTTAGCTGTGCAGTTTTTTTGGTGTATTTTATATTTTCTTTTGTGAGTCAGTTCAAAAGAGACAAGCTGTATCTCCAAAGTCGATACTGATGAGAATGTCAGTGTATAAAATACATGGCTTTCCAAGATGATGACATGAGGCTTATTTTACTACTGTGAGTAAACAAGTGGCAATTCTGTCATGAGCAAGTGAAAGAGAATTTGGCTATTTTTAATGTATGTAATATTTATGCAGAGAAATATCCTCATAGGTGAGGAATAGCTATCACGGACATCTCTCAGGAGCCAGTGAGAATTTAGCTAAGGACATGGGACTTGAATCTATAGCTTTGCATGCATAAATGTATTTAAAAATGTGTTGTGGAGATTTGTTTGGTTGGCTGGTTGGTTTTGGGTTGTTTGTTGTTGTTTGTTTTGTTTTTTTTTTCCTTTTTGTTATCTTGGAAAAAGTAATTGCTCTCTTTTGCTGGTCAGCTTCAGGTCTTGGTTTACATTAAACATCAAAAGCATACATCTTTTCAGTTTCTGTTGGGTCAAGCTGAAAGCTAGGCAAGTCAAGAGGGTTACACTGACTTAACTGCTGCTGTGTTGATTTGTGAAAGTGCTGGTCCATTATATGTTTCAATAACCTTTCAAAGAACTCCCTGTTCCTGTCTTTCTGACTCAGAATGAGAAAGGAAGCTTAGAAGAATTTTGCTTTCCAAAAAAAGAAAAGAAGAGCCCACCCTCCCAGAAGTCAAACCTGACCTTCGGAGAAAACCACCTCTTTGGTGTAGTTCATAACCCAGAGGTTAACATACTCCTGCAAGACATGGAATTGTGGTTCAGGGCTCTCATCTGAAGCAGGGGGTTTAACTCAAAGCTTGGGTGAGCATCCATCTTGCTGGCCTGTGCAGTGTTCTGGGAGTGGTTTTTTCTTTCTGTTTTATTTCAATGCAGTTATTCCAGGCTTGAGAATTTTGCCACTGAAACTAGCCAGTTTCCAGTAAAAGCCATTTTCAGTTAAAATGCATTTAATTATGGAAGTCAGAGTAAGTAATATTGCTGGGTAAATTGTTTAGTGCCCCAGTGCTGAGCTGAGAGATAGAAAACTTGCAGCCACCAAACAAGTAAATGACTTTAGCCTGTGAGGAATGGACTCTGAACCCATTGGGAATCTCCTGAACTCCAGTAGAAGTGGAAGGGATCTACACTAGCAAAATGCTTTCAAGAGCTGTCATCTGCTAATGGAATTTCTGCTGTAGGGAAGAATCAGCACTAGAAACATAAGCATTTGGCAATTTTTTTTTTTTAAATTTCTGGTTACATTTCCATAGATCTTTTTACTACCTTTTTTTTTTAAAGTGCTTTCTCTGGATTTCCACTAAATATGACATGTAACTTCACTGGAAATTTGGTATTGTTTCCTAGTTAATGTGTTTTGGTTTTTATTCTTTGCTAAAGTGGAAGTTATTTAGTCATAGAATGAAATTCCACTTTCAGAACTGGAGATTCACAGTGTGCATTTTGTGTTATCAAAGCATAAAAGAGATAAAATATCTTTCCTCGGCTATCCCAGAGAGCAAGTGGAGATGGCTTACAGGTTTCAGCAAGAGAACTGCTGATGTTTTCAGGCGAAATCTGTAGCTTTGCTTCTTCCATGAGTCAAGACGTACTGAAAGAGGGGAAGGATTTCTACTGACTCCTGCACTCTTTATATCAAGTGCTCATTCCTGTGCTACTGTTCTTTACAGATGATGACAATTCTATATTGTGAATTGTCTGGAAATTGTAAAGGTGTTGCTTTACTGTTTGTGCAGAATCTCACATGGTGAGGCCCTGGGTTTTGTTGAGGAGTCTTTAAGAAGTAAGGAAATACAAATTGTGTCCAGGACTAGCGATTTACCCTTCAGTTATAATACCTGTGAAATTGCTGGTCCAAACTGGAGCTTTGGCATAGCTGCCTTAAGTTACAACAGACTAAATCAGAAGCTTTTTTTTTTTTCCCCTTCCTTTCATTTATCCTTTCCCCCTTCACTTTCAGTATTTCTTGGCTGAAATAAATTACTGCCACACTCATCCCTTCCTGGTGCTGGTTTTCAAACCCATTGTTCCTTGTTTCAGGAGAAGCATTTCTCATGAGGTACCTATTCAAAGTGAGTATATATGATGAGACAAATAGCTTCAACACTTGCTTGTGAGGCCAATAGAAAGAGATGCTGTAGTGCAAATTACCCTTGCAAATGCTCTCTAAAAAGCTAATAACATTTCTTCCCCCAAAAGGATAGTTCCCAGCCATAAGGAGAGTTTCTCTTTCATGTTCATTTGCCACACAGATTTATAAAATGATCCCAAATCCTTGCATAGGCTGTTAAGGATTGTGGCTTTGAACTGCTGAATTGGAAAAGCTATTAATGGAAGAGGAAAAGTTTTCAATTTCAGTCAGGCTGAGTCAGGGTGGTATAAACTCAGCCCTCCAAGTTTTGGTGTGAGACGAAATGCTGTTTCTTCTTTGTTGATAATCTTCATAATAAGATTCACAGGGTTTTCTGTTTAAAGGCATGAAATGAGATAAGAATGTAAGTTAAAAATGTTAGCTTATTCACTGCTTTATTTTATTTTTTTAAGTAAAAACAGTCATTTTAATTTTCTTTCTGTGGGACATAGTACAATTGGAAACTTTTCAAAACCAGAACTGTTAGGCAAATGGTGAAAATGTTCAGAGAAAAGGTTCTGCATGAGAGCTCATCCTCCATGCAGGCCTGGAGGCAGTACCAGGGATGGTCATTTTGATGTCAGCTTTTGCATGCTGGCACATATTTCCCCTTCTGTAAAATCCAGGGCAGCATAAAGAAGCAGCTCTGCAGTTCTCACAGAATCACAGAAACATTCAGGTTGGAAAAGACCCTCAAGATCAAGTCCAATCGATATCCCTGCTCTACAAGGAGTAAATCATATCCCAAAGCACCACATCCAAACAACTTTTAAACACATGCAGAGGCGGTGACTCCACCACTTCCCTGGGCAGCCCATTCCAATGCCTGGCCACTTGTGACGGTTTGAGTGTTACCCACCCCTCCCACCCCCCTCAGCCCTTAAGAAAATCACCCAAACTATACTCAGAGAGATGAAAATTAAGGAACGAAGCTATTTTTACAGCTTAGCACAATATACAGGCATATATACACAAATATATACAGTTATATACAAAGTAAAAGTAACACAGAAAAACAATACCCCTCTCAGAAACAAAATCCCCAGGAGGGCTCCTGACCCAAACTCTCTTCCCCTTTCCTCTTTTCCTCCCTGCAGAAATAACCTGATCAACCCACATATATCTCATGTGTTTAAATCTGGACATCTGAGGTGAGATGTCAAACAAAGACGACAAGGAGGTTAGAGGAAAAAGAGGTTAGGTGGATTAGAGACTTAAAGGCAGGGTGTCGTGAAGGGGGATTCCGCCACCTACGCTGGTTTATGACAAAGGGGAGAAATTAATTGGTGCAAGATATTATGTATAAAAATATATATTTATTAAATCCAATATTCTGAACTCTCATCACCCCCAACCACTATATTTAATATTAAAATGGATCTTTTCACAGTTATGGATGGACCTTATGGGAATAATAATACAATATGGCTTATTAATAACTATATTACAATATCTAGCATACAACTATTAACAGAGGGAGAATTTTTTCCCCGTGGTAAGTACTGCTTTGGGGTCAATATACCATTCACCCAGCAGAGTGGGCTGGAACACTTTCTGGTCTATGGCAGGAGGCTAAAGGATATTACATATAGTACAGAGGCTTTAAAGTATTTACTCACAAATCTGATTAATCATCAATAATAATTAATCACCCTCCAGGACTGGGTCAACAGCCTATTTACCTAGTGTCCAAACCTCAGGGGAACTTTGCCCGTGGACTGTAAGGCTGGAAATCTTCCCGGCTTCAGGGGAAAGGAATTCTTCCCAGCTTTAGGGGAGATGAATAATCCTCCCGACCTCTGAGGAGAGGATCNCTGGAACACTTTCTGGTCTATGGCAGGAGGCTAAAGGATATTACATATAGTACAGAGGCTTTAAAGTATTTACTCACAAATCTGATTAATCATCAATAATAATTAATCACCCTCCAGGACTGGGTCAACAGCCTATTTACCTAGTGTCCAAACCTCAGGGGAACTTTGCCCGTGGACTGTGAGGCTGGAAATCTTCCCGGCTTCAGGGGAAAGGAATTCTTCCCAGCTTTAGGGGAGATGAATAATCCTCCCGACCTCTGAGGAGAGGATCCAATCTTCCCAGCTATCTGGGGAAATGAATACAGTCTCTGACCTTGTTCTCCTGGCGAGGATGCTTTGTCTGCCTTGTCTCCTGGCTCCTTCTGGATGCTTTGTCCAGGAACTGGTCCAGGGACTGTTGGCAGGACCTCTGGTGCAGGAGTAGGGATGCCATGCAGTCTGAGCATGGTTCTCATGCTGGCTGGCAGGCTGATTGCATGTGCAGACAAGAGGGTCTGCTGCTGGTATCTCGGCAGCAATGGCTTTTACCAGGCAATGATATGTAGCGGGCATACACGGCTGCATAGGAGTCTGTGCTCCGCAAATATACAGGCAATGCAGGATCAAATCGTGATTAGCTCACCACAGCTGGCTGGGAGATTCTGTCTCCATAACAGCATAAGCAAAGGCTGGTGAGTCTAACTAATAATAATAAGTTGTGCCCGAATGTTAGCAATCGTGAGTAGGGGGGTCCGAGCATGGGGCATGAGTGTGAGCACGCTGGTGAAGCGAGAGTGCAAGCAAGTGAAGATGCTGCAATGGAGTCAGAGCAGAAGAAGCAAGCGAGAGCACGTGTGAGCTCCCATTTATGAACTGTGGGCCTGAGATTAATTGCCTAATTGGCCACTAGTGACCAATCAGAGTTTGGCAGTCAGCCAAACAATACCGTAATAGACTAAATCACTTGCCTGGTACCTCCAAATGCGGAGAGAGCATAGGCTGGGCCACACGCTGACAGTGTGGGCTTATGCAACCTGTTTACAACCACATTGTGTAACTTGTTTACTACCTGAACCTTAGGCAGGCCAGACTTTGTGGCACCTAGGCCTATTGTACCTTTTTGTGCCTTTAATGTGTTTACCTCTAGTTTGGGCTTGTTTACCCCTGGTTCGGGGAGGAAAACATGTTTGGCAGGCAAGGCAAGGTCAGGCATAGAATAAGCCAAATTTTGGGCCTACAGGCCCTCCACAACACAGAGTCAGCTAGAAGAGACCAGACTGCCAGAAAGAAGGCACAGCCAGAAGTGAGAGCTGAGCAGTGTGTGTGAAGTGATTGTCTTATCTATATTTTGACTAATTATGTTTCTCAGCAGAAAACTGGGTGATACAGATTAGTGTTGTTTTTTTTCATCTCACAGCTAAGGACTTGATTTCTCTCAGTAAAAATTAGCCTCACATCAGCACACCACCCTTTCTGTGAAAAAAATTTACCTAGTCTAAACCTACCCAGTCTCAACTTGAGGCTATTCCCTCCTGTTCTATTACTATTTACCTGTGAGAAGAGGCCAGCACCAATCTCTCTACAGCATCCTTTCAGGTAGCTGTAGACAGCAATGAGGTCTCCTCTCAGTCTTCTCTTTTTCAAACTAAACAGCCCCAGCTCCTTCAGTTGCTCCTCAAGATTTATTCTCTAGGTTCTTCACCAGCTTCATTGCCATTCTCTGCACTCCCTCCATCTCTCACTCCTCTTTAGCCCCATAGTGATTGGGGTCTAGAGATGGGTTGCTTAAACCCCAAGATTTGCAAGCTGTGTTCCCAGCCCTGAAAGACCCTTGGAATTCTTCCACCCAGGGACAGTTTCCTGAATTGGCTCGGTGATTGTGAAGGACTTTGAAAATCGGAACTCGGCCAAATTACTTTTCCTTCATGCCATTGTGACAGAAGGCTTTCACAAAAATTAAACAGTAAATAACTCCTGTGAAATTGCATCTTGTATTTACTGCTTGTGATGGTGGGATAAGTAATGAGCTGAAAGCCAAGCAGCTGAATTTGTATGTTTATGCAAAGAATGGCTTCCACCTTTTCCTGCACTGCTGCTCTACGTGCCCTGGGTAGGCTGGGAGGGGAGCTCTGTCCACAAATGGAGTGGCTGTTTGCAGGCCTTTTCAGCCTCTGTAAGGGACTGTGAAATACAGTAGCTTCTAAGAACTGGACTTGAAGCATTGACCAGTTTTGTGTGGGCTCCTGCCAGATACCTGGTGGTAGCAACTCCAAGTTGTTTCCAGCCTCTCTTGGGCTTGAAGGAGTGTTAGAGAAGTTTTGCCTGTAAAAGTCTACCTGGTCTATCCTGCCTACACTGAGATAAATGTGACTGGTGAAATAACAGCTACTGTTTCCAGTCTTGTCACTGTTCATGACATACTCCTGAAGTAAAGCATGTGTAGTTGTGTTTTTCTGATGGAGCCAGCCCTATCTCCTTCTCCCATTTCCTTTCTTCTGTTAATCTGGTCACTGACCACTTACAGCATTTATTATCTTTGTAATTGAAGATGAGAAAGCCTGTGGCATGTAAGCCCTGTGCCTCTGTGCGCTCACTGATTTCTCCTCCTGCAGCCCTAAAACCACAGCCCTTCTCCTTCTGCTTGCAACAGCAAGCCCTAAACACAAATAACTCTCAGAAGCCTGATGCTACTGTGTATTTGATTTTGTTTGCAAGCTTGTTTTATGACCAGCTCTCAGCGTGGGAAGAAGCAGGGAGTGGAAAGATGGAGAGAGTTGCTGTAACATATTTTAACATATGTGCTTTAGGCCTCTTGGTGGACTCCCTCTTGGGAAGAGGGGAGGGAGCGTGCCCCTGAGCAGTTGGTTGGCTTTGCTTGTTTCTGTAGCAGCCTGAAGGAGGAAAATCTTGTTTTAACACTAATATATTCAACTGAAAAAAAAAAACCAACCCACAAAAAAAACCCTCAACCCTTACAATTACAGGAAGAGTCTTTTTTATTATTATTAAAGAAATTGCATTAAAGATGAATGAGCATATATTGAAATAATTATGTTTTAAGGTGCATAATATTAAAAGGTACTGAATGGAATATCGACTGTTTTGTAGGAACAGTAATAATGAGATTTCTGTCACCTAATCTTACAATAATTGGGTTATTACTATGCAAATTAAGGTATTACTTAAAAAAAAAGAAAAAGAAAAAGAGGAGGTAAGACAGATCCTTGAGGCAGCCATTTATCTATCCTTAAAGCTACGCTGTCGATTCGCTTTATGCTGAAGATCCTTTTAAAAACATTTTGGAGATGCTAATTTCATTATTTTCTCACCTGTGTTGCCTACTAGAATGTTTTTTATTCCCCTTGGGTAGCAGATCAAGAGTGGTGGTTTTTATACATTTTCTAGTCTCTTATGGATTCCTTTAGGAGTAATTATATCAAGTAACTATGATTATTGCCTCTTTGTCTCCTCTTTCTTTTAAATAAAATAATAATTTGTGTATTCTTCCTGAGATTTTTACAGCAGGATCACAGAGAATATACATAAATTATTTTTATCCTTCTTTCCCTTTAGTGAAGATTTATTGAGCAGCTTGTTATAGTTTCCTTGATTTAAATTAGTTATTAAAGTTTACTTACTGGACTGTTATTGGCCTTGAAGAGGAATTAAGGAGTGATTAGCATTTGCATTTTTTAGTTTGAGACCCTGACAGCTTTTATTGAATATGCCAGAGACTTTATGGCATTTGATGTGACTGAGGTTGTTAAAGGTAATATTTAAGATTTGGCTGCTGATGGGAAGTTCCTTGTCTAGTGTGAGTCTTAGTTCCTTTGTAATGCATAATATTTCTAGAAATTTTGTTTGTAGGACAAAATGCGCTCACCGAGTCCATGCAGAACAAAGTTCTGTGGCTGTATGCTAGCCTGTGGCAGCCAAGGGTTTTGTGGAGCCAGGGAAACCTAAGGAAGAGTGGAGAGACCCAACAGGAACCAGCAGCTCTCACATGCCGGTGTGGCAGTTGGCCTGGAAGGGCACCCAGGGAGGCCACTGCTTTGAAGGAGCAGCTCTCCGTTGACCCACTGTGAGACACAAAGTTATAGCTGTGTTTGCATAGGGCTGGGGTGGATGTCCTACCTAATCCCTAGAGTAGAATGGTA
This sequence comes from Tricholaema leucomelas, assembly GCA_013400475.1. NCBI lineage: Eukaryota > Metazoa > Chordata > Aves > Piciformes > Lybiidae > Tricholaema lacrymosa > Tricholaema leucomelas. Next base: position 143,026 of record WAAF01009549.1, on the reverse strand, counting down.
GAATGGTGACTGCAGCTCTGGCTAAGGAGTCTGTACCATCTATGCTGAAGGTGCACAGGTCTATGGGACCTAATGAGATCCATCCACAGGTCCTGAGGGAACCAGTGGATGAAGTTGCAAAGCCACTTTCATCATATTTGAAAAGTCATTGCAGTCTGGTGAAGTTCCCTCTCGGTAGAAGAGAGGAAACGTAACCTCCATTTGTACTAAGGGAAATAAGGAATACATCATGCCAGTCTTACTTCAGTGTCCAGAGAGTAATGGAGTAGATCCTCCTGAAGAATCTGCTACAGCACATGTAAAATAAGGAGGTGATTGGTGGTAACCAACATGGCTTCACCAAGGGCGAATCCTGCCTGACAAATCTGGTGGCTTTTTATGATGGGGTTACAGCATTGGTGGATAAGGGAAGAACAACTGACACCATCTTCCTGGACTTGTGCAAAGTGTTTGGCATTGTCCCACATGACATACTAGTCTCTACAATGAAATTACATGGATTTGATGGATATCCCACTCAATAGATAAGGAATTGGCTAGATGGCTGCTCTTGAAGAGTTGCGTTCAATGGATCAATGGTCCAAATGGAGACTAGTGATGAGCGGAGTCCTTCAGGAAATCAGTAATGGGATCAATGTTGTTTAACATCTTTATTGGTGATGTGGACAGTGGGATTGAGGCATCCTCAGCAACTTTGCGGGTGACACCAAGTTGTGTGGTGTGGTCATCACACTGGAGAGAAGGGTTCCATCCAGAAGGACTTGGATGGACTGGAGAAGTGGACACATACCGGCTTCATGAAGTCCAGTGAGACAAAGTGCAAGGTCCTACACTTGGGTTGGGGCAATCCCAAGCACAGATATAGGCTGGGTGATTAGTGGATTTAGAGCAGGTCTGCAGAAGGGACTCTTGGGTGTTGGTTGATGAAGCATTTAACGTGAACCAGCAATGTGTGCTGGCATCTCAAATAAACAACCATATCCTAGGCTGCATCAAAATAAGTGATGCCAGTAGACTGAGGGAAGTGATTCTGCCTCTCTCCTCTGCTCTTGTGAGATCCTACCTGGAGTATTGTGTCCAGCTCCAGAGTCTCCCAACAGAAGAAAGGCATAGATCTGTTGGAAAGTATCCAGAGGAGGGCCACAAAAACAGTCAGAGGGATGAAGCAGCTCTCCTACGAGGACAGGCTGGGGGAGTTCAGGTCTATTCAGACTGGAGAAGAAAAGTCTCTGGGAGACTTAATAGAGGCCTTAGAGTACCTGAAAAGGGTCTACAGGAAAGCTGGAGAGGGACTTTATAAGGACATGTAGTGATGGAACAAGGGGCAATGGTTTTAAACTAGAGTAGGGTAGATTTAGATTAAACATTGCAAAGAATTTCTTTACTATGATTGCGGTGAGACACTGAAACAGGATGCCCGGAACCTTTGGACACCCCATCCCTGGAAGTGTTTCAAGGCTTTGAGCAATGTGATCTAGTGGGAGGTGTCTCTGCCCACAGCAGGGTGTTGGAACTGTGCCATTTTTAAGGTCCCTTGCAACTCAAGTCATTCTATGATTCTGTGGAAGCCTTTCTGAAGCCTTGATCTCTGCACTGTGAATGCTGTTCTCTGAGGCTGCTGAGTTCAGGCTTGCATGTTTATGCCTGGGCATGCTGCCCTCACTCTTCTTGCTGCAGAATGAGTACCCCTTAGGAGCTGCTGAGCACTTGTAACTCCCACTGACTTCAGTGGTCCTGGTTTTGTGTTTGAATCAAGAGTACAGATGTGTCACTGTGCTAATTCAGAATTTTACTTCCTCTGTCAGCAATTTACTCTGGAAAGCAAAGCAAGATTTAGTTGTTGGATTTCAAATAATTGTAATATGTTACTCCATCTCAGCCCTCTTGTAGTGCATCCCTTTTTTCTTCTTTCTAGTGAGTTCATGGTTACTTCTGCTTTCTCCCTTTTTGGGTCACTGCTCTGTAACTCTATGTCAAATCCTGGTTTTGATTATACTTAGTTTTAACATTTCCCTTTTTTTATTGTTGTTTGTTTTTTGTTTTAATGTATGCCTTCTAAGAGAAGTGGAGAAATAACAGTCAGCCAGAATGGGCACAGAGTTTCTACTTGAGGTCTTAGCCCCTCACAGGCAGCAGTATCCTCTGTGGCTTTCTGCAAACAGCTTAATTTCTACTGATTTTCTGTCTTCAGCGTAAGTGGGATATAAGTACACCTAAAATTCACCTACCTTATAGGTAGTTAAAGGAGGTGATATTAACTTGTTGTGGAATGAATAACAGCATTCTGAGAAAACATTTATTGATGAAAACCCATAAATTAATCAGGGCTTTTAAGGTGACTTGCTTCATGAATTAATAAGTTTATTAATTATAATAATACTACAAGAATGTACTTTGATAATGCTGCAGATTTTTGCAGCACTGGGAAGTATTTTGTATGAATTCTGGCAGCAGTTGTGTGGTGCAACCTGTGAAAGAAGAGGGTGTTTATGTGATCCAAGTTACTTCCAGTCTGTACCTCATGCCACCATAACTGCTCCAAAGTTGCCACGATCATTGGTAAAGGAAGAAGTTTAGTGAAAGCTGCAAAGTTCCACAATGTCTCAACATAAAAAACAACTGAGTGCACTAAAAGTGATTCAGGGCCACACTTGCGTGTTTCATAGTGTCTGCCATACATTGAGGAGAGAGATGTTAAGCAATTATGGATCCACAAACAAATTAAGTCCTTTTAATGACTTTTAACTGACAAATTTTCCTATGCTCATTGCATTAATTCTTGTTTGATTGGTTACCACCAATCACCTCCTTTTTTCACATGTGCTCTAGCAGCTCACTTGACCCCATGGACCACAGATTGTTTGACTTTATAATCAGGAAGAGTCTGTTGAGCAAGGTGTGCCTGAAAAAAGGGAGTTGTGGTCTTGGTTTAGATCTGAATCACAACAGCATACAGTGAAAGAAAATTCACCATAGTAGAAATAATACGATGGCCAGAGAAAAAGACCTGTGCAAGTTCTTCCTGTGTAAAACATCCATTTGGTAACCCCTGAGCCTTTGCTACACCATTGTCCCTAAGGTGAGGCATGGTAGAAGTAGCTGCAGCGAAATAAAATAACACTCAGCCATTTTCCAGAATTCACAGTAACAAATCTAAAACTGTTCAACACTCAAAAAAATTCTTTTGTTTAAGATTTCAGTTTCACACATATGCATCCTGCACTGGTGATTGCTGCTGGTTGCCAGGAAGTCCTCCAAGAAATCTGCAAAATGTCTAGTTTGTTTAACAGACAGGAGAGCTGGAAAAATGGTGTGAAATTCCAGAGAGTTTTCTGTTTCTTTCTCTGTTCTCCAGAAGGAGATTGGGACCATTTAGAAAAGAGGTGTGAAGCTTAAATTCTCTCTTGTGCTACTTTGAAGCTAGCTAGAATGTTTTGGTGAGAAGAATTAGATTACAGGCTGTGAAAAGGAAACAATGGTGAGGTCTATTTCACTCATAGGCTTGCTGAGATGTATAAGAACAAAAACATAGATAAGGGAGTAGCCGTCTGGCTTTGTGGGCTGCACCTCTCTCTCTAACCTAACCAGCCATCTGTGTGACTAATACCTCTGCTTCCTAATGCCCCTGGGTGACCCTTCAAAGTTTCCTTGAATATAAGGCAAGATCTGGGGTAAGGGAGAGGGATGGGAAGAAGGTGGAAGGGTGGTTGTGATCCCCTCCTGGGGTCCCAGGTTTCTGGGAGAGCTGTTGTGTTTCTGTATTACCTTTTAACTTGTATATTTCTGTATATAACTGTATATACTGTAAATATCTGCTTGTATGTTGTGCTAAGCTGTAAATATAAAGATTCATTCAATTTCCAGAGCTGCTGAGTCTAGTCTGGGTGATTTTCCAAAATGTGGGGGGGCAGGTAACACCCAAATCATCACATCTCTTTACACCCATTTGAACTAAACCTTTGAGTCTTATTGAGCCTGTTCTTCCTTCACAGTTACAGATTGACAACAGGGTGAACCCCTAAACAAGCTGTGCATGGCAGAATTGGTGAGTGAGCAAAATAAGCCTTCCTTATGCAGGAGTTGAAATTTGAGCAGCTACTTAATCATGGTTTGGTTAGTATTGCTACTATATTTCACAGTGTGGCGGACCTGTGGGATAATTACATTGGCAGGAACTTCCTGGCTGTGCCATAGGCATGTGTGATGCATCCTTGGAGCCCCTAGCACATATAATGGAGTGATGGGGATTGCACAGTGGTGGTAATGAATTGATAAAATAAAAAAAAATACTATGCTGAGGTTGTATTTCATCTTTACTGAGTGACCCATTACTCCTCTGAGTGAGGCCATGAGCATTGCAGGAAATAAGACATCTTGATTTTTGTGTCTGCTCCCAGTTCCTCCTGGTTCATGTCTCAACAGTTGGCTGTACCATCATCACTTTCAACTCCATCTCTTCTAAGGGTTTTCTAGCAAAACCCTCCCCTCCTCTATGTGGCCCCAGACTACTTCTGCAAGTCTGGGAAAAATCAGAGCAGCAAGGGCTGCAGTTACAAATTACTAATTTAGCTGAATACCAGCACCTCAGGTTAGTGCTTTTAGGGCCTGTGTATGCTGGGGGCAAGGAAGTGAGTGTGAATGGCTTCAGAATCCATGCAAATGCTTATGTTTACTGCTATTTTTTGTGACTTAATTTACTGTTGGTCTCTTAAAGCTCTTATATACCATTTGATAGCCATTACTAGGTAGGAAATATAAATTTTATCTTGATCTATAATGAACTAAACTTGTTGGTACATAGTTTTACCAGCCAGATGGAAAGAGTGTGTTTTGAGTTTGTTTGTGGTTGTTTGGGTTTTTTTTTCTGTTAAAACCTGTAATGATTTTTCTAAATCATTTGTTGAGGGGCTTGCATACTGAGCCAGGAAGCACTCTATGATCTCTTCTGATGCTTCTGACAAACTGTAGATAGGCAGCAATTCCATTAGGTATTTTGTAATTTGTCTTTGTTTAAAGGTAGTGTGTCTAGAATCACTGCTGTTCAGTCTTCAGCAAAAGACTGAAAAAGGTTTTTACAGTTGTAAGATGAAACAAAAGTGGCTGAAATGTGTGCTTAAATAGAAGAAGATTTATTAGGAGTGAGATGTGGGTGTCATGAGCACAGAGGTGGTGAATTGAAGCCATCATTCCTCAATGATGTGAAAATACAGAACTATAATGCATGTAATTGCTCAGATACTACAGGGACATTCAAAATACACAGCATTTTATGTAACATAGTAATTTAAAAGAATGCAGGAGCAGTTAGTGTGTAAGTAGTGGGGAAACCCTATAATTATTTGGGATATGATGTTAATAGATCCAATAGTAAGCTGAGATACAGCTCTAAATAATTCATTTTTGTGTTACCTTGTGCTGCTTTGCTATCTTTTCTCTTTCCCTTTTTATTTCTCATTTTAAATTCTGTCACCTCTTTCTTTTCTCAGTGACTGGTAGATGACTTTGCCCTCCTGTGTGATTGCAGGCAGATGGCTCTCTTTGCAAATAATATTGAATGCTGTTCTGTCACTTGGCCACTGAGCAGTGTTGTAGCAGTAGGGCAGTTGAACTCGCTGTGTGAAAAGTATTAATGTACTTGGCCTCTTCTGGTGTGAGGTTTGTGATTCCAGGGTTCTCATGAATGTGCTTTTTCCCAGGAGACTGCAAAACACTTGCTAAGGCACCAGGTCAGCTGTTAAAAGCTAATTCTCAAATGGGTTCAGCTCTCAGTCCATATGTGGATAACCTGTAAGTGGGAGTAATTTAGACATTTAACCAGACAAAAATCCATGTTGAAAACCAAATGGAGATTCAGCATGCATTGTTTTTTCTGTGTAGTCAGGGATGATGATATTGGATACATCTCAAAAGAAAGATATATGTTAATCTGTAAGCATTTATAGGTTCAAACTTAAATAAATGCTGTTACTATAATCTTTGCACCTACTGAAAATATTAATGGATAATATTGGGCAATGTCATTTCAATTAAAAATTTTTAAGACTTCCTGAATGAAAAGTAATTTTTCCTGACATCAAATTTCCGAGTTCGGTGAATGTGAGGAAAGTCTCCTTAGACTGCAGTGGTGAAGTTTGTAATAGGCATTGTATGTATAGTGAATTTTAAGCCGCAGACCTGTCTGTTGGTTGGGGTTTCTGTGTTTCTTTGCATTACATAAAACCAACTCTTCCTTTTCAGTATTTATGCAGAACTCGATTCTGTTTCATATTGCATTGTTTTGTCTCTCTTAGAAGTAAGGGTTTGAGTAAAGACTAAACCCCAGAGCAAAACATGGACTGAAATCACTGTATTTTGCATAGTTTCCACCAAAACCACTGACGCAAGTTCACTCTATATCTGGCTTGGATACACCAAAAAGTTGCTGAAGCTTTTCTGAATTTTTCTGTAGAACTGGCTTCTTTAGTGTAGTCACAAAGGTTTGGAACTGCTCTCTAGGATCTCAGACTCTTGGGATTTGGTTTTGATAAAATTGTGTAAACTAGCCTGAAACATCTATCTGAAGCACGTCTTTCTCTTTTGCATGAAAAACACACCTTGCCATAGTTTTGTGACAGGAAGGGTGCTGAGTCTAGGCTCTTGTTAAATGTCCCAATGAATTAGTCCAGATTTGGGTATAGGTAGCATAATGTTGGTTGTTTTTTTTCTGTTTTACCATGAAGGGAACCTATTGAAGGGGCTAATAGCATTAACTGTAGTGCAGTCCCCTGGGAGTTCAGAACTGATTTTTATAATTTCATAAATGTAGATTGCTTTTTTGATGTCTCATCCATTACCTTTTCTCCCTCCAAATACTTGGTTGTAACTAGGCTGCTGGTATTTTGGGGAGACTATTCCACCAGGAAGTGTTGAACAAAGATGTGCTCTCTGTGTGCATAGCCCATGAGAAGTAAAGCAAGACATAGCTGTGTAAGATGTTTTGAATCTGTGAAGAGCTGGACCTGTACTTTTAAACAGCTTCCAGTTTTCCTCTGGTGACTGTGCTTCTGGGTCCCAGAGTATCACTTCTGTTTGTGAGTGGAGCTTCTGAGATTTAATTTTGGTTAGGCTCGTGACCCCAGTAATCAAGGCCTCCACCTCTGAATGAAGAGCCACTGGCCCAGTCAGTTTGCATTGTGTTCTGTAAAATTGCCATTTGAGTGATTAATACTGTTTACTTTTCCTAGCTTCCTTGACTTCAAATCTGAGAGCGATTCCACTTTATTTCTTCCTGTGAAGTGACACTGTTGCTAGGTTGTTAGGGTCAGGATTTGAAGAGGGCAGGGGATGAGGGAAAGTGATGCATCTTCATAATCTGTAAATGATTCCTGGGTCTCCCAGTTCAGGGCCATGAGCTACCCAGGACTAGAGGACAGAAATTACAGTCCTTTTGAAGAGTACAGGTGGAGATACAACACACTGATTGGAAGCTTAAAAGGGAGATTCTATTTGCAGGTGCATATATGCAAAAGGAAGTCAGATAGAATGAGTACATCCATAAGCTAGGGCAAGTCTGTTGGACTAAAACCATCTAGACTACTCCATCCCTTCCACCCACAGCAGGCCTCAGAATAGGCCAAAACTGCTCTTTGCATCTCAGGCCTGCAAGGCCTCAGCAGGCCACATGACACAGCTCAAAAGTCCCTGCCAGCTAGGAGCCATCTCCCCCACACAAACCATGAGGTAAGGAGGGATGCTACTCTTCTGGAGAGAAGTGAAGGGAGGAAAGGCAGGGAGGAGAAAAGGCAGCAATATCAGCTAGGCACTGCATTATAAGCTATGATATCAGAAAGCAGAATAGAATAACAATGTTACAATATCTTGGGATGACCAGGTCCATCCCCCTGGGGTGGGACTGGGTCTCTGTAGTTGTCTTAAGGGAACCTGGGCCCCCCTCAAACTGGTTGCTGGACTTGGCCAAGCAGCAGTCATAATGAAGCTAAGAGCATTAGAGTGTAACAGCTATGATACTTAAGATCAGTGAATTCAGATAGTGAGCTTCTCCTCCTGTCTCTGTGTATGACAGTGACATGCTCTGGAAGGGCACAATATCTCTTGAGTTGTAATGAGAAATTTTCTTTATCAATTTGTCTTCTTTCAGAAAATTTTAGCTTCTTTCATATCTTCACAGCACCTTCCTGAGCAGTGGGAATACTAGGCATTCCCTGATGGATTTTTCTCTTTGCTTTGGGAAGATTTGCTGCTGAGGGATTTCTTTGGCAGTAATTCATTAGATAACAACACAATAATTCAGTCCAAACTAAAATCTTCAACCCCGGACTGTACCTAAATATAGAAGAAATTAGTACCATTTTGATTAGAGCTTTCTTAAAAGAGCTTGTTCTGAAGTTTTCTTCAAACCAGAGGAACAACTATTAATTCTGACTGGATTTGCAACTTGGAAAAGATAAATATCATATTTAGTCTTGAAAGACATCAATATACAAACCTTGACTGGTGCTGGATAGAAGCAACAGCCGAAATCAGTACTGAAATCTTCCTCCTGACCCATTTGCCACTATTATAGGAGTAACTGTCATTTATGAAACATCTTTTATCACCCTGAATATCTAGACAATTTACAAACACGTGCCTTGATTCCTCTGAGAAATCTGCAGTTAGTCAGGTTTAAATTTGTCTGGGGTCGTGCAGGTTAATAACTTGATTCCTTCAAAAGGTACTGTGTTTTTAATGACCGCAGACCTTAGGACCTCCGAGGCACTTACTCTGAACCCAACACCTCTGTCTGCAGGGTGCTTGCAGCACCATGCTGGCATGCTGACTGACTCATCCAGTCTAGCGGGAAGAGCACTACTTCTTGAATTAGCTGTGCAGGACCTTTAATTCTGGGATTTATTTCCTCCCCTCTTCAGTGGCCATCCATCTCCATACTTGCACATTGTGAAATACCAGCCTCTTGGAAATGTAGGTGGGTCAGATATCAGGATAACAGGTTGTATTTGAGTCTGTTGTGTTTTTTTTTTAAATAAAAAAGTGGGGAGAGAGAGGGAAATGTATAACAAAAATGCTTCCAAAGCTGAGTTTTTGGTGTCTACAACTACCTGAAGGGTGGTTGTGGCCAGGAGGAGGTTGCTCTCCTCTCTCAGGTGGCCAGCGCCAGAACGAGAGGACACAGCTTCAGGCTGCGCCAGGGGAAGTTTAGGCTTGAGGTGAGGAGAAAGTTCTTCACTGAGAGAGTCATTGGACACTGGAATGGGCTGCCCGGGGAGGTGGTGGAGTCACCGTCCCTGGGGCTGTTCAAGGCAAGGTTGGACGTGGCACTTGGTGCCATGGTCTAGCCTTGAGCTCTGTGGTAACGGCTTGGACTTGATGATCTGTGAGGTCTCTTCCAACCTTGGTGATACTGTGATACTGTGGAATGGGCTTTATCATGGTGTTTCAAACCAGTGATGATTTTAAATTAGCAGGAGGCTGGGCGTTTTGAGCCCTGATGATTCTGAAAGTAGATGTGTAGACGTATGTGCGCTACAATTTGCTGGTGTCTAACTCCAGATATCAAGCACTTCATTGTTCCCACTGCATAGGTCTAAAATATGTTTGTGCATAAGATGAACTTGGTTGTACAATCACTCGCATTTAGACTGATTAGAGGAGCTGGGCTACATCTGTCTATTTCCTGTGTGCCACCTTATTCAGGACAGTATCAAAAAAAGATTACCAAAAGGAGTACTTTATTCTTTCTTCCTGAGTTTAGAGATATTAGTCTTTGAAGAAATAGGTTTCATTATAACATGTAGGACTTTGTTTCATTATGGCAGATGCTTATTTTATATGTAGTAAGGTATTTATAGGTATTAAGACCTTTAGGTGTTTAAATAGCAGTCAAGGATCTTCTTGAGCTGGGCCATAAATTTAAAGTAGATACATAGAGTACTGGAGCCAGGCAATTATACACTTCAAGATGACAAATAAAAAGATAAAAGTGCTAGTAAATAAACTGTGTATGTTAATTATATCCAACATACCATGGTTTATGTTTGTTCTCGTGTTACCTTACTATTATCTGCATTCATGAGTCATTCATAGATAGCTGCATATCTATGCAGATACCTAATAAAGCAGACATGCAATTGATGGGATTTTGATTCTGTTGAAACCATTGCAATGAAGCTGGAATTTTATCCTATATATACCGGTAGAGTGTGTTAGTGGAAGAACTCTTACAGAATGTTCTTTATGAACTATGCTGTAAAATATCACAGTAAAATGTAGCTGCAATGCTATTTGGAATTAGTCGTTTAGGTAGTATTTATATGTTTTTAAAAGGTCTATCAATTTATCAGTACTTTTCAGTTCTGTTGTTTCCTAGAGAAATGCCTTAGCAGTAGATAGACGCAAGTATGTAGGTACAAGTTGGTCTCATGACTGGGGGCGAAGTTATGATTTCAGCTGCTTCACAGCAGAATTACTCTGATTGTCTTCTGTCAGTGTGACTAGTTTGTATAACTACTGCTATTTTTAATATATATCCTTTTCCTTTTGGCAGTTTAGTACAAAATACATACCAAAGGGAGAAACTAGTGCCGTAGTTGTCACTGTGATTATAAGAAAACCTGTCTCCTGTGTTAGAGCTGTTGTCTTAAAATACCAAAGAATTCCTCATTTTAAATTAAAATGCTATTATCCTCAATATTGCAGTTTATAATAGTATTACTTTACAGCATCTGAGGCTGTTGCTAATACTTTTGACAAGCATATTCTGTGCCTTCTAATTCTATCTTGGAATAAGAAACCCAAGTCCTGTGGTGAGAGCTGGTACTGCTGAGCATTCTGAAGCATCAGGCCCTTCTGTGGAAGGCAGTAAATGATGCAGCACTTGATGCTTCTGGCACAAGTGGTGTTTGAGCTGAGGCCTTTTTATAAATAGAAGCATTGCAATAAGTCAAGCCAAAGGAAGACCAGTTAATAATACCCCTCCCTGCTTTTGGAACATGAGGCATTGCACGCTTGAGCATTCTCTCTTCTGTGGTAACAGTTCATCTTGGAAAACTGCTTAAGATTGTATCCTGAGAGGAAAGGCTGCACTTGTCCCAGTGCAGTGGTTATGCTGCACCTCAGGCACTGACAAAGTAGGGTTTGGGATAGCTGTAGGTGAGAAGCCCTCTAGCAGCAGTGTTTGAAGTTTTGGGCTTCAGATAGTGTCTGCATGTGTTGGCTATACCTGAGCACTTACTGCAGTGTTAACTGCTGTTACCTAGAGTACGTTTATTTTGACATACGGTTTATTGTCAGCAGTTTCTGCAAGAAAATGAAGTATGTCATTCTGTACAAGCTGGAGTTTGGAAAATGCTTGAAGATAACTCGGGGTTAGCAAGACCTTCACAGGTGCAAAAAAAGTGGGTGCCAAACTATGGTTAATGGAAGCCGTGTGCTTGTCTTCATTAAGCATGGAGAATATCCTTGACTCTTGCTAAATATTGTGTTGTTTCTCTTCATGACAGAGTGGTGGGAGCCCAAAAGGTTAATTTTTGTTCCCTAACTATGGGGGGGAAACCCAACAAAATCAGCAAATGTCATCTTGCTGACCTCTGAAATCTGTCTGACTGTTCACGGTCTCGATTTCCTGCCGGAGCAGAGACAGAGGGTGAGCAGTTGTTGTGGTAGCACCAGGAAGGGTTAATCAGTTTTGCCAGCCTGAACAATAGAGAGGGGACAGCTTTAAATGAAATGAGCTGAATATTTCATTCGGCCACTCAGCTGCCTGTTCCAATTGCCTCCTTTGCTAAAACGAGAGCTTAATCTAAAGTGACAACAACATCAGTTTCTATGTGCTCCAGTCACACAGAACATGACTTCCTTAACATAAACACTATTTACATGGACCGTCTGGATATAGCAGGGAATCAGGAGCGTGCCCAGTTAAGACAGAGTCTACAATGAAGGACGAATAACAGGCAACTGAGAATTAACATCAGCAAATGAAAGCCTGACCCTCAGAGGGCATGTCCCTGTTACATTTTAAAGCTAGGAAGCCTTGCACCACTAACCTTCCTTCCAGTAAGGACTATATAATTTAAAAGAAAATAGTACCTTTTCAGCTTAGATACTTAACCAAATGCATCATGTCTGACCCATTTTCCTACTCTGTGTGACATGAGATGAAGGACCCCCAGCTGCAATTACCAATCGTTCAAACAGCTGTAACTGGTAGTCTCCCCCTTCCTTGTGCTCTCAGCTAAAAGCACTTCTTGCTTTTTGGCATGAAAGGGGGAATGCTCCTGAGAAGAGCTCCCAGCCCAGCACTCACCCTGTGGCTCCAGGCCCTGTGCTACCAGGATGAGACCTCTGTGCCACATGCTGCTATCTGAAGAAGCTGTTGCTGAACCCCAGAGTTGCTGTGCTGCTTCTGGAAGCATGACCTGTGCCTCTGACTTGCCTCAACAAGATACAAACAAGGAGAGTTTGCAGGCCACCTTCTTCCCCTAAGGCTCTGTGGGGACTGGCTTTCTGTAGAAGTAAATGCTTATGGTCTAGACTTCTACTTCAGGAGCTGTGGCCAGAGGACAGAGGTCTGTGGGGAAACAGGATATTGGCCTCTCACTTCTGTCACCCTGCTGTAACTCTAAGGTTATTTTGCTTATTCCAGCAGTATCATAGACTTCCAATCTCTCTTTTAGGGTTGTTTATTGAGAGGAAGATTTTAATTGGTTTGGGTTTTCTTTAGTGTGTGTGTGTGGTTTTTTGTTTGTGGTTTTTTTTTTTAATTTTCTTTTGTTGTTGTTTGGTTTTGGTTTGTTGTTGTTTTATTTTACTAGACCATTGGAAGATTGAGACATTCATACTGTTCTGTGTATTGACAAATGTTTAAAAGGGAAAAGCCTCCTCACTAAGAAAACTCAAATCATTCACTGTGGGGGGATAACAGTGTGGGAAGAGGTCAGGGATGTTGTGGAGCTTACCACAGGTAAGCTCAAGAGGTTAATGCAATTGCTTCCCACCCTGCATGGGTGCTGTGAGGGCACAGAGAGGTAAAAAAAGTTTTTTTCTTATCTCCCTTGTGATGGATACTGGGTCTACTGAAGCAGCAGTATGGGCACAGCACTGAGCAGCATCTTGCCCTAGCTGCTCTGGCAGCCCTGTTACTCCTTTCTTCATTCTTTCCATACTTCCCCAGATCTTGCTATTCATGCAGAGGCATTTGTCCAGCTGAGCAGGCAGGGTATTGTGCATCAACAGGTCTAGGTGTCAATTCCCCTGTGAGTAGTACTGGGAAATACACTTTCTGGGCAGCTGTATTAGACTGACAATCACTCAAGCAGATATTACTCACTGGTTATAGGATGTTGTTTTGCTGGTTTTTCACCCGCAGATTAGAATTTTATCTTAAAAGGAATTGTGGGATAACTTGGTGGCTTCTTCAGTTGAGCAGTATAACAGTACAGTATCTGGATCTTAATCAGACCTTGTAGTGAGCTTTGAGAAACCAGGCAGGATTGTGTTTTTATATGCAGTTCTGTTCTCCATTATGTAGAAAGATATGTGCCTTCCTTTTACATAAAGGAAGGGCAATAGTTCTGTCCTATTGAAGAAGCAACAGTTTATTTCTTGTCATTGGGCAAACAGCAGAATTAAGTTACTGATCCTGAAAGAATGCTTTTTAATCTTGTTGAAACATTTGCTATTCTGAAAATTCAGAACATGCTGGCACTTACAGCATCATTTAATACTGCCTTTTATTACTGAATGTTAAACTATTAAAATTTAGGAGGCTTGTGAAGTGGAGAAAATGAATATTTGCATCAAATGAGAGGCCCAGTGACTATAATCCTGAGCAGTTCCTTTTTCATATTAAAGAGTAATTGCTGTTGCCAAGTTAAGTGGACTTCTGTGACACTTTTTTTTTTTTAAACATACTGCAGTTAACTTTGAGCTGCTGTAGCTTCATTTTAGAGAAGGAACACAGATCACTTATGGTGTCAATACAAAACTTAAAATAGTAGCCAAAATCTGTGCTTTTTGATTCTGACTAGCATCTTTCATTTTTCCTCACTTTTGGTTCCAGAAGGAAGTGTAAGCAGTCACAGATTTACAGAATTACAGATGTATACCTTACACTGTCAGAAAACAAGGTCTACTATTCTTGAGTTGCAATATACTGGCATTGGTTCAAGAGCTAACACTTCTTCAAAGAGAGCAGACACTAAAATCAGCTCATCATTGAAGTGAAAGGGAAAATGAAAAGGCAGAAATTGGACAACAGAGGTTTTTAAGGATCATCCAAAGCACCATCTCACAAGTCACCTTTATTAGGTAATGATGCCGAGCATCACCTGGGAGTGATAGAATTCCCGAGATGCAGGCTGTACGTTTATATTGTTGTTGTTTCATAGGGTAGCCCTTGCAGCTTCAGCTGATGCATTGGTGGTAATATTTTTAAGCTTTTTTCCTAAAAAGGCCACTCAGTGCAACTTCTGATGCTCCCATAGTAGCAGTCCTGGAAATGCCTGGTTTCCCTTTGGCTGGTGTCTGACTGGAATTAGGTACCTGATGAATAACAGAACATGCCTATATCCTTGCAGCCTTTTTTTGGTTCATTCATACAAAAAAAAAAAAAAGAATAACAAGAAATGCATCTCTGTAGAGATGGATATAAGCTGGAAGCCTCTCTGAGTTCTTTGTTTTTAGGAAGATTTACATTCTTGGAGTTTGCTTATCCCTTCCAGACCAAGTTCTCTGTCTTGAAAACAAGGCTGCAAGTTGGCCATATTACATAGTTCATATTAGGAAAGAGCCACAAAGATGATTAGAGAACTGGAGAACCTCCACTGTGGGGACACTGAGAGGTAGGGTTGTTCAGCATGGAGAAGGCCTTAGAGCAGCCTTCCTGTACCTGAAAGGAGCCTACAAGGAAGCCAGGAAGGGACATTTTACAAGGACTTCTAGTGATAGGGTGAAAGGGAATGGATTGAAGCTTGAGGAGGGCAGATTGAGACTGGAGATTAGGAAGAAATTCTTTCTGGTGAGGGTGGTGAGACACTGGAAGGGATGGCCCCTCCTTGGAGATCTTCAAGGCCAGGTTGGTAGTGGCCTTGCGCAACCTGGTCTAGTGGAATATAGAGTTATACAATCGGTTGGTATGGACAACAAGGATCATCTAGTTCCAACATCCCTGCCATGGCCAGGGACAACCTACCCCAGATCAGGCTGGCCAGAGCCTCATCCAGCCTGGCCTTAAAACACCTCCAGGGATGAGGCCTCAACCATCCCTGGGCAATGCATTCCAGGCTCTCACCACTCTCATGCTGAACAACTTCCTCCTCACATCAAGTCTGAAGCTCCATTCCCCGTAGTCCTGTCACTACCTGATAGCCTAAAAAGTCTCTCCCCAGCTTTTTTTGTAGGCCCACTTCAGATACTGGAAGGCCACAAGAAGGTCACCTCAGGGCCTCCTCCTCTCCAGACTGAACAGACCCAACTCTTACAGTCTGTCCTCATAGCAGAGCTGCTCCAGCCCTCTGATCATCCTTGTGGCCCTTCTCTGAATACACTCCATCTCCACATCCCTCTTGTAATAGGGGCTCCAGAACTGGATGCAATACTCCAGGGTCTCATCAGAGCGGAGTAGAGGGGGAGAATCATCTCCTTCGACCTGCTGGCCACACTTCTCCTGCTGCAGCCCAGGATCTGGTTGTCCCTCTGGGCTGCAAGTGCACACTGCTGGCTCATGTTGAGCTTCTCATCCACCAGCACCCTCAAGTCCTTCTTCTCAGGGCTGTTCTCCAGCTGGTCACTACCCAGCCTATATTTGTGTTTGGGATTGCCTTGACCCAGATGCTGGACCTTGCACTTGGTGTTATTGAACCTCATGAACCTCATATATTCCAGCCCAAGGCAGGAGGGTTGTAATTAGATGACCTTCAAGGTCCCTTCTGAACTAAAACATTCTATGAAAGACTGGACTCCTTTCTGGAGCTGTGTGATCTCAGTTGTTTCAAGGGAATAGGCAAGTGTTGGACAGGTAAGCTTCTCCAGGCTCCCTGTCCTCATCTTGGAGCCCAGAGAGTGTGGTTCAGGGAATATTAACACATTTGTGGCCTGTGTTGGTGTAGGCAGAGAGGACCTAACATATTGGCCCTCATGTTCAAGATGCTAATTCAAAAGATGATTAGAGAATCTCCTTTTCCAAGGATTACTAACCTATTAGATGTGTGTTTATTCCATAGTTACTACACCTAACAAATATATTTTTTAACATGCAATAATTATCTAATTAAATATAAAGTATTAGATTAAGCAGGCCAGCTCTCATACTAAAATGCTGTCTATTACAAGTAGATTTATTGAGGATTAACAACTACATAATACAACTATCTATTTCATGATTGTTAATCCTCAATGAATGTTTTTAATTATTAATTGGCACTTAACTAAAGGATTATGTTCATTGTGATGGAATTTATGAAGCGATGTAATGCCAAAGAGAATATTGCTGTGATATTTCTCAATAACTGGGAATGGGGGGATGGGACATAAGGAGGAAAGAGACAAACCTAAACCCCCAAAACTAGGGAGGAATAAGCAAATTGCATTTAGTAACAAAAAAATCTATATCTGTTTTTACCTAAGAGTTTGAAAACTTTTTGTTTTCTTTCTCATGTAGAAGAGGTAGTAACCAGCTACGTAGGTAGTGAGATATTTAATGGGGGGAAAGAGTAAAATGAGTGTTGTGATTAAAGATGGTGAAATCTTTTGGTGTAGCTGAAGATCCTTAGAATTTAGCTTTCATTCCTGAAATCTTTATTGCACATGTGAATTAGTGAACTAGAACATAAATACAATGCATATAGTGACTAAATTTGTTCCAGGAATGTGTCCCAGTGCCAGCTGCTGGAGAATATGGAAGAAATTTTCATGGTTTACTTGAGCACAAAGGAGCACTGTGATTTTTCTTTTTTAATACATATGAGTCAACTGTGGAAGCCAACAGCAGGAAATGCATTCTGTTGATTTAGCTGACCCCAGGAGAAGACATCAGCCCTGGCATCTAATTGAGACTGAGACAGTGGAATTAATCATCAGCTATTACTCTCAACACCTTAAGAATTTTTTTCTTGTGAATGGGAATTTTTTAACACATTCATGGGGCTTTCTAGGGAATGCTTGGTGAATTCCTGTAGTTAAGGCTTGTATACAGGCCTATAGCACAGCTATGCAGAGCTATAGCCACGAAGATGGAGTGGAACATCTTCCTGCTGAGGAAAGGTGAGGGAGCTGGTTATCTTTAGCTTGGAGAAGGGCCTGAGAGGTGACCTCATTCACATTTATGAAGATGTGAAGGATAAGTATCAGGATGATTGGGCCAGGCTCTGCTCAGTGATGGGCAATGGATGCAAGTTGGAGCATAGAAGGTTCCATGGGAACATACGGAGGAACTTTTTCACTGTGAGGGTGCCAGAGCCCTGGAACAGCCTACCCAGATTGGTTGTGGAGTCTCCTTTTCTGGAGACATTGCAAACCTGTTTGGATACATTCCTGTGTGACCTACTCTAAGTGATCCTGCTTTGGTGGGGTGGAATTGGACTGGATGATCTTTTGAAGTCCCTTGCAACCCCTAACATTTTGTGATTCCATGATACATACAGTGGCTTGCTTTAGAAACTATATGGAACAGCTTCTATCTTTTCAAGTGGAAACTGGTAAATTGAAATGAATGGTAAATATTTTCCCCAATAATGAAAGATATTGGTTCCATTGACATGAACAAACTCAAGCAGCTTTATTATATGCAGGTCTTTTAAGAAAAATTATTAGACGTCATGGAAAGAAAATAAGTTAATTGAATGGAGGATAGGGAGAGCATGTTTGTCTCTGAACACATGGGCATACATCTATTTGCACAAGAAATTAGCTTTTCTTTAAGTACTTATTAAAATGTGATGTAGCTATTTGGGAGTGTGCTGAGATGCTTTCTAATGCAGGTTTGCAAGAAATTATTTGCTGCTAGTTGTGTTGTGTGCTGTTTAAATTCGCTCCTTCAGGGTAGGAGTGTTTTGATCAGGTCATGTTTCTGATGACTTTGGACATGAGAGGTAATGATGCAATCTCATTTTGTTGGTGTTGGAACTGATTTTGGGGGAGAGGGAAGAAGCAAAGTGTGTCAAAACATCCTCCTTTAATTTGCAAAAAAATTACAGAAAATTTAGGGAGTGATAAAGTGGAATATAGAGCCAGATCTCAGTCTTAGAAGTCCTGATGTCATCTTGAAGTTTAAGGTCTCTGAAATCAGACTTCAGCTGGGAAGGCTGTGCAAGTGCAAGTTCTGTAGATCGGTAGACTTCAAAGTGGGCAGCGGAGGACCATGGCTTTCATATGCCAGCCTGAAGGCTTTTGAAAATAAAACAAAAGAAACAAAAATTATTGTTTTTAGTTTTTATCAGGCTGCATTTTCCAAAATGTGACTGCCCACAGGATTTGGCAAACTATAAGACAAAGCCAGACTTTCCTCCTAAAGCTTAACAGCAGTTGTGTTGCAGCAGCAGCTGCTGCGGAAGGTGAATGTAGTGACGATATTGATGGGATTACTAATTTGGTTAGTAGACAGGGAATGAGGATTTGTCTGTTGGCTGTCATCATCCATCAGCCGTATGTTGCCCCAGGCAGTGGGTATATGCTGTTAGCTTGTTACTAATTTTACTTTGTGTGTTTTCTCAGTTTAGTTCTTCTTTTTGGTTCATTTCATTCATTTGTTGTGACTGAAAACTAAAGAAGGAGGGAAAAGAAGCCTATTTCTACCTCTCTTTTGTTTGTCAGAGCAGGTACCCCAGAGCTCCTGCCTACAGCTTCTTCCATGTGATTTGACTGGAAGCTATCTGTGGGAGTTCTGGTGGCTTGTAACAGACATGTCTTTCACGGCATAAGAAGTTCTCTCAGAAAACTCGAGTCTTAGCCATATTTACCCTTCAAAATTAGTAGATGAGAGCTACTAGATCATTGCATAGTATGGCAGCAGCCTGAGAAGGAATTGATGCTGCCTTGGCATTGCCATATCTGTGTTGTTCAATTGCATTGCTTCATATGCTACAACTGGGTTTCATTTTTTAATGTTTTGGAGATGTTTTAGATTGTGCTACTCAAACTTCCTAATCTACAGGGAGCAGGAAGTTTGTGCAAAGGAATGTAGGGGTTAACAGTAGTAATTGAAACCTCATGGAGGGTTTTATCTCATTACAATTTCCTATTAAGCCAGTTCTAAAGGAGGAGGTTTAATTTGTGGCTGCAGATTATTTTTCTTGGATTAAGTTTTCCAAATTAAGCCTCTCTGTCAAATTGTTTAATATCCTACCTGAGGGCTCAGTTCCCACAGTTGTCATTAAATCTGTACCATAATGTTGTCACACTTTGCTCACTGAAAACATGCTTGGTATCATGTTTATGTATACCTCCGGAATATTTTCCAGGTGGAGCTGAGAGAGATGTAAAGGGCTTTGAGGCAGTCTTAATGGCCAGACTTTGTTGCAATGTCTTTTGCTTTAGTGTTTTGTTTTGTACATGGGTTGGTTGCGGTTTTGGTTTTTTAATCATAATACTTCCAGTACAGATTTCTTTCAAATGTTTTTGGTTTTGGCACTAATCACAACTGTAGGGTTTTGCAGCAACTGTGAAAAGCCATTCATTGGGAAGTGAATTCAGTAGTACTGTTATTGTAGAAAATATCATGTGTGAATTTGGATAAATGGAGCAAAAAACTTAACAGGAGTTAGATGTTGGTAGGTAATGGGGACAATGGATTGTTTTGTGGCTGTATTATTTTCATCTCTTATCTTTCCTCCTCTTTCCTCTCCTAAGGAAAAGTAATTTATGTCCCTTCTCAGTGAACACATTTTGATGATGGCTATACTGTTAAGTAGGATTGGTCTTGTGGTCAGCATGAAGTACACAATAACTCCTTAACTAAATGGATAGAAGTGGTGGGAAGCCCACTGGTCTGCCAATTGATGGCTCTGCTGGGCCCTATTGAGCTTCCAGATGTGAAGTTGGTCTCTTGTGTTCCCATTCTAGCCTTGCTTCTACCATCACTGGGGTGACTTGCCAGCACATTGTAGGGCCTTGAGCAACAGCTTCCCAGGCTCTGTTCCTGGCTTCCCACCTGTTGCTACACCTTAGAAGAGGTGAAGTGTCCCTCAGATCAGGTCTTGGAAGAGTGCACAAGTAGGATGTTAGATGCGAGTGGCTTTGAGTTGTGCCTTCTGAGTACAGTGACTCTACTGTCTCTTAAGTATCAGCACAGGAATGTTCCTTCATTGTAACCTCTGCCCTCCTTCAAAAACATTTGAGGTTTCTCACAGTATAGATATCAGAGAGCAGGTGCGCAGTATGATCTTGTCATCTTCCTTATGAAGTTATAAGCTGTGTAGGCAGAGTAGGATTGGACAAACTCAAGGGGATTTCAGGGAATACACAAATGAAGCACGATAATGTTCTTATTTTAAAAAGAAGTGATAATCTGCCTGCAAAAAAAAAAAAAGAGAATTCTATTAATCTCACAAAATAGCAGTTTTCTAACCAGGTCTTTGTATCAGGCTGGTGGCTTGATAAGCCAGCAGTTGAGGGATGAATTTGAGCAGACTTAATCTGGGATTCCAACTTTGAAAGCTTGTTAGTTTAAGCAGCTCCCCACATACATAAACAATTTCAGCATACTTTCTGGGTGGCTTTTAAAAGTTGCATATTAAATTAAAAATAAGTGTTGATGCATATCTGGCATAGCTTTAATATGCTTTTTTTAACCACTTTGTTTTGCTTGCCATGAGCATTGATTGATGCTTTATTTCAGATTGTATTGAACCCCAGACAGGGGGAAAATAACTGTAAAAGATGTTTTACGTAGCATTTCAGTAGTAAATCCTCTCAAAGATCAGTGGGGCACTAAGATGTATAGAGGAAGAGCAAAGGATGACCAGAAGAACTAATTTACAGGTCATAGGTTACCATTGGTGGTAGCTGAAACTTTCCTCCCTCTTGAAGCTGTGAATAGCATATCAGTGGGATGAGACATGCAACATGGTTCTCATAGAGCAATGAACTTTCTGTATGTAGCTTGGCCCTATATTTTGGAAAGCTGGATGCCATCTTCAAGTTCAGTGTAACAATTGCAATGCCATGATACAGGTCATTAAATGGATAGCAGAATAGTCTTGGGCATTGCATGTTAGATGTGCCTGTACATTGAGGTTGGAGAGGGAGAAGCATTTTCATAGAATGATCATGGTTGGGAAAGACCTTTAGAATTGAGTCAAACTGTAAAACCTTTGCATGTACCACAAGGATAAACAGTATTATTGGTACTGTGGGGGAGAAACTGTTAGAAAGTGTTGTTTGCCCTTACCTTTGTGCAGTCAGGAAAAGGGTCCCAGTCCATTCTAATTTTCTTGCTGAATGTGTGGGGATGGTTATGATGAGATCTTGTGGTATCTTATAAATTCCTGAAGTGAGAAGAGGTTGTGCTGTCATGAGTTCCTCATGATAATTTGTTTTTAAATAGGCAGGAGTAAAGTTAGCATGTTTTAAATATTTTTCAACTGATTTTTGTGGGGGGGAAAATATCAAGAAATGATGAGAAATGTGAGAGTCCTTTCTGTGAAATCCCACCTTTAAAAGATGGCAATGTTTTGAGTACTTCCAGCTGGTTCCAAGTCTTTTATCCAAGTGTTGATTTAACAAATTGTGTCTCCGTCCTTAAACAGAGTGAATTATAACAGCGAGGGAGGAAAGGCATCCTTCAGTAGGTAGCAGTACAACGTGGCTCTGATCTGCCAGCATAGTGGGCCCGAAAGCTAAGACCAGCGTTTTCAGGGGAGACAATGCCTGTGGAGTCTGGTGTGTCCACTCAGATGGGCCTGGTCAAAATGAACATTTTGGAGCAGGCAGTATCTTGTAGTGGGTGCCTTGACCTTCTTACTGACATAAAGTTAAGTAATCAAATGCAAACATGCAGGTGTCTAGGTCTCTAGCTGCAGGGAGTGACTTGGGAGGCCATCTTCACTGGTAAAGGATTCCTGGAAGACTGGACATACTCCAGGGAGGAAGTATTAAAGGTTCAGAAGCAGGCCATCACTGTGTGCTGTTAGAGGGGACAGTGGGGAATAAGACTGGCCTGGCTGAATGGAGAGCTTTGGCTGGAACTCAGGGACCAAAGGAGTTTATGGCTTTTAGAAGAGAGGTCAAATCTCATGAGGCCTACAAAGATGTAGTGAGGCTGTGAAGGGAGAAAATTAGGAGGGCCAAGGAGCTGGCACAACCTGGCTACTGCTGTAAGAGCTGACAAATGTTTCTGTTGGTACATTAAGAACAAAAGGAGGATTAGGGAGAATCTCCATTCTTTGTTGGATGCAGGGGGAAACACAGTGACTAAGGCTGAGTCTACTATATTCCAAGAGTCATGGCAGTCTGTTGAAGTCCTCACTGACTGGGAAAGGGGAAACCTAACTCCCATTTTCAAAAATGGAGGAGCCAGACAACTACAGGCCAGTCAGTCTCACCTCTGTGCCCAGTAAGATCATGGAGCAGATCCTTTCGGAGGCACTGCTGAGACAGAAGAATGGTGAAGAGGTGATTTGGCACAATCAGCATGGCTTCACCAAGGGCAAATCCTGCCTGTCAGGCAGAAAAAGAGGCAATGGCTTTGAGCTGCAGCAGGGCAGGTTTAGGCTGGACATTTTTCCTGAAAAGGTTGTCAGCTGAAATGGCTGCCCAGGGAGGTGGTTGAGTCACCATACTTGGATGTTTTTAAAAAGCTGTGCTTGGGGATGTGGCTTAGCAGTGGACTTGGTAGAGTAGGGTTAATTGCTGACTTGAAGAACTTGAAGGTATTTTCCAACCTAAATGGTGCTATGATTCAGTGTGTGTACATGCTGGGGACTGCAGAATCACATCCTGGGCCACTTGGGGAGGCAAGGAGAAAGGAAGGCAAGTCAGTAGAGGGAGGAAAAGAAAAAACAAAGGAAGAGAAGTAGTGACTGTGTGTGGGTTGCTTCTGCTAGTGATGCCTGCAACAGCAGTGCTTGTACCCAGAAGATGCTGAGCAGGGGCAGAGTCTGTCTCTTTAAAAGCAGTAGGGGATTGGAGCTGGGGGAGTGCTCACAGCAGTAAGTATAACACAGCTGTGCTCTGTTTATGCTTAGGCTACAATAAAAAAGCTATAAAATGTGAGATGTCATAGCTCCACTTTGCTTTATTTATACTATTTCCTCTGAGCTCTGTCACACTGCACATTCATCTGCTAAGTTGCAGCAAGAATGAAGATTAAAATATCACAGCTCAAAATAGGAGTCAAGCGGAAGGAGATTCATCATAGCCCTATTAAAAAATATGTAAATATGGGAATGAAGTCATTTTAAAGCTGCATGGCTCTCCTCCTCGGTGGGCTGGGGAGAGCTGTGAGTGATGCAATGTGCAAGTGACAGATCTATGGGACTTGTTCTTTCTATTTTTCATTCCATATCACCAAAATACTTTTAAGATTAAAAATACCAATTTGAATTGCAAATTTCTGCCATATATGTATTTTTTAAAAACACTTTTCTTAACCATTGCCTAAACTAGTAATGGAAAGAAATAATACTCTCAATTAAAAGAGATCAGAAGTATGGTTTGATGTTGAACTTGAGAGCAGGTTTACCCTTCTAGAGCACTTCTTGTTTAGGGTCCTTGGAGCACTCTGGAGGCTTTAAGCCTCTCATGCTGTCTGTACACAAAAGTACACTGAACGCTTGCAGCTGCAATTCTCAGAAGTGCCCTGTGGCAGCCTAACAACAGTATTTTTGATAGAAGGCTGTTCCTTTTCTCCCCTGCAGCTATTTTGAAAATGGAGCTGGGCTAAGAACTCTGAAGTCCTGATTTTTGATTTCTTTGTATAAGCAGTATGTAAAGATCTGCCTCCACTAGCAGGAGCAATGGTCTCTTGAACTTTGCAGCTTTGGGTGTGGTCAAGTTTGGGTACGAGTGTTGACCTGGATGAACAAAGCACAAAAGTTACAAGACATTTGAGAAATGAAGGATTTTAATACCCTAATGATACAAGAAAGCCACCAAAGCATTTCACCAATGCTCAATTCTGAAGCCTAATTCTGAATAAAGGGATGAAATGTGCTGCCACTAAATGGAGCTGGGTTTCGTAGGTCAGTGTGGGTAGAGTGCAAGTAGAGAAAAGCCAGAAAGGAGCCACGGGGGCGGCTGTGCTTTCCTGACATTATAGTGTGAGCTGAGGGTCTGTAAGAAAAGCTGAACTTCTTGATGTGAAGTGGCCAAGGCAAAACAGTGGTTGCATAACATTTGCAGCCATTCAGTTGGCCTGCCCTCAAAGAAGGTTTTTTTTATCTGTCCCTTACAGATGGGGTTAAACTAACCTACTTTTCATGATACTTGCTTTATTTCCTGGAGTTGTGACTTTATTTTCTGGTTGTAACTTCAATCCTCATCTTCTACTTCAATGTGTTGGCAAGAGTAAGAAGTACCCTGTGGGGTTTGGTTTCCCTTTTTCTTTACTATGAAATTCAGGGAAGTCAGTCATTTTTACTACACCAGTGTGTGATTCTGGAGTGGTCTGGGATATATTGATTGATTTTATTGTCCTCTTACTGCAGCAGGAGCAACAGACTTTCCTGATAAGCTGTCTTTCCTTCAACTTTTGTTGTGTGTGTTAGAGTTTTACTGCCGCTAGTACTTTTGAGTTCTTTAAATTGAGATGAGCTTTGGGTACTGGATGCTAATGACCTTCAATCAGAATAAAAATTGCTTGCCTCTTTAAGAAGGTGCTGTACTCAATCACAGCTTATGGTACAAGTATCCAGGAAATGCAACCTTCTCTGTGCTGGGTGCATTGATGCCCTGCTGTGTTTTCTGACATGGTGCTTATCTCAGAGCGCCTTGCTTAATATGTGATGAGTATGTAGGAGTAATGTGGCCTTTTGCAGGGTTAGGATTTTTTATTTGTGTGCTCTTTGGCCTGAAAGTGTTAACATGTACATGTGTATTTTCTTAACGTGGCTGTAGTCCTGTAAGAGGAAACTAAAAATGTAATCAAGCTTAACATTCATAACTCTTGGAAACACTTGTAGAATCATAGAATGGTTTAGGTTGGAAAAGACCTCAAAAATCATCCAGTTCCAACCCCCTGCCATAAGCAGGGACACCTCCCACTAGAACAGGTTGCTCAAGGTCTCATCCAACCTGGCCTTGAACACCTCCAGGGAGAGAGCATCCACAACCTCCCTGGGCAACCAGTGTCTTACCACCCTCACTGTGAAGAACTTCTTCCTAACATCTAGTTTGAATATCTCCCCTCTTCCAGTTTAAACTTCATGGCTGTCCTCTGGACTCGCTCTAACAGTTCGATGCCCTTCTTGTGGTGGGGGCTCCAGAATTGCACACAGTAGTGTACTCACAAGTAGTGGTCCTTCTCTCAGGTTATTTTTCTTTTACTACTTCTTTCTTCTGTTTGGTTTTGCTTCAATCAAATGATGGGGATGAACTGAGAGAAGCCTGTTCAGGCTGGAGAAGAGAAAGTTTTGGTGTGAAGTTATAGTGTTATTTCAGTACTTGAAGAAGGTCTACAAGAAAGCCAGGAAGGGATGTTTTGCAAGGGCTTGTAATGATAGGAAGATAAGGAATGGATTGAAGCTTGAGCAAGGCAGATTGAGACCGCAGATCAGGAAGAAATTCTTGACAGTGAGGGTGAGAAGACACTGGAAGAAGTTGCCCGGAGAGGTTGTGGGTGCCTCCTCTGCTGAGATGTTTAAGGCCAGGTTGAATGGGTCCTTCAGCAACCTGGTCTAGGGGAAGGTGTCCCTGCCAATGGCAGAGTGGGAGACACTACATATGCTTTAAGCTCCCTTCCAACCTAAACTGTTCAATGACTTATTTTGCTGAGGAGGACCTAGGAATGATGTTTTTGAAGACTGAATATGATTTATAAGCTCAAATCTCATTTCAAAAATGACTGTGGAATAATTTAGTAACCGAAGGCTTATTGGACAGAAATGGATTAGGCCAAAAAAAAAGTGCTTTGTAATAGCTTGCTTTTCTGTTTTGGTAAAAATGTATTGCTTAAGCTACAACTATTCAGGATATATGTGTGGACAGGAGAGCCAATGCCTTCCTAGCCTATGTCAGGAATAGTGTGGCCATCAGGACAAGGGAGGTTATTCTTCCCCTTACTCAGCACTGATCAGGCCACACCTTGTGTCCTGTGTCCAGTTCTGGGCCCCTCAATTCAGTAGAGATGTTGAGGTACTGGAACGTGTCCAAAAAGGGAGACGTAGCTGCCCAGGGAGGTGGTGGAGTTACTGTCCCTGGAGATGTTCAAGAAAAGACTGGATGAGGCACTTAGTGCCATGGCCTAGTTGATTGGATAGGGCTGGATGATAGGTTGGACTGGATGATCTTGGAGGCCTCTTTCATCCTGGTTGATTCATGATTTCATTTAGCTACTGTTTTACATACTTGATCTATGTTTCTTGAAAGAAAGGTACTGATATATCATGAGAAGAGGCACTAATTTTAATATTGTGGTATTATTCAGAAGTGGGCCTTCTGGTGGGGACAAAGTCTTGTCAGGTTTGTAAAAAACTCTATTCTTTCATTAGGTTGGTGGTGGGAAGAAAACTGATGAACTGGAATGACATTTCAGAGAGATTCTCAGCATGCTCTGAAAACCAGACTCAACCTGTGCTTTTTCAAGTCAGTAAAATTCTTTGTTCCTTCCAATACCTGTTTTTTCTAAAGTACAGAACCTGAAGTTTCATGTCTGTTCTGTATGCAGTGCTGTGAAGTTGTTCAAGAACTGTAACAGGTTATTTTTTTTATATAAGTAACTAGTTGTTAATGAAATTCTGGTGTTACATTCAAGTAGCCAGTAACAAATTTTATTGCAACATTCTAAGAATGGCAGTCTTGATCTTAACAGATTATAAATATACATTATAAATATCAGTGTGTTCAGATCTGGGCCACTCAATTCAGACAGGACAGAACTGCTTGAAAGAATCCAGCACAGAGCCACTACGATGCTGGAACGTGTCTCTCCTGAGGAAAGGCTGAGGGAGCTGAGTCTCTTCAGCCTGGGGAAGAGGAGCCTAAGGCCTGACCTCATTAATGTTTATCAAGATGTGAATGAGTGTTGGGAGGACGGAGCCAGGGCTCTGCTCAAGGATGTCCAATGATAGAACAAGAGGCAGTGAGTGTAAGCTGGAGCAGAGGAGGTTCCATCTGAACATAAAGAGAAACTGTTTTCACTGGAAGGGTGGCAAACCACTGGAGCAGGCTGCCCAGAGAGGTTGTGGAGTCTCCTTCTCTGGAGACATTCCAAACCTGCCTGGATGCATTCCTGTGTGGCCTAATCTAGGTGATCCTGCTCTGCAAGGGGGGTTTGGACTGGATAACCTATTGAGATCTCCTCCAACCCCTAACATTCTGTGAGTACTAACTTTTTCAGATATATATACATGAGGCTACTTTATTAATTATTTGATTTTCACATGAAATTATGAGAGTATTATGCAAAGTTTATGATGTGCAGCTATGATACATGTGGTTAAAAATGGAAATCATCTTGGGAATTAGTTCCTATACTTGACCATCTCAGCCCAGACAACAATGTGATTCTATTATTTGTGAGTCTTTTAAGAAAGTTTCATAACTCAGAAGTCAAGTTGATTATGAGACCCTAATTTGAGACTAAGCTATATTGACAAGTTTTTTTGATATAATGGAGCTCTTTGTTGCCCACAGTAATCTATCCAGTTTATATGACCCACAGCTGTCTTCCTCTTTGTTTGAATCCAAGCAAGGAAATATTAGGGAAGGTGTCATCATTGTTGCATGTTTCTTCCTTGCTAGCAGTATCAGTTTTCTGCTGAATGCAGTACAGCTGGACTGTGCTAAATAAGGAGACACAGGTAATCCAGTGAATCCACCAAAGGATTAATGTTTACAAATATTAAGCATAATATATCTGTGTGGCTAAAGATGGAAGGCTATTAAAGCTTGCCAATACAGGGTAAGTAACTTGCTATCAGTTGCATTGTAATGAGAGTTTCCTCATGCTGTGTGGTTGACACTGATGTTTCATGGCCTTCGTAACATTTATTCAGTGTATTTTGTAGCAGTCCTATTACTTGCTGGATTGGTTATCAAAATAGTGGTAATGCTGCCCCAATGAATTTCTGTAGAGGAAACGGGAACAGCACTTCTAACAATAGTTTTATAGTGAGCTTTTAATAGTTTCCAGAGCAGTGTGTTCACTCAGTGCTGTTGATCCTCTGGATGTTTTCAATGGGACAAATGACAATGCTTTTATCTACTTCAATTGTTTCTCTTTGGAGGAATCAGCTTTTAAAACTTCCTAAACTATCACCAAGTTAATGACTTTCAAAATGACTGCACTGTTAAAATGTGTATGACCGTTTCAACTGCCAAAACCAATGATCAATAATGAAATGGATTTTTTAAAATCAATGATTGATTAATGAAATCAATTTTATGATAACTTAGGATTAGGTACATTGAATTGAAAATGGGTGTTTACCATGAGGGTAGTCAAACACTGGAACAAGTTGCCCAGGGAGGTAGTTGAGGGCCCATCCCTGGAGATATTAAAGGCGAGGCTTGACAGGGCTCTGGCAACCTGATGTAGTTGAGGATGCCCCTGCTTAGTGCAGGGGGGGCTTGGACTAGATGACTGCTGGTGTTGCACCTGGGATAAAATGACTCTTTGTTCACCAGTGTGGTTAGGTGGTCATTCTCCACTTTATTTCCGTGATACAGTGACTGATATGCTTTCTTAGAAGAGGCCTGCAATCTTAGAGAAGGCTGTGAGATGTCTTATCATTGTTCTGCTACCATGCATGACTTTCCCTGAAGTAAATGTACAAAGCAAGAAATTATTCTGACTGTAGATATGTCTTGCTTGGAAGAATTAGAATCATAGAATCAACCAGGTTGGAAGAGACCTCCAAGATCATCCAGTCCAACCTATCACCCAGCCCTATCCAGTCAACTAGACCATGGCACTAAGTGCCTCATCCAGTCTTTTCTTGAACATCTCCAGGGACAGTAACTCCACCACCTCCCTGGGCAGCCCATTCCAATGGCAAATCACTCTCATAAGTGTGTTTACTGCTTAGCGATTTCAAGGTCCAGACACATTTAGAAAAACATCTATCTTTTCATTAAGATGGTGGCAATTCCTGTTGCTAAGTTAAAACTTTTTTGCTTTGACTTGCAAGCACTTGTGACTCCTTGGAAAGGAGGAAGGAGGGTTGTCTTCTGTCATTTTATTCTCTGCTTCAAGGAATACAAATACTGTTTGGGAATTCATAGACTGTTTTAGGTTGGAAAGGACCTTAGAGATCACCAAGTTCAAACTTCCTTGCCATAGGCAGGGACACGTTCCTGTAGACCAGGCTGTTGAAGACCTCATCCGACCTCACCTTGAACTTCTCCACAGAGGAGGCATCTGCAGCCTTCCAGGGAAAGCTGTTCCAGTGTCTCACCACCCTCACTGGCAAGAATTTCTTCCTAATCTCTAGTCTAATTCTGCTCTCCCCAGGGTTCAATCCATTCCCTCTCATCCTATCACTACAAACTCTTGTAAAAAAATCCCTTCCTGGTTTCAATGTAGGGCACCTTCAGGTACTGGAAGGCTATCATAAGGTCTCCACTGGAGTTGTCTTTTCTCTAGGCTGTATAGCTCCAACTATCTTTGATTTGGTGGGTTGTATAGTTGGCTGGTCATGAGGTAGAGACCATATTCTGCCTTCGGTTAATCTACATCTGTTGCACACCAGGCTGCAGGTCAGCAAGTTCTTGTTGCTTCCTGAAATCTTCTGTGGTGTCAGAGCTGGCCTCCTGTATGCACTTAGTCATTAGTTCAGTCTCTTGATGAATGATTTTCTTGCAGCCTCCTCCTTGGTTCACCTTTGGTTGTATTAATTAGTAGCTTACATTTGTTCTTCCTGTTTGTTTAGTTCCACTGGGATCTCTTCTGCCAATCAGCATAGAGATCAGCAACACTTTATACACAACTTCTCTTCCTTCCCAGCCCTGTTTTTGTGCTGTACATGTCGATGGGTCGTATAAGACTCATAGAATCAATGAAGTTGGAAGAAAACTTCAAGATCATCCAGTCCTACCTATCACCTAGCCCTGTCCAATCAACTAGACCATGGTACCAAGTGACACATCCAATCTTTTCTTGAACATCTCCAGGGACAGTAACTCCACCACCTCCCTGGGCAGCCCATTCCAATGCCAAATCACTCCCTCTGTGAAGAACTTCCTCCTAATATCAAGTCTATACCTCCCCTGGCACAACTTGAGACTGTGTCCCCTCGCACTCTTGCTGGTTGCCTGGGAGAAGAGACCAACCCTCACCTGGCTACAGCCTCCCTTCAGGTAGTTGTAGACAGCAGTGAGGTCACCCTTGAGCCTCCTCTTCTCCAGGCTAAACAACCTCAGCTCCCTCAGCCTCTCCTCCTGGGGCTTGTGCTCCAGGCTACTCACCAGCTTAGTCACCCTTCTCTGGACACATTCCAGTACCTCAACTTCTCTCTTGAATTGAGGAGCCCAGAACTGGACACAGGACTGTGTCAGGTGTGGCCTGATCAGTGTTGAGTACAGGGGAAGAATAACCTCCCTTGTCCTGTATTTGCAGCTCCATAAGGAGGAAAGAACATGTTTCCCTCATTAGATTTTGAGGTAGGCTTGCTCGCCATAATTGAGGAACTGCAGGCAATGGTGGAACAACTGGTAATAAAAGTGGATGGAATAAATTCCTCTGGTGCCTGAAGCTGCCTGGCTGCTGTCCCACTACTGCCCAGGAGCACCCTCATTTAAATTATGCGATCCTGTAGTGGCCACACATCATTTTGTGGACCACACAGATGTGGGTTCCTTGAATGTGGCAAATGGTCTTTCTGGCCAGCCCAGTGGGGTTACCGGACTGATTCCAACACTCAGTGCTTAGTGAGAATGAGGAGAGGAAAATCTCTTACAACTACAGTTCCAGAAAATTCAGTTAAGAAAAATGGCATAAACAGCATTGTATGCTACTCACCTGCAACCCCTGCAGAGACAATGAGTTTACACTTAAATTTACAGCTTCCAAGGATAATGAGGAACAGTAACTAAATCACTGTGCCCTAGAGAAAACAAGAAAATCAAAGATAATGTACTACTTACTAGCTAGCCTAATGATGGTTGTGAGACAGTGCACTATTAGTCCTACCAGGTGCAACAGTTTTTTGAGAGAGAAACTCTCAGTCTCTCTTCCTCTTTCTCATTAACTAAACCAGGATAGATAAGAAGATAGATTCTTCATTTGGATATGCTGGGATGTGTTTTTCATTGTCCAGCAAGCATCACAGTTATTTTTCAGGGAATAAAGTGAGAGTGAATCTCAGCTGAATTTATTTATCTGGAGAACTTTTCACTAACAATATGGGAACACAGTGTCAGGCTGTAAAAAATAAGCAAAAAAAAAAAAATAGAGCTGCTATTCTAGCTTAGCACTAAGTTTATTTAGTAAGGTGACTGTTTAAACATTTTCACTTCTTTCTTGTTGCAGTTTTGCTGGTGTGAAAAAGATGAGTAAGAAAATTGTGCAAATAACTGGGACAGTGTTCTAGTGTTGTGAAAGATTATTGTCAGAATATCAGGATGCCAGATTACCATATTCCTGGATTTCTTCAATTACACTTGTTACTTGGTTTTAATATCTTTAGTGGAAGAATCTTTGCTGCATTTAATTGTGGTGTTACTGTTACGAATAGTAACAACAGTGATAAAATATTCACTTAAATTACAATAAGTTGTTGTCTCTGATTAATAAAAATCCAAAGACTTTTTAATCTAAATGGGAATTTTTTCACTGAATTCGGTTTTGAACCTTATCCTATGAGACTATTCAGAGATATTCTTAATGCTATTGCTTAAGACACTGTT
The DNA here is from genome assembly GCA_013400475.1 of Tricholaema leucomelas. NCBI lineage: Eukaryota > Metazoa > Chordata > Aves > Piciformes > Lybiidae > Tricholaema lacrymosa > Tricholaema leucomelas. The sequence continues at coordinate 111,031 of WAAF01009549.1, read as the reverse complement.
CACTCTGATAATTATCATAATTTATAGATTCATCACACTTGCCTATAATGTTATTTTCAGAAGTATGATGATAATTTGATTTCTCAGTCAAGACAACTGCTGACATCAGTGCAAGAATAACAGCACAGAGTGAGGATCTTTGAAGTCAGATAACATGTGAGTTAGGACCTTGCTTTCAAAAAAGTTTCAAATATGGCAAGAGCAGTGGTACCCAGAACTGTGGAAAGTGTGTGGAGGAAGTGGATTGCCTTAAAGAGAAGCTGCAAGAGAGCCCTGCTGAGCAGGCAGCCATCTGCAGCAAGTTGATGCTGAGGGTGTGGGACCTTACTGCCCCTTGGTTGGTGCTGTTTTCTGTTATGGGGACAAAAGCCAAGATTCACTGTAACAGAAAGGAAAAATAGAAGGTGCAATAAGGTTTAATGGAAATAGTGATATTTCAAGGAAGATCTACTACATAGTGTTTTTTTTCTTCCCCAAATTACAGGTTAAATACCCAAAGGACAGCAACCAAGCATATTGTAGGAGTGCATGGGTGCTAGGGATTACTGCCGCTTGCAGAAGCCAGATGCAATCTATCAGCTGCTTAGTGATGGTTTGCTTTATGTGACAGTGGCTTGCAATGGGTTGTGGTGCTGTAGCTCTCAGTGAGAGAGGGAGCCTGGTGTCTCTTCTGAAGGCCTCTGGACGACTGTTTAAAGAGGTTCAAATGGATTTGCTAAAGAATGTTGATACTTTGCTTGGAGCGAACATTTTGCAAATATTTTTCAGTCATTTGAGGAAGCAGCTCAGGATTTGGATGTTACATTATACTTGTTCTGGTCCTATTTCCTCTTTGTGAGTGGTTCAGGTTGCTCGAGGGTGAACTGCAGGCAGAATTGTGGCCTTGATACTGATCACTGCTACTCTGGTGAGGAAACAGGTGCCACCAAATCCTCCTTTTCCTACTGGACCTATCAACCTCAGGGGACAGTAAATTGCATTCCTTCAGTTCTGCAGTAAACATCTCCCTTGGTAGGGAGTGAAAAGCAGGGAAGAAATCAAAATATGTGAGTCAAGATTCTCTTTTTTTTTTTTGTTTGCTTTTTGTTTTCAGTTTTCTGGGGCAAAGCAGCTGTGTGTTACCCGTAAAGGCTTAAAACTCAGCTTAAAGGAGTTGAGAAATGTGGAGGCACTCTTGTTATCAGTCAGCTGGAAAGAGTGGAATGATTACAGTTATTTTATATTCATTATGGGGAATATTTTGGAACTAATAATAACTGCTTAACAAATAGTATTTTAAATAAAGATTTCCTTACTTAGGGGTAAAATACAGTTGTTAACTTATCTGTGTTGTTTATATGCAGAAGTTGACATGTCTTGTCTTAGCCTTATTGGCAGAATAACCACCTCAAGCTATATTATATTTAAAATGTTGTCACACCATCTGAAGTATAGTTGAGCAATTGGCATGTTTCTTATTTTATAATAAGCAAGACTCTTCTCTGTCCTTTAATTTATATATATTAAAAAAAAAAAAAGATCAGTTTCCTGTGGACAAATACTGTATTTTTAGGGATATATTAAGTAAGGATTAAACCTTCACATATATATCATGTTCAATCCAGATTTTTAAGGTGTGTATTTCGTGGTGTATGGCAGCTACTGGGTGACTGCAGTCAGAAAAGCTTTCTGTAGGACAGGCTGTGACATGACTGCAATATATCCAATTCCTTATACTTCTGAGCTATTGAAATCTGGCTGCTGTTAGGAAATTGGACTGGGAGCTACTTCATTTAGTGAGCATAGCATGTCTTTACTTTTAATTGCCTCAATACAATACTGTTTCATAACTTTCATAGAAATCTTTTTGTGTCAGTTACCAAAGATAAAATGATGTTATTATCACTAGCAGACTTCATTTGTCATGCATCCTTTTTTGTTTTGTTTTGTTTGTGAATTGGTTTTCAATCAGTCTCCTACTAAAATACAAGCCGATACTGTTAAGTCTCTTTGCACTTGGCTGCCTATGTGTGTGTGCCAGTTACATACTGAGGAGCAGTGCTCATGCACATTCTTCTCTCTTTTTTGTGGGATGATGTAAACTTCAGTCTCCAGGTGTTAATCACTTGTTTTTAAAAGAAGGAAGAATATTGTAAACTTAGAAAGCAAATCTGTCCTGAGAGTCTAAGTCTGGCTGTAAGCATGTGATCTGAGATTCTTATTTTTTAGCCCATTTTGAAATTCGTGTCACTAATTCTTTATAAAATACAAAGCCTACAAATGGTAGATGTGTAATAAGAGGGGTTGCTCAGCTTCCATACAGTAGTCTACTGTAGTTTGCAGGCAGTCTTCAGGATGCCCTTACATTCTGACTTAGTCCACTGTTACTTGTAAAGAGGTACCAGCTGCACTGCATTTTTGGGGTATTTTCTGGGTAGCTTAAATCATCAGCATATGTTAATATCAAATGATGTGATAGGGAGGGAAAGTGATATAGAAATGTGATCACTAAGAACGCTGAGTATCCAGTTCATCATGTTGGGATGCAGTCAGGGGAGAAGTGGTGGCATGACCCTCAGTTTGGTTTCCCAGCCTTTGGTCCTCACCAAAGGCAATGCTTATCAAACCTTTTTTTTGTGTGCTTTGTCATTTGTCCCTTTCCTCAATAGAAACACAGGCATTATCTGATACACATTTGGTCTTGCAAGATGGTCACAAACATAGCCTTCACTGATATGGTACATCCTCCTCTGCTACAGAGAAGTACAATGTAAAACCAGAAGTGGGCAAAGCTGTTTGGTTAAACCAGTGTCTTTAATGTTTGTGACATGGTCAAAATATAGATGAAGAACAAAAAACATGAGACCTTTCACTTAAAAATACACTACTCCACTTGGAACAGAAGGAAAGATGCCAATGTTAAATCTGATCAATACATTCACTAATACAATCCAGAGGCGAGTGTATGTTGTAATTCTGACCAGGAAAGATAAGAGCTGTTACAGATGCCAAACAGGAGAGTGTCTGTTCTTTGCTTTCTATTGGAGATCTCTGGTCCAGTCTGCATCATGTTGGCCAATACAGCAACTGTCTTGTTAACATGAGGCAAGAACAGCCTTTCTTGCAATGTTTCTGGCCTGGGAAGAAAAAATATTTAAAATCTTGATAGAAAGCCTGTTCTGATAAGCTGTCCTCTGTTCAGAAAATGTGATGGTTGAGTGAGCCATGGGAATGGGTGGCTAGTTTTCTTATGGACACTTTTTGTTCTAAGACTTCCAGAACGAGCAGTGAATTTCAGTTTCTAAGGCAGAGTGGTGCTCATGTAAGTTCTAATCTTCTGAGAAATCTAGGACCAGGCCCACTACCAAGACTGTCAAGAGAAAATATCATGGAACATCTGTAGCAGAAACAACTGGCTGTCTGACCACAGCAATTAGTAATTGAGTAGTGTGCTGCTAAGTTCTCAAAGCGTTTCATCCTGGCCCATGCTGCTGCCGTACCATTGCTTCTCTGGCAACAGTCCCCCAGAAGAACCAACTCTCCCAAGCAGTGACATGGTCTTGTTAAATAGATCAGTGCCATGACAGCCTGCATTTCAATGACTTGTGGTTGAACCAAATACTGTGATTTCTATTTTAACTTTACTTTTTATTTTTAAAACCTGCTTCACACTATTTGCTGAAGCTGGGATGAGTTGGAGGCTTCTGGATGTCTCACAAGAGTGGAGGTAGCTAATCTGTACAAATTAGGTGAAGGCAGATGCTGCTTGTGCATAACAGTATGCAGGTACTCTAGGCAGCCTGGAGACAAATCTGCATATTTGGGAATGCAGTCATCTGCATGTGTTCATTTACTGAGTCTCTTTATCCCCAAAGTTGTTGATCCAGGGTGACAGATATAGGACCAAGACATTCTTTACCACTGACCCACCTTTCCTGTCAGAGCAGAGGACAGGCAATGCAGTGGGGTTCTCCCAAGCACAGGATATTTTCTCCCCTTAGTTCATTAGTAATTAAGTGTAACATTAAAAATTATAACATTTCTGGGTAGTGCCATGCTTTCAAGTTAATTTAAGAATACCTTTTCATTATGAGGAATGATTAAATTTCTTAGAGGTTTGCTGCTTTCACCAGTATGTGACATCAGCAAATAACTGAATTTAGAGAAGCCTCCTTTTTCAACTGCCTTTATTTTTGAAGCACTTTCAGTTCAGCATGCAAGACTCTTGGAGATTTGGCTGTCATCCACTGACACTGTTTAATGTTCAGGATCTGGATGGTTTCTTGTGTATAAACACAATAGGCATTTTATAAACTGTATTGTTCATAGAGTAACATAAGTTGTAAATGATACTGTTCCTACTGGTTACATGATGTCAAATGTATAATCAACTGCCAGATATGTAGCAGAGAGACCTGTCATACTAGGTGCATCACTTATGAAACTTCATTTACTCCAATAGCTTAGTTTTGGAAATAACATTGTGTTGCAACAAGGACAAGTGCAGAGTCTTGCATCACAACCCCATGGACCAGTATAGGTTGGGGACTGATCTTTTGGAGAGCAACACAGGGAAAAGGGGCATGGGGGTCCTGGTGGGCAGAAAGGTGAGCATGAGCCTGCAGTGTGCCCTTATGCCCAATGAGACCAATGGAATCCTAAGGTGTATTGGAAGGGGTGTGGTTAGTAGGTCAATACAGGTTCTCTCCTACCTCTCTACTCTGCCCTACTGAGGCTGCATTTGGAATACTGTGTACAGATCAGGGCCATTCACTTCAAGAAGAACCTCAGGGAACTACTTGAAAGAGACCAGCACAGAGCCACAAAGATGGTGAAGGCAGTGGAACATCTACCTGCTTCCTAAGAGAGCTGAGGCTCTTCAGCTTTGGGAAGAGGAGCCTGAGGGGTGACCTCATTCACATTTATAAAGATGTGAAGGGTGAGTGTCAGGGGGATGGAACCAGGTTCTGTTCAGTGATGTTGAATGATAGGACAAGGAGCAATGGGTGCAAGGTGAAGCAGAAGAAGTTCCATGTGAACATAAGGAGAAACTGTTTCACTGTGAGAGTGACAGAGCCATGGAGCAGGCTGCCCAGAGAGGTCATGAAGTCTCCTTCTCTGGAGACATTCCAAACCCACCTGGATGTGGTCCTGTGTGCCCTAGTCTAGGTAATCCTGCTCTGGTGGGAGGGTTGGACTTGATCTTTTGATGGCACTTTCAATCTCTAACATTCTGTGATATAGTGGTCATGAAGAGGAGCACCTAGAGTTTGCAGGACAAAGGTTGTAACAGCAACTTTGCAGAAGCTTTGAGATCTACATGTGATTGCGTAAAATCGAGCATACTTGCATGTTTTTTCATCCTGGATAGATGGATGCTAATAGATATATATAAATATTATTTGTGTAATCAATCAATCATTCAGTGGCTTCTGCTTTCTATCCAGTATGCCAGCATTTGTAGCCACCATGTAATTTTTAATTAGGAATTATTTTTTTGGAGGGGACATGGTGGTGATGTGCCTTTTTCTCAGGTATTTTAAAAAACAAGCAGCAAATGTATGTACATGAATGACTGATCAAGAAAAAATTCTTCTGCAGCATTGTGCTGTGTGTGAGGAGCACATTAGCAAAAAGATAAGAATGTTGCTGACACCTGTATCTGTGAAAGAATCTCAGTCCTGTAGTGCAAACCAGAAATGGCATTATCTGGCCTTTCCAAAGGGCATTTTAACACTGTCCCTGTGTTTCACATCCTGGCTGAAGAGCAGCTCAGCAAACAGTAATCAGCAGCTGTGTGTTCCAGGGAATGGGCAAAGTGTCTAATGACTAAATGCAATGATTAGTGAGGGTAGGATCAAGACAGGACCATAATCCCCAGAACAACCAATATAACTTTTCTTTCCAAAGCTAGTTAATACCTTGCCCTTTTAATTATCCTAGCAACAGAAGGAAGTGCCATTTTCTACCTGGTTCTCATTACTCCATCAGACACATTAATTTACATATTTGAGAAGGTACAAAAGAGGCTTCCAAGCACAAGACTTCATTTTTTTAATGCACACTTTTATGACTCTGGATTTTTATCTATTATATAACTGTTTCAAACATCTGCAGCTGTCTCCAGCTACAGTGTGCAGAGCTGGAGTCTGTTCAGGGTGTCCAGGGTGGATTTGGCAGCCCTTAGGGTGATAGAGCTGGCAACTCTGCCCCAGGTAGCAGATCCTCTAGGAGCACCAACCTGCAAGTAGATCCCCATCTCTACCAAGGTTTAGTAGAGAACTCAAAGGCTTCACTTGGGAGATGATTTGCTTTATTCTTCCATCCAAAGCTTTTATTATGTGAGGAAAGTAGGGTGGAGCTAAATGATCCTAGCTTCTATTTTCTATTCCTGACCAGCACTTTGAACAGGTAAGTGGAAGGAAAAGAGAAGTGGAGAAGCAGCAGGCCTATGCTGTGAAAAGGAGGAGTTAAAGGAGTTGAGAGAGGAATAAGTGAAGTATGCATGCTTGTTAAGATCCTGCAGTTTCAGAGGCTTTGTTGTTTAGGACTCACCTTTGAGCATGGATTTTTGTTTGTTTGTTTGTTTTAATTTCACCCCCAGCCCCCTACAACTGAATGGGGTTTGTAGCAGGTATTTTGGGGATGATGGTAGTTATGATTAATACTGTGAATTATTAACACCTTTCTGGAAGTCTGGCCAGTGATGTTTGCAGGTGGTAGCAAGGTATATAACCTTCTGGAGAATGATACCCATAGAATCATGGAATGGTTTGGGTTGGAGGGGACCTCCAAAAGTCATTCAGTCCAACCCCCCTGCAGTCATCAGGAACATCCTCCACTAGATCAGCTTGCTCAGAGCCTTTTCAAGCCTGACCTTGAGTATTTCCCAGGATGGGGAGTCTTTCTCTCTAGGCAACCTCTTCCGATGTTGTACCACCCTCATGGTAAAGAACTTGTTCCTAACATCCAATCTAAATCTCCTCTTCTTTAAGTTCAAAGCATTGTTCCTCCTCCTATCATTGCAGGTCTTTGGAAACAGTCCCTCTGCAGCTTTCTTGTAGACCTCTTCTAGTAATAGAAGGCAGATACTAGGTCTCCCTGGAGCTTTCTCCTCTTGATGCTGAGCAACCCCAGCTCCATCAGAATGTCCTCATAGGAGAGGTGTTCCAGCCCTCTGATCATTTTTGTGACCCTCTTCTGGACTCACTCCATCAGGTCCATGTCCTTCCTGTGTTGAGGACCCCAGAGCTGGACACAGTACTCCAGGTGAGGTCTCACTGGAGCAGAGTGAAATGGCAGACTCGCATATCTCAGTTTGCTGGCTGTGCGTCTTTTGATGCAGCCCAGGAAGCCATTTGCCTTCTAGGCTGCAAGCACATATTGTTTGCTTATGCCCAGGTTTTCTTCCTCTGTATTTATATATATTGCTACCTTAAGTCTCAACCTGCATCCCTAGTAGGGATAGACACTTTGAGTCATGTGTCCATAGACACTTTGAGTCATGTGTCCAGTTCTGGGCTCCTCAATTCAAGAGAGATGTTGAGGTACTGGAATGTGTCCAGAGAAGGGTGACTAAGCTGGTGAGTAGCCTGGAGCACAAGCCCCAGGAGGAGAGGCTGAGGGAGCTGAGGTTGTTTAGCCTGGAGAAGAGGAGGCTCAGGGGTGACCTCACTGCTGTCTACAACTACCTGAAGGGAGGCTGTAGCCAGGTGAGGGTTGGTCTCTTCTCCCAGGCAACCAGCAAGAGTGCGAGGGGACACAGTCTCAAGTTGTGCCAGGGGAGGTATAGACTTGATATTAGGAGGAAGTTCTTCACAGAGGGAGTGATTTGGCATTGGAATGGGCTGCCCAGGGAGGTGGTGGAGTTACTGTCCCTGGAGATGTTCAAGAAAAGATTGGATGTGTCACTTGGTACCATGGTCTAGTTGATTGGACAGGGCTAGGTGATAGGTAGGACTGGATGATCTTGGAGGTCTTTTCCAATCTGGTTGATTCTATGATTCCCAGGGCTGCAAAATAATGGTAGAAGAAAAAGATTGCTGCCTTGTGATGGTGCACCAGGAGTGCTTGATTTCTAGTGATGAAAACACAGTAAATTCAAAATGTTTTTAGGAATGTTGTCAGTAAAGAGTTAACAGTTTTCGGTTGAACACCTTTCTTACAGGCTTGTGTGGAGGAAGTAGTAAGGAACTTGTATTTCCTCTTGGTTTACTGATGTTTTCTTTCATTTTCATTCATGAAATTCAAAACCTCTCTGTTAAATAACAGCACATAACAGGCTGCTGCTTTTACTAATACATCTTGGGAGGATAATTAAAGGAACGGGTGTAACCACTTGAAATGCTGTTCTTAGCCAGTCAATATTGGAAGGCATTAGCAAAGCCTTTGCAGTCTCTAGATGAGTAAATGGATTACTTTTCCACTCAGTCTCTGCTAGCTCTTTAGGGTGATTGAATTTGAATCTTTTCCACTGTTTAATAGCAACTCTTAGAAACATAAAGTGTTTAGAGAGAATGGAATATCAGCAGCATCACTTACATAGACTTTTCCTTGTAGACATCCCTATTGTTGGTTTTCTGTTTGGTGGGAGGTGGGGGTGTGTTTTTTTGGTTGGTTTTTCATTTGTGTTTTTCCTGCCTCTAATTAAATCTGCATATCAGTGGAATTCACAGATTGGATGTGGTTGGAAGGGACCCTCAAAGGTCATCTTGTCTAACATACCTCCTGTAGTCAGCAGGGACACCTTTAGCTAGATCAAGCTGTCTAGGGCCACATGGAATCTTACCTTGAATTTCTGCAGCCTTAACCACAAACACCCTGTTCCAATTCTCATTGTAAAGAGCTTCCTCTTTATGTCCAACTTAACTGCTCCAGTTTCAAACCACTTTCCCTTGTCTTACCACTCCAAGCCTTTCTAAGCAGTCCTTCCCCAGCCTTCCTGTAGGTCCCCTTCAGATACTGAAATGCAGCTCTAAGGTATCCCCAAAGCCTCCTTTTCTTCAGGGTAAATAGCCCCCACTCTTTCAGATTATTGTCACAGGCAAGGTGCTCCAGCCATCTGATAATCTTTGTGGCCCTCCTCCAGACCTGCTCCAGCAAGTCCAGGTTTACTTGCTTCAATGATTGTTTCTTTCAGTCATGATTAGAGATATCTGAAATAATAAAGCAGGAAGCAAGGAAAATAGTAAAGCTCTGCAAGAGTTTTTAACCTTGGAGTGTAAAGAAGGATCTTTGTTTCAGAAGCTCAAAATGTGCCGTCCTACATTTCCACCTGTTAGTTGAAACCTTCCCCATCAGTCCGGGTGGAAAAAAGTGAAAGTGTGTTCTGAGTTCTTGATATATTTGTTTGTTACACTCATCTTTTCAAGAGACGATGTCATGTGTCTGGGATTTCGATGTCCTGTTTGTCACAACTCTTCAGCCATCTTGGGGTAGTGAAGATGTAAGGTCTGTCTGCTCTGTGAGGGATGTTGGCCATTAGGTATGCCTGAGAGGCTGTGGCCACAGTACTCTGCTACTTTGTAAAGATCTTAGGAGCTACCGAAATTGCAGGAAGATGGCTTTACTGCATTGCAGCCAGCACAGCAGATGAGCTGTGAAATGCTTGTTTGTCTAATTGTTATGGAAGACATTGTAAATGGTGAAGAAGTTTCTTACCAGGCTTTTGTGCTTTTGTCACTGTATGGATCAAACAAACTTTCCATAAATGGGACATGTTTATGAGCTTCTGTAATACTTTCTTTTTTTTTCATTTTTCCCTGTGGTTTTTCCCCATAGGCTTGTTCATAGCAACACCCACTGGAGGTAATGAGCAGTGACAGTATCACTGCAGCTTTCCCCCAGGGAGCCGAACAACATTGGCTCCTGTAAGCCAGTGCTATAAGCAATGCTTTTTATGTAAAGGGTGGGATGCCTCTAGTCTACAGCAGCATGTTTTCTGTCAACCAGGAGAAAATGCTTAAATAAAACAGTCTAATAAACCTGGTTAAAGCAAAGCTGGGGTTTGGTTTACTCAGCTGCTGTAATGGGTTACGAGAATGACATAAAGTTTAATGCAATCTAGTTTATTTTTTTCCTGAAGTAGTTTTGTCGTAATCCAAGCAAGAACTGGAGCTGTCATGATAATGTGAGCATGTTCAGAGGAAGAAGCATGAGATTCTGTTTCTAACAGAAATTCAACCCTAGGCATATGAAATGTGGTATTAAGAGTATAAATACAAGAAGGTCCTGTTAAAGACATGGAAATGGCCCTTCCATGGCCTTCTGATAGGAAGACGGATCAAGTGAATGTACAAGACCTGAGAGTCGTGTTGCTCTGAGAGCTGGGCTGTAATTTAGCAAGCTGACAGGAGGAGTGAAGTATCTCCTCAATATCTGTATTTGGCAGAGAAGATGAATGCATACATCAGGAAACAATGTTTAAGTGTTTTATTTCCTTATTTCAGCTTGTCAAACTGTCAGCGTAGTTAATGGCCACCAAGAGAGAGCGAGGGGAAGGGAGGGGGGAGAAGGAGGAGGATAAATGGAAGGAAACGAAGGTGCTGTGGAATCTGTAAGAAAGGAAAACTGGAAAAGATTAGCAGGGTGCTGAGGCATAATGGTACCCTGGACACAAGTGTCCAAACTCTTTTCATCTATTCAAACCTCCTCTCCCCTCCAGCCCTCCAAGGAAACACGTAGAGATAATGGTAACTTATTATATTAGTTTTGTTGCAGTAGTACCTAGATCTATAGTCAGCCAAAGCACTTCAGCAAAACACTCAACTTAAATATGCTATTAAGTGGGGTCCAAACTGAACAAGATTCAATTGGCTTGTCTGAACTTTGAGATTCTGGGATTTAGGCAATTCCATGGTGATGTTTTGCACACTGTCTATAGCTGAGCTTTTGCTTTTAAACAAAGTTTGAGTTGTTCCTCTGAGTGTACAGGGAGATACAAGTGTCTTGGGACTTCATTCTTCTTTCTGACACACCCACACACCTTCCACTAAAGTCAGCACAAATGGAATGCTTTTCATAAGAGAAGTATTTCTAAGGCAAAGCCAATATTATGTATTATTTTCATTGCGTGGAAACAGAGCAAGAGTGAAAAAAAAATCATACATCAAAGACTTGTTTGGTTCAGAAACTGCAGAGAGGAGGATAATGTAAGCTATTTCTGTGCTTTAGTCAAAGATGACACTTTGATTTCACTGCCTTTTTAATCGTGGGGGTTGGCAGCAAAAGAGCTCACGTTCTGCCATGGGAGGTGGAGTTGACTTGTGCATGCCTGGATGAAGGACCTCCTGAACTGTGTTTTGGAGGTGCAGAGCCCAGATAGCTAAGTTCCAAACTGGATAAACGAAGCTGAAGCACTTTCTGGCTCCAGGGGGAACCTGTGGCTCACTTGTGGCTTGGCTTGAGCAACTAAAAGCCTTCCGCTTGTGAATCAAGCCCAAGAGCAGAGCCCGTATGGAGAATGGGGAGTGGCTGTTGGGATTAAAACTTAGGATATGTGTTTTTTATTTGCAGGAAAGTTTTGGATATTGCCTCTTCATGTCTTTAAAGATATGAAGCCATGACTTTTCATGTGAGGCCACTCTTGTATCTTGCAGTATCATAAAGGATAAATTTGAACTGAGCATGCATGGTTAAAATAGGTTTTTCCTTCAGCAGAGCATTATTGTAGTAGTGCTATGTGCATTTTATCCAGGTAAGGAGTTTTTATTGACTATATCAGTGAAGGCCTAGTTTTTTATTTGTCTGTGTTAAAATTTCCTTAGGTGAAGCAAACAAACCAGTAATGTAAGGAAAAGAATGGTACAACAGTATTGATCAGGTTTTAGTGGTTTTGTTATGTTAATGGTCAAAGCTGTCAGTTTTTCTGTAGTCATGGAGGAGGGTTTTAAGAGAAGTTTTCCAAGAGGCTAAAGTAATGTCTTTGTAAATTGGTTTTTGGTTATGAGGGGACCTATGTGGAATACCTAGTTTGTACATTTTTGGGTAGCAGCAGCTACCCATTGGATCAGGGAAGCTAAAGGAAAATTGCAGAAGCATGTATGTTGTAGAGAAAGCAAGGAATGGGAAGGGTGACTTACAGTGGTAGAAGTGGCTTTTGCTTTCGTGGACAGCACAGCAGCCAAAACTGACTGGATAGTAGGATTTGGGCTGGATTCTTTATGGTATTGAAAATGCTCTGATTTATTATCCTTAGAAAAAGGTCCTGTTTATTTCTCTGTTAAGGCTTTATCCTTTCAGTTACCCATAACCCGATCCCCAACCTTCAGAGATGCTGTCTATACACTGCAGTAATGCTCTTGAAAATGCAAGTTTAATCAAACACATGGACCCTGCTTGATGTTTGTACAGTCATGTCCCCAGGTGCTGTGGTCTTGGGAGATGCAGCAGATGAGGAGAACAGTATCTGCTCAAAACCTGACTTAGGGATTCTCAGACAGGGAGCTGGTGATTGAGTGATATGTGAACTGAATGGGTCAGTCATTGCTTTGCTGGGGAGAATTGAGCTGCCAGTGAGCATTCCTTCCCAGAAAGATGTGAAATCCATGGTTCATTGCAGAAGCACATGCTTCATTTCAGACCTGTAGCAGCATTACTAATGTCTGTCTGAACACAAAGATAAGTAACTGTATCTGCATATGTAAGTTTTACATACAGTGTTGTACATTTGAATTACCTTGCTGTGCTAAGCTATGAGAGGAGTTTCATATTAAATACTAACTGTGTTTTACCACTGAATTGAGGCTTTTTGCTGGAGCAGACAAATGAGCATAACGTGCAGGCTCACATGGCTGGAAGGACTGAGGAGCTGAAGCAGAACACAAAAAGGAAGTGACTTTGTTAGCCAGTGTTTCAAAAGGAAAAAGAGTTTATATGAATCACTGGAAACTACTTCACATTGTTCTCATTCAGGAATACACATAAGAGACAATTTTTGCCAATAAAAGCATTAATTCATGGGTAATGAGGAGTCCTTGCCATTCCCATGTGAAAGCTCTGCCAGATTGGGTCAGATGACTCCACCTACTAAAACTATGTATGCTTATGACTGCACTGCTTTAAGCCATAAATAAATCTATGGCATTATGCCTGTAATAATCTTTCTGCAGAGCTGTACAGCCTACTACCCATTAGCTGATGTATTTATCATGCATACTGCTCTTTTCCATTATTTCTGTACCACGAGCATGATGGTATCTGGTAAACTCATTCCAGCAGTATTGTTAAAAGTAGACAAATGCAGATCATATGAAGTACACTGAAGGAAATGGAGCTCCGTTTGGACACAGTAATTATTGTGGATCAGCTTCTTGCTCATATAACTGAAGTTCTTCATTCATATACACACACTGTATATTTTTATATTTGCAGAAATACATTTGTGATATATTTAAGTCAGGTTTGTGCCTACTTGACAATTGTAAAAGCAAAGCGAATGTAGATATGTAAGACTAAGATGTTCATAAGGAGCTGCTATTTTAGTATGTGGAAGTTGGTCATCATGTAATGAGACTTACCATTTTCAGAAAGGGGCACATGTGATCTTCATAATGTTAGGCATTCAGAAGTAAGGAAATACCAATTGTACAACAATTGCTCTGTTCTTAATTTGCTTTGTATGAAAGCAAAAAAATTTAAAATAATCCTTTTGCTGTTATGTTTTCATATGAGAGTCCTATTATTGCAATCAAAGTTATATTATTTACCATCTACATATTTTAGAAAAAGAGGGCTCATCATTAAATATAAGTGACTGCCATCAGTGCAAGACTGACATCACAAACCCTGAGTTTCTTTAACTATGTTTGTTTGCAGCTGTTCTCGTGCATTTATGCTGATTCATAGGATTTAAAAAGTCTTAACTGCTGACTCTCCCTTGAAGTTCTAAACTGTCTTGAAACTTTACAGTTTTGGAAAAATTATGTTTTTAATTGAGAATCAAAATGATCTGTGTCACTTACATGGTGTTGTAAGATAGAAGTTTTGGGTTTTTTCTAGTTTTTATGGATGGAGGCATATCTGGAAAAAAAAGAAAAAAGACAATTTGAAGAGCCTTCATGAAAGGGTAGTAAATCAAGAGCGGTGAGCTAAGGATATATTTTAAAATGCATTGGATATATGTAACTGCTGAGACATCATGAACAAATGACAGGACTAGAGGAAATGATTTCAAGCTGCACCAGGGGAAGTTCATGTTGGATATTAGGAAATATTTCTTCACATAGAGTTCTCAAACGTTGGAATGGTCTGCCCAGAGCAGTGGTAGAGTCACTCTCCCTGGAGGTTTTTAAGCACTTTGTAGACCTGGTGCTTGGAGATGCAGGTTAGTGTTGGCTTTTCAGTGCTGGGTTGAGAGTTGGACTGGATGATCTTTGAGATCTTATCCAGACGGATGTGTTCTGTGACTCTTGAAGACTTCACAGTGTTCCTAGCAGCAAGTGTTGGTCTGTATAGCAATATCCATTTCTATGATCTCAAAATGGAAGAAATGAGTGTTGCTGTATTATAGTGTCTATGTACCGTGGCATTTTGATGTGTCCCTTTTAATAGCATTGAACTGCTAACAGTTCTGAAGTAAAGTGTTTCAGAGCTTGCATGAGACTTCCTTGGAGGGGAGGCAGTTCGGTAGCACTGCAGGGAAACTCCGGAGAAGTCTGCTATTAGGTGTCTAAGACTGCGCTCCACAATGGCAGTTCTTGACAAATATTATGATGCTGTGCCCACATTCCAAAGCTGATAATGCAGATTTACAAGTTAGCCAAGAAAATAACTTTGTTGCTTGGAGATATTCTTTTATGCATTTGATAAAAAAGCACAGCTGATGGAAACTTTTTAGAATTTCTGATACAGATAAACTTGGGTGTCATTTTGTGCAACAGGAAAATACTAAGGTATCAGTCTTTTGGAAAACTGATATCTTCACATTAAGTCCTAAGTATTCTATGAAGTACTTCGCAGTGTTAAAAACATCCTATATTTGAATAATAACTCACTGGTCCTTTTGAAGTAGTCCCTTTCTCCTGAAATGCCACGCTGAAGAGCAATGTGCAGATTAGAGAAGGTTTTCTCCAGTGACTTTCCACCTTGGAATTCCTTTCTTTGTGCTCTGCCCAGAAAGCAAATATTAATCTTTCTTGTTCATTTTGTTGGTTGGTGCTGGGGCATAAACTATCCCCTGACAAATAGTTTTCCATTTAGCCTAAAAGTATGCATACTGGAGTCCCCAGAAATCTCCAGTGGAAGAATTGGGAGCTAACAGGAGCTGGGGCTTTCTGGTATATCTTAGAAAGCCAGGGGGTATGTCGTGGAGGGGAGAAATTAATTGATGTGAGAGGATATTTATTAAAAAAAAAATATATATATTTATTAACTTCAATATTTTAGAACTCTTGCCACCCCCAACCACTGAACTTATTAATACTTATTCTACACGGTTATGAAGACATGGGAATATATATCAAACTGTAACTATTATAATAACTAGCATACATTCAGAATATTAAACAGAGAGGGTTTTCCCCACAGCTAATGCCACTTGGGGTCTACATACTATTTGCCTAGCAGTGTGGGCTGAAAGCTTTCTGCTCTATGGCAGACACAATGGAAATTAGAGAGGTGTTTACTCACAATTCTAATTAGTTATAAATCATCCTCTGGGCTACGTCACAGCCTATATAAAGTGTCCAACTCCTCAGGGTCTGCGCCCGTGGACTCCGAGGCTGGAATCCTCCCGGCTTCAGGGGGAATAATCTCTGACCTTGTGCTGCTGGCTCCTTCTGGATGCTGTGTCCAGGGAATTTGTAGGCAGGATTTGCAGGAGCGGAGGAAATACGATCCCGTGCAGACAAGTGGGTCTGCTCCTGGCAACTTGTGGCAATGGTGTACAGGCAATAAGGCAGTGGGCGTGCAGTGGGATGCACGGCTGCACGGGGAGTCTGAGCTCCATAAAGGCAGGCTTAAGTGAGCTCTGCAAGTTAAGTACGCAGGCAACTGAGCGAGTCAACGAGCACATGAGTGAATGAGCCAGTGAGCGAATGAACTGGCACCTGAGCCTGTGCATCTCTATTTATTAAATGGGGGACGAGACCAATGGTCTCATTGGCCACACAATGCCCAATCAGGTTGGTAGTCAGGCAACCTTACTATAATTGGCAAGAAGCCACAGGCCTGGACTTTCCAAATATGGGGTTCACATGGGCCTAGGACCTGGCAAGCATAAGCTGGGCATGTGGGGGCTTACACAACCTAAAGCCTGGGCAGACCAGACTTCATGGCACCAGGCCCAATGTGCCCCTCTGTTCTGGCCATGTGCTCACCCCTGGCTATGAGCAGAAAAACATGTCCAGGCAGGGCAAGGCATATGTAAGTCTATTTTTGGGCCTATGGGCCTTTGTAAACAGTTCCTCTGCAGCTGTCTTGTAGCCCCCTTCAGGCACTGGAAGGCTGCAATTAGGTGTCCCCAGACCCTTCTCTTCTCCAGGCTGATCAACCTCAGCTTCCTCAGCCTGTCCTCAGCAGAGGACTCTTCGTTCACTGATGTTTGCTGAGCCTCACAAGATCTGTAAAAGTTAGTGGTGAAATATGACTGCTATTCACACAGCTTTAAGGTGTGCAAGTGAATTATCCTTGACCCTAACTGTGAACAGCCTGAATTACTCTTTCTGTGTAATGTCTATGTTGAGTTTTTTTAGGATGGATGAGGAATTAGAAAATATATAATGTTTCTTACATCTTCTGAAAGTGCAGCAATAGGACACCTCAGTCACTACCTTGTTCATAATTTTACAGCATTATGTTAATTTGAGATTAAAAAAAAAAAAATCCAAAGATCTCATGATAGTTCTACCTGGTGCTCTGCTTTGTGGGAATGACTGTGAGCTCTGATTGAATGTCTGCACCAGAGCTTGTGCACCATGACCCTGCCACTGGTATTTGTCTAGTAAAAAAAATCTATCAGTAACACATGAGTTACCACATACTAGCTTTGGATTTGACCTCAAATACAACACTTAAAGGAGGAGGGAGAAAGGGGAAGAAAAATAAAAAGGATAAAAATTACTGTCAAGAGGAACTTCCTTGAACTTCCTTTTTGATCATCAAGACTACAACAAATTGCCTTCGTTTAGTATACATTTTTCAACTGCTTTGGTGCCAGGAGTTCTGCCACCTGTTCCCAGCAGGACAGTGTTAGGATAAGAAGAAAACTGGTAATCTTTGAGAAATGAAATTTACATGTGTGCTTACAAAGTCAATTTTGATAATCTTTTCAGTGAAGGAGATAAACTTTTTCAGCATTACAGATCACTTAGATGATGAACTTTAGCACAGCCCAGACAGCCAGAGGCTGTTTGTTTTCAGTTATTTAAAGGAATGTCAGCAGGCAGTTTCAAACAAAGTCTGTCATTTTTGTTCTGGTTAAAAAACAAAAATCTCCAACCAAACAAAAAAATCCAAACCAAAGGCAAACAAAAAATCTCTGCTATGGTAAAAGGTCCATATAATGTTCTGTCCTTACATCTGTATCTTTTATATTTTGCTTTTCCTAACGCTTGCACATGAGCTAGTAAAATTTATTTTAAACCAGAAGCAATGCTGCTTGTTGTTTAAATCAGGAAGATAGAGTACAAGTCATAGAGCTTAGACACTTCTGCACATCAGCATAGGTCCATGAACCTCAGTAGCTTGCAGGATCTGACCTTTTAGATGGTGTGGAGGCAGAACCAAATACTTATAGAATCATAGAATCATAGAATGGTTTAGGTTGGAAGGGACCTCAAGGATCATCCAGCTCCAACCCCCTGCCACAGGCAGGGACACCTCCCACTAGAGCAGCTCGCCCAAGGCCTCATCCAGCCTGACCTTAAACACCTCCAGGGAGGAAGCATCCATTATAACTGTTAGTAAATTAGAAGGAACCTTAAGCAAAGCCAAATGAATGGAAAAAAAAACTCAACACCTTTCCAGGCTGGAGTTGGAGGTCCTCAGCAGGAAGCCCTACTTTCCCAAAGGCACTTTGCTGTTCTTGCTTCCCCCAGCAGCTCTTCAGATAGACCCTCTCTCCAATAAGAGAAGGGACAAGAGGAAATAAAGAATTAACCCTTTGCTTATATGAGACTACACTCCTTCTCCTATTTGACAGATAATCAGAAGATGCTACCTCAAAACAAAAATTAAAAATCATGTGTTTGCTGCATTAGAAGGGGCAGAGGTATAACAAATAAGAACATCCTGTTGTTGAAAAGAGATGTTTTCAAATACCTCCCAATAGATGGACACTTAAAATAGTGACAGTGGGTCTTGGATTCTGGTAGGAATGAAAGAGTTAAGTAATTTTTGGCAGCCCATTGATCATGTAAAATCATAAAAGCAGCTCCAGTAGAAAGAGATGTGTAGAGGTAGAAAACATCAGGGCGAGTGTGTGCTCTCTATGCATAATAAAAATTACCCACTTTCTCACAGATGTCGAATCTGGCAGTTTTCCACTAAAAATTTGGATTGCGTATCAACTATACAAATTATTTTAGTGTCTGTTGGAGAGTGTATCCTGGCAAAGCTTCTAGTAGGAAAATAGGAAGTAGATTTGAAAACATTAATACTATTTGAATACAACTGCCTGAGCTGATTCTTCCCTAGATGAACTCTAGTGGGAATGCATTCTGGCCTGCAAGTCTCCAGCAAGTCCAGGTTTTCCATTTGGAGAAAGTGGAAATGTGAAATTGGTGCTCATGAGGGCAGGGAGAGGTTTACCTCCAGAGGTACTTCTAGGGTTTTTTCCTTCTGCAGCTTTTTTCCCATTTTTTGGGCTAGTCAAGCGATGGATGTAACAGACAAGCATTTGAAAGAAACAAGAACCAAAAAAGGAACTTCATAATTGTTGAAGAAAGCAAACATGGGAAGTACTTGTATAGCTTTTAGGGTTATTAATGAACCTTACTGGTCTGGGAAGAGGGGATGAAATAATTGAGGCCTCACCTAAGATGCATGTGTAATGGGTGTGTGATGGTTTGGGTGTTACTCTTAAGAAAATCACTCAGACTAGACTCAGACGTCTGGAAGTTAAAGAATACACACATATATACACACATATACACAAGTTAAGAGTAGTACAGAAACACAATACTTATCCCGGAAACAATCGGAGTCCCCAGGGGGGATCCTAACCCAATCCACCTTTCCCCCCTCCCACTTTCCCTCCCTTCAGAAATAACCAGATCAACCCACATATATCTCACGTGATAAATCTGGAAACCCAAGGTGAGATGTCAAAAAGATCACTAGGAGGTTAGAGGAAAAAGGGTTAGATCAGATTAAAGGCAGAGGCAGCCACAGAGACCAGACCACCAGAAAGAAGGCACAGCCAGAAGTGTGAGCTGAGCAGTGTGTGAGAAGTGACTGTCTTATCTATATTTGGACTAGTTGCGTTTCTCAGCAGAAGAATGGTGATATAGAGTACATGTTGTTTTCTTTTCTTTCTTCTCACAGCTATGGATTTAATATCTAGTAAAATATTTCAATTAGTCTCAAACCAGCACAATCCACCCCTCTATATCACTTAATGTTCTGCTGAGAACTGTCTAGTCTAAAACAATATTTACATTAATGAATATTACAAGTTCAGTTCACACTTCATTACAGCTATCTTGATGTAGGTGATTCAAAAGCTCAGAAAACAGCAAACAGTTTGTCTCCTCACAGATGAGATGAGAACAGGGACTCCATGGTGACGTTTGGTTCGCATTCACATACTGTAGATTCTGTTGTAGATTGTGTTTTATTGGACTCTGATAGTACCTAGAACAGAAGACTCCTAACAGCTTGCATTATACACTCTGAATTTAAACTCTTTCAGCTAAAGTTAGATTTCTCTGCGGAATACACTGGATTTCACCATTCTCCTGCATTACCCAGAATGTATGACCAGGACTTTCAGCAGAAACCACCCCTCAACAGGTTTCCCTTTGCCCAAAGGAGAAAATACCCAAACGGTTTTCCCTAACAAAGTTCCTGTTGTACATGAAAAGAATCTATCACCATCCACGATTTGGACCAAATCTGATTGCACAAGTCCTGCTCTGTTTACTGAGCCCTTGCTATTTACCAACCAGGTTGCTTGTGCTAGATGTTTTTCCCAGTTTTTCAAAGTTTCACTCCCCGTGGCTTTTAGGGTGGTTTTCAGCAAACTGTTACAGCATTCAATCTTTCCCAAAGCTGGTGCATAGTGGGGTATGTGGTAGATTCACTCACTACTGTGCTCTTTGGCCCAGTTTTCTGCAAGATTGTTCTTGAAATAAGTGCCACTGTCTGATTCAATTCTCTCTGGAGTTCCATGTCTCCACATGATTTGTCTTTCCAAACCAAGAATGGTGTTACATGCAGTAGCGTGTGGAACTGGATAGGTTTCCAGCCATCTGGTGCTGGCCTCTACCATCATTACCACATATTGCTTGCCAGAATGAGAACGAAGTAAAGTAATGCAGTCATTCTGCTAGGCTTCACCATACCTGTACTTTGACCATCGCTCACCATATCATAAAGGCTTGATTCACTTAGCCTGCTTAATAGCAGCACAAATGTCACAGTCGTGTATGACTTGCGTGATAGCGTTCATGGATAAGTCAACTGACTTATCGCGTGCCCATTGGTATGTTGCATCTCTGCCTTGATGTCCAGACGAAACGTGGGCCCACCGAGCTAAGAACCGTTCACCTTGGTGTTTCCAATTAAGGTCAAGATAAGAGTTTGTATCAGCTTGAGAAATTTTATCAGCTTGATCTGCCTAATGGTTATTCCTCAGTAGCTCTGCTCTTAGGCATGTGTGCATCTATGTGCCACACCTTCACTGGAATTCTTTCCAGTCATGCATCACTGTCCTGCCATAGGCCAGCACACCAAATAGGCTTTCCTTTCCTCTGCCAACCATGCTTTTTCCAGTCCTTTAGCCAACCCCGTTGACCACTGGCTACCATCCATGAGATATAGATGAGGTGTAGAGGTAAAGGATAGGCCAATTTTCACATTAAACTGTATCAAGAGCAAGTGGGACAGCTTTTACCTCAGTGAATTGTCTGGATTCACCTTCTGCATTTCTCGTTTCAGTAACACTCCTGGTAGGAGTCCAGACTGCTGACTTCCATCTTCACTTGTTCCCAACAAGACAACAGGAACCATCTGTGAACAAAGCATAGTTCTTTTCCTGATCAGAGAGATCACCACAAGGAGGACCGCCCTCAGCACGGGAGTTATTCTCTCCTCTGGAGGTTTTGTACAGTCTGTGCCTTCCAGCCAGTTGGTGATCGCCTCCACCAGACCAGGACAATCGAGATTACCTATTTGTGCTCATTGGGTTATCAAAGCCATCCATCTAGTCCAGGCTGCATCTGTGGCATGAGGTGATGAACCTTTGCCTTTGAACATCCAGTTTAGAACTGGCAATCTAGGGGCTAAAAGCAATTGTGACTCAGATCCAATCACTTCAGAAGCCGCTTTCACTTCTTCATATGCTGCTAGTACCTCTTTCTCTGTTGGGGTGTAATTAGCCTCTGAACCTCTATAACTACAACCCCAGAAACCAACTGGACAACCATGTGTCTCATTTGGAGCTCTCTGCCAAAGACTCCAAGTTGGACCATTGTCTCTCACAGCCGTGTACAGAATGTTTTTAATGTCTGGACCAGATCACACAGGTCCCAAGCCCACTACATGGACTGCTTCTTACTCAATCTGATCAAAGGCTGCTTGTTGTTCAGGTGCCCACTCGAAATTGTTTCTCTTATGAGTCACATCATGCAGAGGTTTGACAATTTGACTGACTCCAGGAATGTGTAGTCTCCAAAATTCCACTGTACTCCAAAAAGATAGAAGACCCTTCTTATCTGTGGGAACTGCCATGGTGGAGGCTTTGTTGATCACATCCTGTGGGATGTGACAGCGACCATCCTGCCACCGCACTCCCAGAAACTGAATTTCTCTGTCAGGTTCTTTGGCCTTGTCTCTCTTAATGGCAAAACCTGCTTGCAACAGAATGTCAATGATTTTGTTACCTTTCTCTAAGACTTCCTCAGCAGTTTGGCCCTGCACAATGATGTCGTTGATGAATTGTATGTGCTCTGGAGCTTTACCTTTCTCCAATGCGTTGTGGATCACAGACTGGGAGATGGTTGAGCTGTGTTTCCACCCATGAGGCAGACAGTTGAACTGGTACTGGATTCCTCTCCAGGTGAATGCAAACTAAGGCCTGCATTCCTGTGCTATGGGAATAGAGAAGAAAGCATTAGCAATGTCTATGGTAGCATACCATTTAGCCTCCTTTGATTCCAGCTCGTACTGGAGTTCCAGCATGTCCAGCACAGCTGCTCTCATGGGTAGTCACCTTGTTGAGGGCACAAAAGTCTACTATCTACTACCAGTCTCCATTAGGCCTGTGCACAGGCCAGATCAGACTGTTGAAAGGTGAATGAGCTTTCTCGATGACAGCCTGACTCTCCAGTTGGCAAATCAGCTGATGAATGGGCAACAAAGAGTCACAGTTAGTTTTGTACTGCCTCTGGTGTACAGTTTGAGTAGTAATTGGCACCTCCAGATCCTCTGTGTCATGATGTCCCACAACTTCAGATTCATCTGAAAGTTCAGGTCTAATGGACAATTTCAGTTTACCATCCTCAATTTCTACAGATGCTATTCCAAAAGCCCATTTGTTACCTTTAGGATCTTTGAAACGAACTTGTCTCAGAAAGTCAATTCCCAGAATGCAAGGTGCATCAGGACCAGTTACAATAGTCTGTTTTTTCCACTCTTTACCATTTAAACTAATTTCAGCCTGCAGCTTAGTTAACTCTTGAGATCCACCAGTGATTCCAGAAGTAGTGATAGACTCTGTCCCTTGGCAATGGCAATAAAGTACACTGAGCACCTGTGTATTTCTGAACTTTTGAACTGCCAGGCCACTTAATGTATACATTCCAATAGATTCAGTTTTCTCCTCTATCCCTTTCCTCCTCCTGGCTGGAGGCAGGGCACCCCTAATACAGAGATGGCATGTGGGGTGTACACAATGATGGGTGGTGTTGTTTTGAGAGACATTGCAATTGTTGGAATAATTGCAGTTGCTCTGGGGAGCTGAAGAAGTGACAGCTACTTTTCTGGCATTGCTGCCTCTCTTTCTGCCTCTCTGCAGTTCCCTGACTCTCTTTGAAAGAGCTGAAGTAGGTTGACAGTCCCACTTGTTCATGTTCTCACCAAATTGGTCACGCAGAATTATCCACAGTGACGCACATGATTGCTGATGTCTAGGTGCAATTTGTCTCCACCTGGGCTGGAATTGCTTTGCAGGAGGTGGATGTCTGTTCTTGATGGCAGAAACATGCACACATTCAGATGATGAAGGGACAGTATCCTTTGTCAGATTGGATATTAAGGTTTTAAGAAAAACACAGAATTTTGGGGTTATGACTGGACTTTGTAAGAGGAAAGGCAAACATTTAGTTGTTCAGCTTAGGGCTTCTCACATCTTTCTCTGAAGCAGAAGCAGTGTAAATCAGAGGAGTGGTAATGCTTCTATTCTTGGGTGGTAGCTGAGATGCAGTAGGATGGAGGCAAGAAAGTATCATAAGAATAATCTGAAATTTTCCTGATGCTGAATTTGGCTAGAAATGAACTTATAACTGTAGGTCACGGATAACATAAAGTACTTGAACTAAATAACAAGACACTTCTGAAAGGAAGTGTTGGAAATGATGTTCTGGCAGATGTTTTCACTGGCTTTGAGAAACCATTTTGATGCCAGCAGAAGTCAGTATTTCTAACTGTGGATATAATCAGAGTAACATTTTGCAGAGTTTTCTAGGGAACAAAAATTAATAGAAGGGAAAAAATGCATTCTGATTGCACTGGTGTTCTAGACACCTCCTTCTGTCAGATCTTGAAGATGTCTCATGTCACTGAGCATGGTGAAAGGTGCTGGGTGTCTTGGCTTGGGCCAGAAGTGCTAGGAAAGAGCTGTTGCAGTAGTATAATAACTTCTAGTTATTAAAGCTACATCAATCTAAAGCCAGTGCAGTGTTAATAGGACTGCAGGCAGAGTAGCAGAGTATTTCTCTTTGCAAATCTTTTGGCTCTTCTGTTTTCCTCTCCTATCATTGTCCCCTTACTAAATTAAATATACTTTGGCAGAAAAGCTTAGTCCTGCCTCCTTATTTTGTTGTTGTTACTATGCTGCCAGGCAGATTGGCGTACTGCTGTAGTATGAAGGGTGCACATGAGAGAGGGCGTTTCTACTCCAGAGAGCTCATGCTTTGCAGAGGTCAGAGTCAAGTGCTTCTCCTGTCTCTGATCTGTCACAACACTGATACACTTTGAAAAACACTCCTCATAGAAATGCTCAAGCTTTACCCTATTTAATCTTTTGTTCTGGTGCTTGGAGAATTACTGTCAAGCCCTACTGGGTGTGTGAAGGATAACAATGGAAGTGGAATGGTTTTTCAGTCTGGTGAAGATCTTGACATAGTGGAATTGCTATAAATTTATTATTTGGATTTCAGAGAGGAAAATAGAATTTCATCTTTCAGAGGACTTCCAGGATTGTTCCAAGAGGTGATCTGGTCCAGTGTTTCTACTTGCCTCGGGTCATACCAGTTTCCCAGAGGTTGTGTCCAGCTGTTGTATGGTTTTTTAGCCATTGTTATGTACCATGGGATAATGGGTCTGGAGGCAGAGAAAACTGCAGGGTCCTTGCACTGAAGTGGAGCGTAGGGGAAGTCATAGCGGATAGTAAATACACTTGAACTACTAAACTGGAATGTTCAGTGGTGGGGAGGGGGCCTGGGAATCATTTGGTTTTGTTTGTTTGAAGGGTCAGGATTAGATTTACTGGATTAGATTTTACAGGATTAGATTTTACTGAGGAGTTTTTTTCTCTTTTTTTTGCCAGAGCATAATGCCAGACAGTGTCAGGTAATTTAGTCTGTGTACTTGCAGTACATAGTTCAGTCTGTGTACTTCAGTACTTGTGAACTCACTGTAACACAGTCTTATCAGTTCTGATACTTTAATGGAGTAAAGAGAAACTTAGGTCAAACCTAAAGCACAGCTATATTTGATCATCTAACCATTGAATAGGAAAAGACTTGTTTTGGTTATCAAGGAGAACATCTGACAATAAAGCTGTTGGGTCTCCTAACCTGTGTGCATGGTATCAAAATCTCAAGAAACCTTTGTTCTACCTTATGTAATGAAGCTCATTTGTGCATAAATTCAGCCTGTTTAGTATATATATCCTATGTTGTTTGTCCATCATGAAAGAATGGGCGAGTCAATTTAAATACAAAAGTCTGCTTCTTCCTGATCTTCAGTGTCAAACTGGGATGCCAACTTTGTAGTAGGCAGAATTTATCTAAGTGGTTTGCTTCAATCTACCCACATGATTGGATTTATTGGATTAAGGTCTGCATTATTTGCTTACTTGTTTTAGGTTTGAGAACAGACTTTCAATATTTCTACTGCTTTTTAAGTTTTCTACAAGTGGGAAATGAAAAAGTAAGAAAGTTAGTCAAATCTTGGTGCTGTGGTAGAGTCTAGGTCCAAATGTCATATTTGTGGTTTCAGCTCAGGTCTCTGCCAAGGATTATATCAGAAGCTGCTTTTGTCATTCCTGTCACACGAACTCAGGAAGATCTAGAAGTTTCTTGAGAGTCGGCTTTGTAATATTTTTGCTCCAGTTACAGGAATTGATTTTTGATTAATTAGCCTAAGATTTTAATAAGACTTAAATTATTTGCTTTCTTTTTACCTCATGATCCAACAGAACCAATTTGAGTCTCTTGCTCACATCACGAACTCTCCAGTGTGCAAGCTCATGGTTCTTTAAATTTTGAGTGTACTTTTATACATGAAATAGGATCATTTAATTACAGAGGCTTTCCCAGAGCCAGAGGCACCACTTCTTCCTGTTTTTTGGACACATTTGTTGTGGTAGGTGGATAGGTATAAATGTCCTTGATCTTCACTAACATATAGCTGGAGGGCATTGTAAAAAGTCCTAGCTTGCTGGGAGAAGTCTGTAAAACTACGAATGTTCTCCAGTGTGGATAATAAAATATTTTTCTGTACCTTTATATAGCTTTAACAGACATTTAAAGTTCCAGTTCCTCTTGACCTGCATTCCAGATTTCTTTGAAAATCAAGGTTAAAGTTGAGAGCACAACCGACTTGGTTCAGATCCTGCAGACTGCAAGTGATCAGAGCTAGTCAGGACTTGTGGTTGTTCAGAGTTAAAGTTTATGGAAGTCTATTATTTGCAATACTTTTGCCATCAAAACTTGGATTCGTCTCTCTAGGACTGCTAATAGAAATTTAATGCAATCTTCCCTTTTGATCTTTCTCTGAGATCTGTGTCTGACAGAGATCCAGTTGTGAGGATTTTCAGTTTATTTAATTTTTCATTCTGAAGTATGTTGGTGTAACTTTTTTCCTGTTACCCACTAGTTGAAAACCTTAGTACATGGTGAGTGATAAGGTGACACTAGTCAATCCTAACATAGTAAAACAACATGACCTTTCGTGAAGCATTGGCAATATGTAATTTTCGGTTCCTTCTTATTCTGCATCCAGCTTTAGGTGAAGGTGAGAATAAGGCATCACACCTGAACCTAGGGCCTTTTGTCTTAATTCTCCCCAAAATTATTTGGTTTACTTCTCTGTATTTGAGTAGACTGTAGTCTCGGCTTGATTCGTCATGTTGGCGATTTGATATTGTGGCAGAAGTTTTTCTTGCCTTTATTATTCAGAACATTTTCATGGGTTTCTCAGGCCTTTGCTAGTTTTTGTAAGTTGAATGATTTAAATTATTTCTTCTACAGTGGACCACAAGGTACCAGTTTCTCATGTACAGTTAGTGACTGAGATGAAACCATTACTCAACAGCAGTGGCTTTGGCCTCGTCTTCATTTGCAGCTTGGAATTCGAAAAGGTCACATCTCCAACCATTCTGCTTTTGAAAATTAAACAGTTCTAGGATTGTGGCTGCTTAATCTGAGAAGCAGCACTTACAGCTGAATCCCAGAGCATCAGTATGGAGGGATGAGTGCAGGGGCAAGCATTGTCCAGATATGGGCAGATTTGTAGCCTGGGCTTAAGCAGCCAATAGTCTGATGAAGATATGTGGGTGGATGATTGTCCCTGTATGAAGTAGTAGTGAAGCAAAGACAAAGCAGCTTCAAGTCTCAGACCTGTTTATGCAATTAAATGGTGAAGTCAGGTCTGTATCAATTTGGTGAGCAGCCAGCCAGATCTGTGGAGCTTTCTGTAGCCTGTTGGTTTGCTTACCATATGTCATTTTTACATATGTAGTTTTTAACTGTACTTACTCTTAAAAAACAGTATCCCACGAGTGAAGTCAACCTGAGGATAATGTCTACACCTCTCCAGCTACCTTTGAAATTAAATTATTGTCATCTCCTTTGTTGTTTTTTCCTTGTAACTGGAGATTATAACTGAATTTTCATTTATGGCTTTTCCCATTTGTTTTGCAGGTAACTTTCAGAAGTTTAAACATCTATTAGAAAAGGAGCTTTATCCTTTTATCTCTGTCTTAGGCAGGGCAGTCCCCATGAACTTTTCAAGAAAATTTGTTTTAGAAAACTAAGGAAGTTAGCAAAAGAAAATAAATACAGCAACACATCTGAATGAACTGCATTCTAATAGAAAATGATTGTAGCTCACACCACCCACCTATATGTTAACATACAGAATTAGTCTTAACCTGCCAAAAGAAAAAATACACAACACCTTTCAAAGATGAAAATTGACAATTAACAAAACAATAGAGTTCTAGCCTGCCTTTGCTGAGGTGCAAATTGATAATCAGATTGCAATGAAAAGATTGGTGGCTTCTATTTTAGATTTAGGTTGAAATGAAGGCTCCCTACAGAAGCAGAAAGGGACAAAGTAATGCAACCAGTTCTACACTAAGAGAAAAAAAATGCGTAAGAACCACTGGGATAGTAAGCTGACATCAGCTGTGTAGTTTTTGTGTGGTTAATTGTGACAACAGTAATGAGAAAAGAGAATAGTGAAATTTAGTTATGTTGCTGAAATGCAGAGGGCAGAATCTGAATGCTGACAACCTCTTTTTTGTTCCCATACACATTCTGTGCCCTACAGTGGTGTTGAGAAGAGAAACTGCCCAGCCTATGTGATAATTTTTTTCACTTCTCCTTGACAGTCTCACCCTCACTCTGCCCACTGAATTCCATTTACATGGAGTATTTCATATACACCTAAGCTGCTGCAGGTAACTACCAGTTTATTTTATTCTGACTTGCATCAGATATCTTTTATCCTTTCCAAATACGAAGTTTTACATAATGGTTTCTACTTCAGTTTAAGAGCAAATAAATAATGAGCACCACCATTAGCTTTTCTAATAAGTTTTGCTGCCTGATTCCTGGAAGACAGCAAGCAAAGTTTTTGTACAGTGGCAAGTTAGCACTTAGAGAACACCTGAGGACTTGGAGATCTTTTAAAAAGATGTAATCTGAATGCTTATTTTGAAGAAAAGGTTGTAAACTTTGGTTTGTGTCTTCCTGCCATCTGATGTGCTTGTTCCATGCTTTTGGCCAATTTCAATGAAACTAGAGGCTTAAGTTACAGAATAATAGAATAGTTCAGGTTGGAAGGGACCTGTAAAGGTCATCTAGTATGAGCCCCCTGCAGTCAGTAGGGACATCCTTCACTAGATCAGCTTGCTGAAAACCTTGTCAAGCCTGACCTCAGATATCTCCAGGAGTGGCACCTCAGCCACCTCCCTGGACAGCCTGTTCCACTGTTCCAGCATCCTCATGGTGAAGAATTTGTTCCTAATATCCAATCTAAATCTCCTGTTTCCTCACTTCAAACCATTGCCCCTCATCCTATCCCTACAGGCCTTAGTAAGTAGTCCCTCTGCAGCTCATCCTCACAACAGAGGTGTTCCAGCCCCCTGATCATTATGGTCCTCTGTGGCTTGTAGTGTTTCTGCCACTATGTACTTAATGTTGCTGGGTTTTAATGGGAGTTTTGCTTTTTTAATTTCAATTTTGCAATGACTAGTTCCTGACAGTATTTACTTCTTCCAAGAGAGATTATATGTTAAGATCTGCACGGCAGCATGTATATATTCATTTAAATTTTGTTCTTTTGAATTATTTGCAGTGGAAGTTTTGTTACTATGGAAGCTGAATTTTAGAAGTAGCAAAGTAGAAGAGTAAATTAAGGATAAGACCTTTTAAATAATTTGAATAATTTTGTGGCATTTGACAAATATATAGATGTATGGTCTGGGATTTTTAAGACTGGTTGGAGTATTCGAGACTTAGTTAATTTGAATCCAAGCTGTATGATTAAATGTCTTGGATGTCTCAGAAAGTTTCAACCATAATTATACAATTTTAATGAATTTGTTGCTCTTGAAAATGTTGATTTGACAGCTGCTTAGGATGAAGTCCTGGATAGTTGCAGCACACGATAGGTAAGGGATTGCAGAGCTCTGAGCATGCTGTGCATTACTCAGCTCTCTCTCAAAACAAAGTTGGAGATCACTCTGGAAAAGAACAGTTGAGCTATACTTCCAGTAGTAGAGCAACCAAATTTTATTGCATGGACAGCTGGCAAGTAGCAGACTTACCTTTTTCTCTCATTTGTAGTCAATGTGTGTCAGTGCATGTCAGTCCACCAGGATAGTTTCACAGCCCTTATCACGCAAGGAGGAACAGAAAAATTTTGGATGCTGACGCTGGCAGTAAGAGAGAACCTTTGAGGTTGTGTGCAGATAATGTGTTAATCCCTCTTTCAGGTGTCAGGATCTAGTGCCTCGTATACATTTTGAGCACTGAATAGGAGTTTTTAATCCTTTATGAGTGAATTTAGATACCACCTATTGTGAACTAGGTCCTGACACTGAATATTATGATTTCTTTGAAAGCCAACCCCTCTTGGATGAATGTGATGTTTGACAAGTAAACAGTAGTGTATGGTGCCCTATGAACAGGTTTTAACCTGTTCATCCTAAGTTTTCCTAGGCCCCATACATGTATTTAAAGAGTGTAATATGCAAGACACATAAGGGTGGAAAAGTTGATTTCTCCTGGGCAAAATTCATGTTGATATCACTCTACAGAGCATTTTATTATCCTGTCTCTAGTACAAAGGCATATGTAATCGAAGTTTGAGGGTGGAGAGGGTGGACTTGTTTTTGAAATAAAAGCCTCTAAGGCCAGCACTTTTGTCCCTTTTTATGTCTTATGAAGTCTATGTGATTTCTAGCCCTTTATTTCTTTTTTTTTCGAGGCTATTCATGTTTGCTGCCAGGCAGGGCAAATCAATCTTTTCTAAGTACTCCTTAATCATAAATCTTGATGTATTAGGCTTGCTATTACCTAGCCAGTGGTAGACAGAAACAGAAAAAGGCAGAGGGAAATATCTAGTCAGTACATTTGAACTGTGATTGGGATCATGGGGCTTCTTGCTCCGTGCACCTTGACTCTTAACTGTAGTTCTGGTCTTGGTTTTATTGGTGAACTGCTTTTTTTTGTTAGTTTCAGTTTTTCTTAATTTTTTTTTTTTTAGGGGAGGCTACTTTAGTATTCTAATTAACACACAGTGTCTGTTTTGTGTGCTCTGAATGTTCATTTCCCTGAGCTTACATTTCCCCTCTGGTTTTCAATAAATCTTTGTGGACCTTTGTATCCTGCTGTCTTTTCTGTGCCTTTTCCCTAGAGTGTTAATTCCCACCCCTTCAATATCTGGAAAATCAGCATTTTATTTTTTCCCTCCTGAGCAGCTCTTGCCATCAGCTGTTATAAAATAATGGCTTTAGATGTGTCCCTTATAATACATTGACCCCTCTGATTTATCATTAATTTCCACAGATTTGTTCCAGGCTTGAACTAATTCCATCCCCCTGGGGTCTTGAGTTTAAAACCACACTGAAACCCACTTCCTTCTTCTTTTGTACCTGGGATATTAATCATGTTGCCACCAGCATCCTTGGCATATGGAGGCATCCCACTATGGTTAATGATATTCTGAGTGTCTTCCGTTGGCTTCTGTTACAGCGGCATTCCAGCTTCTTAAACTTATCTCTAAGCTTGTATTGTATCTGTCTGGTGTTTAAATCTTACATTTTTCTCCCCAGTGCACCCACTCTTACTTGGTGAAAAAGCAATATTTGTCTTTCCCAGGTTCTTGCCTAATTACTTTTTTTTGTACTTCTACCTTGTGCAGTTAAAAAAAAAAGTGGGGGGCTGTGTGGAGGAAGGGGAGTGCTGACAGTCTGGACAGAATTAAAGCCATTTGCAGTAGTACTTGGGAACACTAGCAATATTTCTAGGTTATGGTGTTATGGAGCTTTGTAGAATCACAGAATGGTTTGGGTTGGAAGGGACCTCCAAAGGACATCTAGTCCAACCCTGCTGCAAGTCAGCAGGAACATCATCCACTACATCACCTTGTTCAGACCCTTGTTGAGCCTGACCTTGAATATCTCCAGGGATGATACTCCAACTACTTCCTTGGGCAACCTGTTCCAGTGTCACACAACCGTCATAGTAAATAACTTGTTCCTAACATCCAATCTAAATCTGCTCATCTCTCATTTCAACCCACTGCCCTTGGTCCTGTTACTGCAGGCCTTTGGAAACAGTCCCTCTGCAGCCTTCTTGTAGGAACCTTTATGTTCTGGAAGGCCTCTAGTAGGTCTCCCTGGGGCCTTCTCTTCTCCAGGCTGAACAACCCCAGATCCTTCATCCTGTCATTGTAGGAGGAGTGTTGCAGCATTAAGGCTGTTGAAGGGGATTAATCTTAGGAGTGTTGCAAGGTTGTCAGTCAGCAGAAAGTATTGCATCTTGAGTTTTAAGTTTTCTTTTTGTATTTTTTTTTAAGAATGTTAAGACTTGTGATCCATCACAGTGATGTCATCTTGTAAGTTACTTTTTCTAGGCACTGTGGAAGATACCTGGCCACGTGAAACTTAAAATCATAAATCATCTAGTCTTTTGAATATAGTTTTCATGCCAGGGTGCATTTATTAATGTCCAATTTCTTAAAATCACAGTTACCCTGTCCTAGGAAAAGGCCTGAAGAAGTCACTGTGCAGGAACCTGTTCCTTGACAGCTAAGGGTCATCGATACCCTCTTCTTTTCCTGTTGCTGCAGCATAGTCTGGCATGCAGTTACAAATTGCTGCTTAGGGTAGAATTGCAAAGGTACCATACCACGTATCTTACCTTCGAGACAATAGGAGCTGCCAGTCCGTGCTACTTTTGAAAATTAACAGCCCAGAAAACTAACCCACTCTGGCTCAAGTTTAATCCTGAGATTAAAAAAACAGAACAAAACAAGGTTATTTTAATAAGGTGAAAATCTCAATACTGAATTGTTTGATTCAGAACTGCTTTGTAAGGCTACTGGGGTGATTTAGTAACTTTTTACCACATAAATGAAGTGTGTGAATACCTGCATGTGTGAAGCAAAGAGCAATGGAGTTTTGTACTCTATGTTGCTGCTTCTTGCAAACCTGATACTAAGCTTGGCTGAATTCCATGAGAATCCACTGCTGCACAGACCAGCAAAATGAATACGTTAACAACAACAGAGACAAGTATTTTGAAAAGAAAACATGAAGTCCTTACTTATCACAGTGTTTAATTAAAGACTTCAAACACAGAGGCTGTATCATAGCATAGAGTATCCCCCCTGCCTTGGCTCAGTGTCAGGAAGATACTGCTTCTGATGCCTGCCAGTAACTTTGCCCAAGACTGAAGTATCTCATGGAAGCTATGTTTCCTGCAGGGATCTGTGTATAAATGCTCCATTTGTGAGGCAAGAGAGGCTACAAATAGCATGTTGCAGTATAGTTAACAAATTATATCAAGAGCTGTGAAAAGTTGTACTGCTGCATTCTTAGGTCTGCTCGCCAGATTGGGGGCATATGCTGAGGGTAAGCCATTGCTAGTCATCCCTTTGCACTCATGCCTGCTATCTTTGCTTGTTTATGCCTGCAATCTCAAGTACCTGGAGACATTTTCTAGTAATACTAGATAAGATTTATATATATATACATAGTGCCCAGAATAAAAATAATTCTAAGACTGATCTACAAATTTGGTGTGATTTTGCTTTACTTCAGGCCTTAAGTCAGAAGCAGAGCTTATAGCAACTTTCCCCTGAAACAAGAGGGATAGGAACCTAATAAAAACACAATGCAAACTGAATTCTCATGTATTCATAGATGTTTAGGAGATGGAGTTTTAAAAGAAGAGCAGATGTGATGGCTTGTGTGCTAACAACACCAAACTCAGTCTTGTGGTGTGTGATAAAGCTTTCAAAGTGTTGGCAGCTACTTAGGCATTTACTATCTGTCCTTAAGCATCAACTAATAGCCTCTCTGTCCCTGCTAGGGCTAATTTACCCAGTGTTGCTGAACCCTGTGTTTTGGAGCATCTTTTGGCTTTGAGATGGATGGACCTGTTATGGCGTTTATGTCCCTTTTTCTTTGCTTGGTTCCTGTTTTCACCTTGGTTTTAAACCATATCTGGAAGTTCTTTGTGTTATCATCATGGATTCCTGCCTTTGCTGGTTCATGGCTGATAATACCAAGCAAACGGCACCCTGAGAGCAGCATCTCACATGATTATGGACGAGGAGGCTCACTGGTGGTGGAATGTTGTTGTTGTTGTGAGTGATCTCAGATTTCACCAGTAACATCTCACGCGGTTGGAGATCACTGCATGAAAGCCAGATGCTGTGGTGACAGTGTTTCTGTATTCAGTATTTCAGCTGTCCTTCATGTGGGTCAGCTTTCAATTCCTCCTATGAGGAGAGGTGTGAGGAGCAGCAGCTATATAATGATGGAAGAGGTTATACAATATTTCTATTACAGGAAGATAACCCAAGATGCTCTTTTACTAACAAATCTTTCAGGCGAAAAGGCCTAGAGAACACAGTCAACTCTTACCCCTTTTCAGGAGTAAGAATGAGGACATTGTACACTGATTGGAAGTTTAGAGAGAAATTCTATTTATAGGAGCATATACATATTTATATGGCAATCAGGTAGAATAAGTAGAGAATCCACTAGGCCCAAACTGGGCTTCTAGAATCCTCCACCCCTTCCACCTTCCAGTTGGCCTGTAAGATAAGCTGAAGCTGCCCCCCGAAGCTGGGCCTACAAGGCCTCAGTGGCCCTCCAACTCCCCTACAAACCATAAGGTAAGTGCATGCACTGCTCAGAGAAGTGGAGAAAAGCAGCGAGGAGAAGGGGGAGAGGTGCAGTCAAGCACTAGCTTTTAAGCAATGATACTGGAAAGGGAATAGAACAACAATATTACAATTTCCTGGGACAAGCAGGTCCATCCCCCTGAGATGGGCCTCTGTCCCTATGGTTTTGTTTAAGGAGGACCCCTCAAACTACCACAAGCTGTTTCCTTTCTTCTCTGTGTGCTAGCTGCTTCTCATTTGATCTGAGCATGTGAGAGCACCCATGATCAGCTATGGGAGTACCTGAGTTCTCTCCCTCCTCATCACAGTTCCCTGTTTTCACTCCTGGAATCTTTACTCATCATATTTCTGCTTTGAAACAGTTGTCTCTTGGCCAGACAGTGTAGTGCCAATATTTGGCTTCTCTCTCTTGCCCATCCATGCCATTGCACACAGACACCTTGCACAGTGGGGAGAGGTGTGGGTGTCATGATGCCAAGCAGTGCCACCTCCAAGGCTGTATGCCTAAAGCAGGACCAGATTGCATTGGCCAGAATGGCTTAGGGCAGGCTGCAGGGAACAGTATTTCAGACTCTAAAGTGACACCTCACGATTTCATTATTGTTTGGGAACACATACATTTGTTATCTGAGTCCTACTGCAAGGTCTGTGCTGCAAAGAGAGGGATTTACAAATAGCTTCAAGGGGAGGGAAAGTCTACTGGAAAGCTGTATTTTCTGCCTATTTTGGTTAACTGATTCAGCCTTTCAAGGTCATCTAGGGTGGATTGATATGTTCTCATTCTCTCTATGTGTGGCAGTGCATGAATCCTGCAGATTGCAGTAAATGGGGAAAGAAAAGGAGCAGATTGTCCTACCAGAAAGTAAGAGACTTTCAGGATTGTGTAGGTTGTGTAATTTGAAGATCAACATTGCTTATGGTGAACAGATGGAGAGGATGATTAGAAGCTACAAGTGCCCTCCTGTGCTATAGGCCCAATGTCAGATATCTAACTACCTCTACAGAAAATTATCACTTTCTGAAATTCTAGGACAACTGTAGGTTGCATTCTATGAATTTGAGAGAGAAAACTGATGTGAGGAGGAGGGAAGGATCTAGACTGTTAGCTGTGTGAGACTGCAAACTGCATCTTGGGAAGCTCAAATTCAAGGTGGTTTTAGTATCTCTGAGTGCTCAGCATTGTTTTTATGAAACTGTGCAAGAGGAAATTTCCATTATTTCACCGTGGCTATCATTATTACAAACCAGGGTGATTTTTCCCTCAGTGAGGGCACCTGACTCAGGAGGTCTAACAGTGCACTCTTTATTGTACACCAAAGCACACATACTAAACCCATGACCAAGCAATATGTTTTGTCACATGTAGCTGTATCAGAAATGTACCTGAGAACTTCTGGTTGAGAGCTGTAGACCAGCATGTGTATTTTGTAACACCTTACGTAGTTAGTACTTAAGTCTGGTTCTGTGAGGTGTTTTGTTTTGAAAGGTGTATTTTAGGTATTTGTGAATGGCAGTGTTGTAAAGCAAGGGACAAAAATTAGGGAAATAAATGGTGGGCATCCACTGAATTGACCCATCTTCCAGACAGGGAGGAAACATCTTACTCTGTCCTTAGCTGGAAAAACTACCTGTGTGTCACAAGGATCTCAGTTAAAATTGTTACCATGAGAACAGGGAAGGCATAAAATGGCAGGCTGGAAAATCCAGTAACTAGTCTTATAACCTCTAGTGTCTGACCAGAGTTTGGCAGACAAAACAATTAGTGTCAGAACAAGACAGCACAGCAGAATATCTTAATGGAGTTCTTTCTGCCATTTTGAGGGCTGAGATGAAAATTCTACTCAGTAAGTAGAAAAAAATACTGAAATCAAGAACATGGGGAGAGAAAAGTGTCTTTTCCCAAGGATAAACCCAGATGAAACTACAACATATAAAAAGGAATAATTTTGTTGTACTGATGGTTAAATCCATGGCAAGTGAGTTAGAAGGGAAAATGGTCAAGCCATTAATCTGGCACCAGTAGAGAACAGTCCTTTCTTCAGCCATAGAAGCCAGTCTTCTTAGTCATCCACAACAAGCTAAGGAGCCGTGTGTAGCACTGGGCCAAAAGAAACATCTGCTTTAATCCTACCTTCTTAAAAATGCCAAGGAGTGACATCTCTCCAGGCTGCTCTGAACAGGAGAGGCTCTGTTCAAGGTGTAGGGTAAGAACTCCACACATTTGTGCACGTGTGCTCTGATCCGCAAATGGCTCATACACAGTAGATGCTATTTAAAATTGTTTTTCTAGCAGTGGTTAAGAAGCTGGAAGTGTTGACACATTCCATGTTCTTAAAAGGTAAAAGAACATTTTATCTGCTTGCACTCCTGAGAAATTTATTTCTGATGATGGTAAATGGTGAGAATACACTACAGGACGGGGAAAAAGGGTAGAGACCAGAGCAGGACTGGGTATTGTTCTGCTCTTGTAGTACATCAGTGTTCCTATGTGTGTAAACATACCTTGCAGAATCAGTGTGCAGCTCTGTGGAAGGTGTTAGTGCCATGTGTATATAATGTATGGTATTACATACAGAAACTGTTAAATGAACACTAAGATTGTAAAGTCAGGCACTCAAAGCATAGGAAATGCCAGAATTAGATTGGTCTGCACAACCTTAATTCATCCCGTTTGTGCATATGCATTATGATACAGTCTTTAATTACGTGATCACATAGCAGACCAGTGAAATGATGGTGCTGACAGAAGATATTAAGTATTTTTTTTAATCCTTATTGTTCATGTGGCCCCAGGGCAGGCATATTCTGCATACATTCAAACCCCTTCTTAAAACCATGCTAACACTATAGTGTTATTGGTATAATAAATACATGTGAGAATTAACAACTTCCTAGGAGTTTCTCTGTGATGTTTATCACTATGTTACTTGTATATTGTAAAGATGTTAATTGATTGTCACAACACCCAACTTGTTGGTATTGTATCCATTTCACAGATAGCAGGGGGAAAGTTTTTGAAAGTGAAGAAAAGCGCCTAGTTCACTCAAACCCTACCTATGTAGCAACTGTCAACCTAAATCTTGGCAGTTCATTGAAGTCTGCCTGAATCTGTATATTTATTTGTTTGGGGGGGTTCTAGACCACCCGTGAAAGTGTTTGAATCTGCATAACCCAGAGAAGTGTCCCTGCCACCTAACTTAGGGGAACCCTGAGGAAAAAAAAGGTATTTTCTACTCTTCTTCCAAAGCAAAGTCATTGTACAGCCAGGAGGTAAGAACCATGTGGCAAGACAGGCACTGACCTGGCCAGCTGCTACACTGGCTGGAACTGGGCTTTCACTAGAGTGGTTAATCCTAGATAGATACAGGAACTTAACCTCTTCTATCAGTTTCCCATGGTGATAACTGAATCACAGAATGTTAAGAGTTGGAAGGGGCCTCCAGATATCAAGTCCAACACTCCTGCCTAAGCAGAATCACCCAGAGTATGTCACACGGGAGCACATCCAAATGGGTTTTGAAAGTCTCCAGGGGAGAATCTGCAACCTCTCTGGGCAGCCTGTTCCAAGGCTGTCACCCTCACTATAAAGTGCCTCCCTCTGTTGAGGTGAAATGTCCTGTGTTCTGGTTTGTTCCTGTTATTCCTCACTTAAGAAGAAATTATCTTCTCTGAAGACCTATGTTCAGTCAGTGGAGAGAGGGAAATGCAGCTTTGTTGGACCAGACTTCTCCCTGCAGACTTCTCTGTGCTTCCATGTGTAGGGAAGCTAACTGTTGTGGTAGACTTCTTAATGCATCTGGCTCAGATCTTGACTTTAGAAAGTGGTTTCACTTAATAATAACTGCATATATCTTTAAAACATAGCATCAGATGACTGCAAAATGTAGCAACCACAAGTGCATGTTCAGGTACACCAGGCCAGAAAGTGGGGCTTGTAGGACTAAGGGCTTCCTGCAAAGATTTTGAACTCCGGCAGAACTGTCCTCCTTTTGGTTTGCAGATCTCTGGCACTTTCAATTCTTACATTCCGA
Organism: Tricholaema leucomelas; assembly: GCA_013400475.1. Taxonomy (NCBI): domain Eukaryota; kingdom Metazoa; phylum Chordata; class Aves; order Piciformes; family Lybiidae; genus Tricholaema lacrymosa; species Tricholaema leucomelas. The sequence continues at coordinate 72,773 of WAAF01009549.1, read as the reverse complement.
GACCTAAAACAAATGAGTTATTAGTCCAGCAGGCAGCTTCTCTCAAAGTACACAACTTATCTTCCTTTTAAGATTTGGTGAGCCCCTTCTAGAAAAAAAATGGAATGTGATCATGTAATTACTGTTGTAATGCATGTGCACAAAGACTGAATCTCAGCTCGTGCTTTCAATAGCTAAATTAGGAATGACTGTACAATCTGAAGTATAGTATTTTGTTGAATTCTTATTTCTATTCAGTCTTTTTTAACCAGAGAATTTTTGTAATGTAAAGCTAAAAAAATAGGAATGTTATCCTGTACAGCTCCATCACCCTTTGCCTCTTAAGTCATCAAAGAGCTGTTAGTTACAGATACTCAGTAGAAAGCCCTGCTACCTGAGCTGGTGAAGTAGTTGCTGGTAGTAGGTGATTACTGCTGCAGGCACTGGCCCCTAGGAAGGGTTTCTGCTAGTAACTGAACTGCAACAGATGGGCTAAGTTGGTCAGAAGTCCACGAGTTGCTCCAGATGCAGGGATCCTGGCAGTGCTGATGTGTTCTGCCAGAGATTCTTTCTCATCATCACCCACACTGCTTGCTCCTCTGCTCCTGCCAGCCCCTGGTGCACATTTATTTATTTATTTTTAATTGATGCTAGTTTTCTGAGCTTTAGATCTTTACATTGAGTCAGGTTACTTCATCTGTCTCCACCAGGGAGCTTTCTGATGACTGGGAAGAGCTCTGAAGAGGCTTGTGAAGCCTTTGGGGGTGAAGCAGGTTGGCAACACAATCGTAGTAGAGGATGGGAGCTAGTAGGTTGAGAGGTCCTCCTCCCCATCTACTCTGCCCTGATGAGGCTGCATCTGGAACTTTGTCAGACATTATATATATTACACATTACATATAGATTATTCTAGGGCAATACAATTAGGAGTGTTACAGTTCTAGTGAAGTGGTTGTAAAGGTTTTGACCAGTAGTTTGATCAGCTTATTGCTGGTAGTTACAGCAGATATCTGGGGGAGAAATACAAAGTACGTAGCAGAGGCTCTTTGTTGTAGGGTAGTGAGAATTGTGTCCTCTGAAGAGTACTAGTGCAGAGAATTGGAGTCACTCAAAGCTTGACTTTGCCTTTTGCTATGGGTTGCTTGTACCATAGTTGATGAATTAAGAAATGCTGCTTTGCATTCAAGGGAGCATATTTTCATGACTGCATCTGAAAAAAATGTCACAGCTCAAACAAGCAACATTATCAGCGATATCAATTAAAAAAAATAACCTGTACCAAATTACTATAATTGAAGTATAGAGTATGTAAAATGTAGCTATATTTGGAGGTTCTAGTAAACCTGCTGCATTGGTGATTATATGGTGTGAGGAAGGATGAAGATTTGCTGCTTTGCCAGTTTTAGTAGAGGCAAGGTAACTAATTCGATTCTGGATACTCTCATCATGAGTTGCTTGAAGGTGTTCAAATTTGCTTATGAAATAGTCCCTTCTGAGCTAAGTAGATGGAAATGAGACACTAAAAAGCCTTCTTGAAGTGCTTCCATGTTTCTCAGCTCAGAACATCATATTTGATATTAATATTAGGTACTGAGGCAAAGTCATCAGGTAGAAAAGGGAGGAAATGTAGAAATAGTAATTTTCTTGTGTGTTTCCTCAGGATGCTATTTTGAGGCTTTTTGCTTTGCTGATGAGGCTGCTGTAAATCAAGGAAGTGGCAGATGTAGTTGAAGACCCAGGGCCCTACCCTAGCAGAGGTCCAGCACTGGCAGTTTACATATTGCTTATATGAAAGCGAACAGATGGATACATGTGGTCAGTTCTGCTGAGTTCATATGGAAACCTTCAGAATTTTTATCTTACTATTTTGAGTGTAATACTTTGTTATTTGCTGAGAGTCTGTACTTGCCCAGGATGGGTGCATTTGTAGCTTTGAGCAGGGAGCGTTGCCTTACTGTGGATGTCAGATCAGATATGTTTATCTGACTGATGGAAGTCTCCCTTCTATCCTATTCATACTCCAGGACCAATTCAGCTACTGAAGGATTGAGCTGGATTCTTTTTAAGTTTCTGTGTAATGAGAACTGTCAGCTGAGTCTTAACCATGGAGTTAGTATTTGTAGTGAAAATTCAGAAAAGAAGAAATGCAGTTTGCTTTTCAGATGCTAGGCTCATTGCAGAGGCATGTTTTGGTTATTGTTTGGTTACTGTTGGGGTAGGGAGAGGAGAGGAAGGAGGAGCTTGAGGAAACAAACCCATAATATTTTCTTTAAGGAAACTCTAATTTTCTGATACTAATTTATGCTAAATTCTTACAGTTTTTAGTGTTTCTCACCTTAAAACAACTGCAACCAATCAAGGGAGGAGAATGAAGAAGAGGGGTGTAGCTGTGTTAGAAGAACACAGCTTGAAGTGAACTTAGTCTCAGGTTGGGGGGGCATAGGGTGCAAAGAGGTGGAATTTTATCTGTAATGCCTGCAACAAGTCTGTTTTGAATGTTGGGACAGACTGAGAGAGTTGGGGCTGTCGACCCTGGAGAAAAAAAGGCTCCAGAGAGACCTTATTGCAGACCTCCAGTACCTGAAGGAGCCTACAAGGAAGCTGGGAAGGGACTTTTTACACAAGGGCTTGTAGTGATGGGATGACAGAGAATAGGTTGAAGCTTGAAAGCAGTTTTAGACTGGAGATCAGGAAGACATTTTCTAGTGAGGGTGGTGAGACACTGGAACAAGTTGCCCAGGGATGTCATGAATGCCCCCTCCCTGGAGGTGTTCAGAGCCAGGTTGGATGAGACTTTGAGCAGCCTGGTATAGTACAATGTGTCCCTGCCCAAGGCAGGGGCTTGGAATTGGGTGATCTTCAAGGTTCTTTCCAACCTAAACCATTCTATGAATTTGTGAAATTTGTTCATGCATTTGGCATTGTGTGAGAACTAAGATACTTTTATCAGAAAGTTTTCATTTTAAAGCCTTCCAGAAAAGTTGTAAACAAATCAGAGAAAATTGAAATCTCTGATATTAAAAGCATGCTTCTATGAAGGCTGCAGTTGTGTGAATGCTCATTTATCTTTCCTTTTTAAGGAAAACAAAATCTTCAACCTTTTGTGACTAACTTTCACTGAAAATGTGAGTTAGAAAAGAAGAATAGAAGCAGAGCTTAATGGGAGAAAGAAGGCTAGAATATGACCAAATAGTTTCTTCTCTCTTCCTGCCTTATCTTGAACTGTATACTTCACAAAAAAGATTGTAGCAAATTGCCATCTCTCAGAATCATAGCATTGTTTGGGTTGGAAAGGCCCTCTAAGGTCTTGGAGTCCAACCTTGACCTAACACCACTATGGTCACTAAACCTTGTCCTGAAGTGCCATGCCTACACATCTTTTAAACGTCTCCAGGAACAGTGACTCCATGGGCAACCTGTTACAATGCCTGACCATGCTTTCTTGGTATCTTCCTTGAAGGTTTTGCTTTGGTAGTGCTAGTGCTAGTTTTGGGGATCACTATGATCTAGGTGGGGATGCTCTTTCATACCAGTATCAAATCTTGTTAAGACACAGTAGCAGTACAGAAAGATTCATGGATACTGTTTTAAAATACACTTGTTAACAGAGATTTAAGTAATTTCATTCTCCACCATTTGTCACAAACACACATGTGGGATGGACACTAACAGATTGAGCTACATCATTTCAATTCTGCAGCAGTGTCTCTTTGCAGGAATATTTTATGTAGTAATAATTTTCTTCTTATTACAGACTTTCTAACTATGTTAATGGCAGGAGACTAGCCACAGAGACATTCGTGAGAACTACCTTTGCAGTGACATTTAAACAATTTATTTGATCTTGATTTAGCTTACCTGCTCATGCCTTTTTTTGCTCTGTTGTCAACCTTAGGAGAACTTTGTGTATAATCATGGATCTTTCAATTACATTGAACTTAACAAAATGGTATGTAAATTTCCACAATCTTTCCTTTCTGAACTCTTTGGGATTTGCAGCATGTATGCTGTCAGGTGGAATACCCTTTAACTGCATGGGCATGTTTGAATAGTAGCTTCCCAGCAGCTCCAAAGCCAGTTGCAGCAGGCAGCATGTCCTAGATGAGAATGCTTTCTTACCAGTGTGGGTGTGCCTCAACTTCCCTAAAGCAAGAAGTGCTATTAATATCCATTTTTCTTGTGTGTGATAATGAAAAAAGCAAATCAGAGAAAGGTTGATATCAAAGGGGAAGTTCTGTATCTCTCACACTTACCGTATTGTATTGATCATCTTGTTGTCATTTAGAGAAACTCAAAGTTGTGGATTTGTGGCTGGAATGTGTTACTGGTATGGGAGTGCTCTGAACTAAGAGCTGAAAATGAGGACTTCTGGCTTTGTGAGGGCCTATTTTGTCTTATGCATGATAAAGCTTTGTCCATACTGGGCCGTGTGTAAACATGCTCTTAGGATGCAGATAATTAAAAATACTTGCCATTGGTGCTTGTATCAGTTTATATCAGAATCAAAAGTCCTAGTGTAAAGTGGTGTTACAAAGCTATCCAAGCCAAAACTGAGGAAACTGAAAGGCAAGAAAGTACCTGAACCAATTGGCAATGAGTATATTTATCAGTATTATGAATGAGTTAGTTGAAATCCTAGTTTGGGGTGAAATGCAATGAGGCCGATTCAAAAGTTATTAAATAATTTATTAATATATATACAAAGTTAATTCCCCCAAACTTATTTACAACTATCCACACAAGTTGTTGGATGCAGTTAGCAGAACTATTTTACAGAATGTTTCTATACAATGGAAATTTGAAAGGTTTTAGAAATATCTTTGATAAAGAGTCTTGCGGCTTAATTCACCGCTTGTGAAGTTAGCTAAATTCCTTTAGCAACTTGAATAAAGAATTAAGAATACTCACTAGTCCTCCGTCAAATGTCTGTGGCCCAAAACATAGGCAGGAAAATATTCAATAGAAGTCCTGTGGTGAATTCCATGTGGAATCGGCTGCTGGCACAGCAGGCTGAGGTGGCAGGTGGGTGGCAGGTAAGCGAGGAATGAACAAGCACGCAAGCAAGCACCTATGCACCTGTTTACCCCCTTTTATAGGACAATGGCAGAGGCTAATGGTCTCGTTGTCCACATCACCCAATCACCTTTGGCAATCACCCAGATATATCCAAAAAAGGAAGAACCCACAGGCTGTTCTCTTCCAAAAATGGGGGGTGCATACGCCTTGCACGCAACAGGGACGTGGTCTTAAGAACCCCTCTCGTGAGACCGGACCATCGTGCGAAAACTCCCCAGAAAGGTTGTGGAGGCTCCTTCTTTGGAGACTTTCAAGACCTGTCTGGATGCATTCCTGTGTGACCTGCACTAGATTATGGTCCTACTCTGGCATGGGGTTTGGACTCAATGATCTCCAGAGGTCACTTCCAACCCCTAACATCCTATCATTCTGTGAACTATCAAACCAGATTAGGTTGTTAGGGTTTCTTTGCCCTGTTTTCCCGCCTCTGGCTGCAGTGCAGAAAGGCAGGTAAATGTGCTCAAGCCCATTCTGTGATCCTTGGGACTCTCCACCACAATCAGCTTGTTGATTTTTAGTGTGGAAATTAGTTCAGTGAAATTATCGTTCTGTGACAGCTGATTGGGTGGGACAAACATGGGATTGAACCTGCTAGGAACATTCCTATTCATTACAGATAAAAATCATGGAAACTAACATCATAGAAATAAATTTAAGGAGGGCAGATTGAGGCTGGAGATTAGGAAGAAATTCTTTCCAGTGAGGGTGGTGAGACACTGGATCAGGTTGCACAGGAAGGTTGTGGATGCCTCTTCCCTGGAAGTGTTAAAGACCAGGCTGGAAGAGGCATTGAGCAAGCTGGTCTAGTGGAAGATGACCTGGCCTGTGGCAGGGGGGGTTTGAACTAGATGATCTTCAAAATCCCATCCAGCCTTTGAAATGTGTGTATATGGATTATCTGCTGTATTATGTCCCCTGATTGAGAAACACTTGAAGCACATGATTAATCTCTTCAGTTTCTATTGACATAATTCTTAATTTATTATTTTTTCTTACCCAAAGCCAACACATTTTAAATTTGACTTTTTTCATAAAGATGTGTAGAATGAGGTGCAACTTACTCTGCTGGCTATGCTGTATGCCTTTACATTTTCCAGTCCTTGTCTGGAAACAGGCTACTGCCTCAAAGTTAACGTGAAAAGAAAGCTAGTTGCTTGGATGGGTCATACAGCTCATCTTGGCATGTTTTTGTACATGGTGTGGTGTTATTGCATTACTGAACTGGACTATTTATGCACAGACAAACAATAGCAAGCATGGTAGGTGTCCTGCTTGGTTCATTACAGTACTGAAGTTCCTCTGGAAAGGGAAAATTCAAAGCAATCATCACTTCTCCTGCAGCTGTCAGTTTTAGTTTCCATGTTCATACCAATTTACTGTCTGGGTCTGATTTTTCTATTAGCCTGTATCTTATGTACGCCTATGTTTTGCTGTCGGAAATGAGTACTCCAAGGATAAGACAAGGGAAGATCAAGCTTTCTGTCCTTGGGGTAAAGGAAATTATATGTAGTTCAACTTTCTCAAGTGACAACATTCATTAGGCCGTTGCTACAGACATCTGCATGTAGGCACAGATAAGTTGGTATTTTCTGAGCATTTCCAGTAATAAAATCCTAACCCAATTTTCACAGAAGATGTTTAGTCTTTTTTTTCAGCAATTCCTTCACATGTAGCTTTTAAAAGGCTTTGACAGAAATGTGCAGTCACAGAAAGTTTAACCAAGGGACTGCTCTGAATTTCCTCAGACATTCTTCTCTTATACTGGCTTGGTTTGGATGTGGGTCCTGGTTATTAACGTGTACTCAACCTGTGTATACATTTTAGGTAGTCCTGTCTGGGGTCAATGTTAGTACCAGCTCCACTCTTGCCATGTGAAGAGCACCTTTGCCATCTCTCTACTGAAAATAAACCCCAGAGCTGAAGATACAAGAATGGGGAGTAAAGAGAGAGTCCTTCCCAAATATTTATTTCCCTATGTGATTTTTGTTTTGCATTTTTGGTTTAGTTTTATTTGTTTGGGCAAGTTTTTTGTCATTTACCTTTGCATTTGCATTCCCTATTGATTGGCAATTTTTAAGCTGTTTGTTGTGCTCTTTCGTTTAGCTGTTCAAAAGCTAAAACAAAAGCTACTAGGCCCTGTGAGGGACACATTTGCATGCGGCGAGCGTTGCCCAAGGAAATAGTAATTGCTAATGCATATTTATGTGGCACAAATTTGCCATTTGTTTATGCATAAAATTATCAATAGTGCAGGGCGTCCCAGCCGTAGAAAATGGTGACCTTTTTAGCTTAATAAATAGAAATCAGCTGTTATTGTGAAGAGATCAGCCATTTATTCTGTGTTGAGGGACACTGTCGGGAAAATGTAGATTGGTGCTGGCAATATCATTAAATGGAAGGCCAGTGACCCTTTCGGTATAGTCTATTATACTTTATCTAATAGGGGATAAATGACTCTGGTTGGCAAATAGATTAAAAAAAAGAGAGAGAGAGAGAGAGGAAAAAAAAAAAGAATAAAAAAAGCCCCAACCATGAATAAAAAAAAACTCCCACAAACAGAACAAACTCAACTTCTCTCAGCCATACAAACCAGTAGATACTGAGGAGGTAAACCTGCTAGAATGTAGCTCATATTTTTCTAGCAGAAATGAGACTTCTAAACAAAGCAAGAACAAAAATAAAAAGCTCGGCCCCAAACCAAGCCCTAAACCCACTCTGTTTAGACTGGAAAAAAACAGCCCCAGCTAATGATTCTTCCTAGTTCGTGCCATCAAAAGTAATGCTCTGAAAAACACACATATGCATGGGATGCCTGTGAAATGAGAAATTTGAAGTAGGAGGTAAGGTCTTTTCTGAAGAGAACATTGTTTCAAAAACAGTTGTGTGGTGGTGTGCTGTGTGGTGGTGTTTTCTTACATGCACTCAACAATTTGTGTATAAAATTTGGCAGCCTACACCCCAAGACACTGAAGACCTCATCTACAGAAGTGGTGGCCACAGTTCTCTAGATGCTGTTCCACAAATTCACCCTACCCTTAGTGGGCAGACTTAAGAACTAAGAGTTAAAACTTAAAAGCCTCAGGAAGTTCTCATGAAAATGAAAGTAGAGGCAGCAAACCTTCTGAGTCTGTGTTTCTCTCATTCTGCTCTCGATAGTGCACAGCACCGTGCATAACTGGAAGCAGCACAAACCACCCCGCAGGTGAAATGCTGGAGATGTGAGTCACAGTGACTGTAAATGGCTGCATTTTCTGTGCATGCTGTGTGGTGGGCTGGGCATTTGATTTTTGTGGGGGGTTTTATCCCAGAGAAAGTTCCAGCAGATGTTTGTGATGGCAGTAGATTACTTTGCAGAGACAATGTTTAATTATGACATAGCCTTATCTGCATATCCAGCGTTGTTAGGTGAGATGAGAGCCCATCTACCACAACTGTAGGCTTTTGCCCACACTTTGCTCTTGTGCCTTCAGAAACTCCTGATGTTACTCTTATGCTGGGGGAAGACTGATCAGAGTAATTTGGGGACTTTGCTTGGCTTATTTCCTAAAAAACTATCACAAACTATTATCATCATCACAGAAAAACCACAATGCCTTCCTGGTGGCCTCAGCAAGAGGCAGTGTCTAACAGAACAAAGAAACTTGCAGATTGCATCAGTGGAAGTGTCTTTGAGGCAGGGCTCTATGGGGATAATGATGTGGAGGTTGTGGTCAGAGGCAGAACTTGTGTCTTGAAAGCTGTAGGTACTTTTTTCATCACTATTAAAATTCAGGGCAAGATTTTTAAAACAAAGAATTTGGTGAAACACAGTGCATAAAAGTTAGTATATATATTAGGCAGTATGTACCATACAGAGTAATGTAGCAGTCTGTGTAAAAATGTATGCTAGAGTTTGAGACTTCTTCATACCTAGAATTTTCTTGCATATTGGGACAGTTTTTGGAAGTAGTTTCTTTGGTCTTCTGTTTGTGCTTTTCTCTGGATTTAATTTCTCTGTGCAAAACTCTTGCATTCATCTGGAATAATGCCCTTACAATCCTCCCAATAACGATAGCCAAACCATGTTGCTGTCAAAACAAAAACATTGAAGGACATGTTAAGGCAATAGAGAGAAAGCCAGAGAAATAGCTAAAAGTGTAAGTTGTCTTAGGTACATCCTATGAAAATTGTAATTGAGAAGAAAGAAAATTTAATTGCAGGGTAGAATCTGGGTTTCTTTGCATGCCAACAGAGCATTTTTTGCTGTTCTATCACTCAAGACCGTTCCCAAGAACCACAATTTTTGAACTCTCTATAATGTTTGGGTATTGCCTTGTGATCTAATTAATAAACAGTCTTAATTAAGTGATATTTTGCCTTTACAAACACATTTTATTTTTACTTCATCAACTTAATTAGGCTTTGCTTATTCCAGGTAAATTTGATGTTCCCAAAGGATTGTTTCCCATATAGGTATCTGTTCCTAAAAAAACAATCTTCTTCCACATGTCAAAGCTCATAGCCAGTCATTAGCCTCAATTTTGCTTTTTTTCTTTCCTAACAGTCATATAACAATTCTTTTGAAGTATGCTCTTTGACAACAACTAGGAAGTTTTCATGTGGTTAAATTTAACAAGCAGAAAATGCTTAAGTCTGTGTGGGAATTTAAACTGGGGGTCATAGTTGTAAACTAATTAGTTTACTGTCGTAAACTAACCTGCATCCAGCTGAGATTCTAACTCAGAATGTTCACAGATTGAATTGGATTGGAAAGGACACTCAAAAGTCATCTTGTCCAAGTCCCCTTGCAGTCAGCAGGGACACCTCCAACTAGATCAGGCTGTCCAGGGCCACACTGAGTCTGATCTTGAGTATTTTCGGGGATGGGGCCTCAACTACCTCCCTGGGCAACCTATTCTAGTGTTCCACCACCCTCATGATGCAACCCTGTTCCTAACATCCAATGAAAATCTTCTCTAATGTCGAACCATTGTCCCTCATCCTGTCCCTGCAGGCCTTTGTAAACAGTCCCTCTGCAGCTTTCTGGGGCTGGAAGGTTGCCATTAGGTCTCCCAGTAGCCTTCTCTTCATCAACCCCACCTCCCTCATCCTGTTCTCACAGCAGAGGTGTTCCAGCCTCCTGATCATTTTCATGGCCCTTCTTTGGACCCGCTCCAGTAGGTCCGTGTCCTTCCTGTGTTGTGAGCTCCAGAGCTGGATGCAGTAGTCCTGACAAGGCATTACCGAAGCAGAGCTTTATGGGCCTCTGCAGAGAGATCTAAGCCTTATGCATCCTGCACCTTTACCTCATCCCACAAAACACACAGGCAGGGGTCTAACTCAAGGAGTAAACATGTGAATAACCTTCCTGCTCCCAGGGTGACAGCTGAGAGCAGAGGCAGATTAAGAGGCCTTTTTGCTCCCAGTGCTGTACTGGCACTGTTAACCACGCTAAACAGGCTAATCATACAAGCATGTTAGGATGGGGATGTAAAACCAGAATCATGAGTGTAGGTTATCTGTTTAAACACTCAAGAGAAACTGGAATATTTAGTCATATCTTCCTCCTAGCTCACTCTTTGTATTGATTTATCATGATAAGAGGTGCCGCTTCAGTTCTAATGTCTCCTTTTCCCTCCCTCTCTTACGTTATTACATATTTCTGTGTGATATGTTTTGGGCCACACATTAATTTACATCAGCCTCTGTTGTGCAAAAAGTTCATGAACTAAATGGAAAAAAATGGGGAGGGGGATGTCTAGCAGAGCCCAAGCTTTTGTTTCATGTTTCGGATGTATTTTCTTTTTAAAATAAAATTGTTGATATGCATTTGCTTTTCTTTTTTTCTAGCCTTCGTCTTGCTGATGACTGGGCTCCTCTTTGATCCTGTTTACAAGCTTCTGAAGATTGGAAATAATCCCCAGCTCCTCTGCATTGGGTAGGAAAACAAAACCATATAAAGACATAGAGCAATTACTTTGGAGGACTAGCAGTATGGAAGCGTGTGGTATGAAGGAAGAGTTTGCAGAGGGAGAAAGGAGAAGGTTACTAGGTTACCGCACAAGACGTTAGCATGCAATTTTTTCTCACCCACTCTTTTGGACTGGGGAGGAGTAGGCATGGGAATAATAGCGAGTAAATCAGGATGTTTTCCAGAATGTGTAATTCCCAGAGTAAATGTTTTAAGTTTATCTATACTTCTGTTAGTTACTCAAGATTCTTTGCAGTTCTGTTTCAATCTATTAAAAACCTCCAGACAGATAACTTCAAAAGATTTTGAGGTTTGACTTCTCTTTTTCTTTAAAATTTACTGGCAAGATAAAGAATTTTCCCTAAATTACTATAAACCTGTGGATGTATGTGCAATATTTCAGTGATATTGATGGGTAGAAATATATATCTGAAGCACTGACTTTTTACAAATGCTTCATGAAGTAATATTTCTTGTAGTTAGGGAAAGTGGTTGCGGAAAGTTTGGTTAATACTGTTGTTGGCCTGACAGGAGGCTTGGATACAGACAATCCCATTGTTCAGTGCTGTTATAGTCTTCATGTTAACCTCACTGCCATGAATACTAAGTGTTTGCAGAGTTAAAAGATTCAAGGATAAGAATCTTCTTTCAGTAGTGTGCAATTTATCTTGTTGTGGACTTTGAAAACTAAAGTGAGTTTATCCTAGGAGTTAGGCTTCACCTAGTTCAATCAGATTGCTATCATAGTTGTGCATTGTTGGATAATTAGCGTCTGTGCAAGGGGAATAGTAAGTGCTACCACATTGGTATTAGAAATGCAGCCAAATGATGGGTAGCACTTTTGTCTAGTTTTCATGGATGGAAATGAGGAAAAGATGTGGAAGGTGGTAGAGAGCAGAGTCAGTGTAACTGTAAATTTAAGGACTGATCATAGATGAACTACTGTGACATCATTCTCCGTCTCAGTATGATTTTGTCCACATCTGGAGGGCTATTCCACTGTTCTTGTTGGGACAGAAGTTTGAATGAAGATTTGTTTGATTGACTGATAATACAATGCTGTGAATCAGTGCTTTTCTGCTTCATAGTGAGGCCTTATATATGAGATGTCAGTGCAAGTTGTGGTGTTTTGAAGTGATTTACTCAGATATGAAAAAGTTTTATGATTCACTTTTCTCTTTCTAGCTATCAGAAGTCAGTTATGATGTTCTTATTTTTTTCCCTTTTCTAAGTAAGCTTATCAAAGAAAAAAAATCACCAACTTACCAGTCAGGCTTAATAATCAAGGAAGTGAAACTTCTACGTTAGAGGGGAAAAAAAAAAATCTTTTGAGTTGCTAAATTATTTTTTAAGTAATAAAAGCTTGCTAGGCAACTGATATTTCTTTTTTAAGGCTTTCATTCTGAGAGGGGCCACTAGCCTTTGTGAATTGAGCCGCTTGGTTGACAAATGTCCCCTCTAAATTGTAGAGCATTAACTAGAACTTTATGCTGCAGAGTCGTACTTTTGAATGTGGGTGGTGGTATCAAGAAAAATGTCTAATAAATTTGATTGAGTTTTATTTTAAAAAGTCTGCCACCTGTAGATGAAAATGTGCATTACTACACATGGTAATTATCAAGACTGAAGATTGGGACATGATCCATTGACCTTTTGAAATTAAAACACTTACAGTAAAGAAAAGAGACACCAGTTTCTCCACCTATGTTGATACAGGATATGTCTGTATATTCAGCTATATCAATACCCTGCAATATATCTAGGGGGAAAAATATATTCTGGATTATGTTACACACAAGTTTGCTGTCTCTTCTACAGGCTTGTAAAGCTCTCACTGTTTTTTGTATGTGTCGAGGGATCTCTTTTTGATATAAAGAAATAGAGTGCTAAAATTATTCAGGTGTCTGAGACAGCAGCAAAACATCTCTAAGCCACTCTTCAAAAATAAACTAGTTCTCTGCATGCAGGATGAAAAAGAAGGGGTATGGGAACAGATGTCAGCTTCAGGCTTTCTATAGGAGCATTTGCAATAAGGGAAAGGAGCAATAACCCAGCAACTATCATTGTAAAAATTACGAAAAGCACTTTGATGGTCCTTTTTAAAGTCATTTCTCTAAACAGGGGCCAAAGCAAAAGCCTGAAAGGCAACTCCTAGTTCACCATTAACAACCTCAGCCCCTTGCTGCTATTCGCTGTTGAGAATGAGTGCTTCTGCATACAATAATGATGAGAAGAACTAAAGGAAAATAAAGGAAGCAAGTAGAAGATTTTCTGTTTTCATATTACTTGGAACACCAAGCAAGTGAAGAAGCAGCAATTTTAGCTAAGCTAATGCAATAGAAGACCACTGCACCCAAACTGTCTCAGCAGAACTTCCTGCATAATTAGATTGTAAATCTTCTCAACTGAGGCACTTTTGCCCAGGGTCAGATTGTCTGAGTAATAATCCATTCTACATAAATTAGAAGATTTGAACTGCTGGGATACATTATTACATTAGTTTTGGGTTTTATTCCTAATATAACTAAGGAGAACAAATGCAACAATTCTTGTTCTTCTCTTCTTTTTAATTATGTTATATCTCTTTGGCTTTCGAATACCACAGAAGGCCTTTCCTGTAGGTTTTTGGATTTTTCCTGAGTAATGAAGATGAAGTTGCCATCTAGGCAAATTAATACATTTTTAATATACTTCAGAAAGTGATACCACAGAATCGCTTGGCCACCAGATTCTGTGATATCACTTCCTCAATGAGGCATTTAGTCAGACATGCTGCTGCTCTTTTTGTGCTGCTGAAGTTTTATCTCCCACTATGCCCCGCCTTGTTCTGCAAATAATAGAACTGACATCTTCAAAGTAAGAATTAACAGATAAAAATCTAATGACTAGTTTACAGCAAGCAGGATTCTAAGGCTCCAATTATTTTCTTTGACAATAAAAAAGTTATGGGCCCTTGATGCACATGTACAGCGGTATATAAAAGTGACAAGAGTAAATCCTGAAGTTATTTGGGCAAAAATTGCCTGAGATTTTGGTATTTGGTGTGCTCAAAGGGAGCAAATTTCACAGTCTAGCACAGATTAATTTGTGTGTGATTTCTCTGTATGTGGTGTTTCGTTCTACGTTTGAATTTCACTATGAAGTGGAGAAGTGCCCAACTTTTCAGGAGAGCCTTTTGGACTTAAAGCTTTTGTGTGTATACTGTGCTAAAAAAAACAGAATAAGGAGATGTGGAGTGGCTTGTGGAAGTGCTCACAATGCTGCCAGCTCCCACTACTTTGAGCCGCTTTGGACATGTGCCTGTTAGATGCATATTAGAGATCTAGACCTGCACAGCAAGAGTAACTGGTGGCAGGACTGCAAAGCCAATTTGATCTAGCTTTGTGACAGCTTGTTTTTTGTTGTATCTGCAAGTGTTCAGAAAAAGCAATATAAGGAAAGGACCTTGGGGAGACTTCATAGTGGCCTTCCAGTACCTGAAGGGAGCCTACAAGAAAGCTGGGTAGGGACTTCTTACAAGCACTTGTATCAGTAGGATGAAAAGCAATGTACTGAAGCTTGTGGCAGGCAGACTGGAGGTTAGGAGCAAATTACTTACAGTATTGGTGGTGAGACACTGGAACGGGTTGCCTAGGGAGGTTGTGGATGCCCCCTCTCTCAGATGTTCAGGGGTAGGCTGGATGGGGCCTTGAGCAACCTGGTCTGGTGGAAAGTGTCCCTGCCCATGGCAGGGCAGTTGGAACTAGGTGATCTTTGAGGTCCCTTCCAATCTAAACTGTTCTGTGGATCTGTGAATCTATGAAAAGGTTTGGTTCTGTCATTAATGTTTTTTAAATATCTGTTTATTCTTACTAAAAAATTCTACATTGCATAACTGTTTGTGGGAGTTGGTGTTTTGTTTTTTTTTTTTAAAGAAGAAAACTGTCTGAAGTGAGGAGGTACTGCACTGTCTATTTCCCACCAAATTCCAGTGTTCAGTGGTAGGAAAACAAACAAACAAAGAGATAATTCTGTATTTTCCCATACAGGCGCATTTTGATTACGTGATGTCAGTTTTGGGAGCTCAGCTGCCTGGTGAGTCTGTAGTCAGTCTGTTCTGCAGAGCACTGGCGACTGAAGGCAAATTATAGGTTTTTCTGGAGACAGGAAGTACCCTTAAAGGTCCTGGAAACAAGACTACTCCCAGACTGCTGTGAAGGGAACTATGGGAATGACATATTTCAGCCCAGTATGAAACAATGGCCTTCCATCTGGGTGTAGATGGTATATAAGATAAAAGGCAGTGTGAATGGAAGGAATGCGGGTATAGGTCTGTTGTAATTAACCAATGTAATTAGTATGCATAGGTAGTAAAGGGTGTGATCTGAAGACTATCTGTAGATTGCCATGTGAATAGAACTGGAAGTGTATATAAGAAAAATAAGTTGTGCAAATAAATGTCTTCATTTAGAAAAACCTCTGGAGTCTGAGCCAGCCAACTGCTACAGGGAACAGATTAAATATGCTTTTAATTTTTTTTTCTACTGCTATGAGGCAGGTGGATGAATGTGAAAAAGGACTAACACAATAGTAGACAGAAGCAAAAAATGAACCGTTAAAGACCTTTGAAACTAATATTTTGGAGACACACCAAAGCTTTCAGGTGCCCTTGGAAATGTGCAAGGGCACTGGAAGTCAGGAGATAGAAAACATTACATTTTACTTCCACTTAAACCCCAAACTTGCTCACATTACTGCCACAATAATCCTTATAAATTTACTTCTGCATATTTCATATTTTCATTATTTAATGGCAGGAAGCTATGCCTTTTCTCAGGAACATCAGATATGAAGAAAATCAGAAATCAGACCTCAAGACTACTTTTGAGGCAGAAATAATCCAACCATTATTTCTGGTGTAAAAGGTTTGTGAATAGCATCATTTGCCTAGAAGCTGTTTTCCAACCTAATAACTCCTGGAATAATGACCTAAAACTGTTTCCAAGAGGATTAAGGCACATATAACTATTAGGAAGTATAAGTTTGTGAAAAACCTTCTTTCTGGTTGGTGGAGAGGTGAGTTCTGATTTAGGTTAAAGCTGCTTGCTTAGGAAAATCACTTTCAGTCTCTCTGAAGTTGAAAGTGTTGAAGTAATCCTCCGGAGAAGGATTGTCTGAGGGTTTTTTCCTTTATATATATAATATATGTGTATATATATAGATATTGCTATAATGACCTCAAAGTTAGTAATTTAACTGGGTTTTTAATCCATTTGGGAGGGTTATTTTAGTCATCATCTTTAGTTAGCCCTGGGCAACACCATTCAACATGGCTTGAGATTGCAACTGAATGTTATTTTTTTGGTTAATCATCACTCAAACACTCTTCATTGGAGACTGCGGAAGGAAGAATTTAACATCTGTAATTATATTGGTGTGTTTGTAAGGTGATCTGTAAAAGGCAGGGAGAAGAAAACATGGCCTCAGGATGACTTGGATTAGCCCCTGTACGGGGTTTAGGCATTAAGGGTTGGAGGAATGCAGCTGAATCTGTTTGATAAATTGCTGCTTGTTGAGTTGCACTTTAAAATTGGCAAAACTTCCCAACTGTGCATCAAAATGCTGGTGATGGAAGTTCACTGCAGAAAGCAGGTAAATTCATAGTGAAGTGGTTGTTAACCACCTATTGGTATTCACCTTTTTGAAATAACGGGGAGCTAATGCTGTAGCTTCTGGCCAAATCCCAGGAATGTCTCAGCAAATCGCACCGAAGACCTGAAATCGTGAGTTCAGCCAGCTTTATCCCAGGGTGACTTCATTGCCAGCAGTCAGAACTGGTTTGCATCTGTCCCAAGAGCGTGTTCCTGTAATAAGGTGAAATAAACATCAGGCATTAGCAAAGTAAAATAGAATTATTTGTTTTATTTACCTGAGGAACTGGTATCACCAGCTCTTAGATATCTGTAAAAATATGCATACACTGTACTAAGTCTGACCTTTAGGTAAGGTTTGCCGTGTGTGAAATTTCAAGGGTTTTTACCAGATCTTCTCATTAGTAAGGTAACAACAAGATTTATCTGTCAGCTGAGTTGTTATAAAAGCCAGAGCTAGTTTTGTGGGCCATTGAAATCCATCTTTTAAAAATGCAGAAGGGATTTAAACAGTGATGGTACTTAACATGCAGCTGGACTGAGCCCCAGTTTGAAAAAAAAATCATTCTAATTTTTGCTTTGGTTGACTATTGCCACAATAGAGAGAGGCAAAGATGTGTTTGCTGATCAGATCTGTGGCCAGATTCTTATTTCTGATGCAGGATGCACAGTGCCAGAAATCTGATGCATATGCTTATGAAAGATTTTTTTGGTCTATATGTACTATAAATACATTCCACATGGCTTTATACTAAGCTCTCTCTCTGTTATTTCAGTAAGTCACAAGCTACTAAGCCAGATCCAAAGAAGGTGAAGCTCTGAATAAGGTTCTTTAACATTTTATGACTTTGAAACCCTGTTTTAGAGTATATTTGCTTCATTAATTTGTGGCTTTGATCTCAGTTAGATAAGCATTGAAAAGATAGACAAAATTTAATGGGGAAAAAAATCTTTTCACAAAAAATCTCTTGTTGCAGTTAAGCTAGCAGGCTCCAAAGCAAATTGAAGTTAAGAATAAATATTTTCCTTTCTGCCTTCCCATTTCCCCACCAGCAGCAGCTTGATGTTTCCAATGGAAAGTGCAGTTTTATTCATGGTACCAATACAGTGTCATCCTATTTCGTCATTTTGTCCCTTGCTCATACTCTTTATTATGCCTTCTTACCTTTTCCACACAGTATCAGCTTCTGTGATTTCTGGGAGAGTATATAGTCAGCGCCCTGCCACACATCATCCACACAGCCACCAAGTAAACACCAGGCCGAAGGCAGTGCATGGTCATCATTTATACCTGTGAAATACTGGTGGAGGATACTGGATTTGGGAAGTGAGAATTTTGGGCAGCTCTAATGCATAATGGAGTTATGGGATGGGTCCTGTGGGGTGGCCAGTATGGGGCAGCAATAGCAGAGCAGGGCTATGGGTTCTTGGCATTCTGCACCCCTTTGATCTTGTAAGGGGAGAAAGTGAGCATCAAAGAACATCCTGCAGCTGGTTTTTTATTGGTGAACTTCCATAAACTTAGGTGAAAGAGGTAAAATGTGAAGATGATTATTTTATAAAAATTCTGGTGGTTTATGCCTTCCTCTTCAGAATGGGGCACAAGATAATGTCTTCATTGACAGCTGGGGAGTGCCAAGTCCTCACTCTTGAAAAATTAGGCTTCCTTTCAGCATCTCAAGTAGAGTGCCCCAAGCTGAAGCACCTGAAGCCTGCAGCTGCTTCTTAGTCATTGAATGGGAGCTCTCCTGAGGAAAAGGTAAACAGAGGCCCAACTGGAATTTCTGAGACAGCAGAGCCAGCGGCTTCCAGGTTCTGCACCTTGGAAAGGGTTAATGCCGAGGTGCTCTGTTGTATTAATGATGGTTGTTTCTTCAGAGCCCGTTGGGCTCTTTCAGAAGCCTCTCAAAACAATGAGTGCAGTGAGGCTGTTCTGTCTAATTACTCCAAGACAGGGATGCTAAAGAGGAATTAATGACAGTTGACAAGTGCAATTAATAATTATAGCAAAGCTGGGAGTCATGCAGCAGGCAGATGACAATAACAGGGTAACTGTACATGACAGCTTTCATCCGTTCCTCCTCTTCCCCACCCCCTCCCACCCTGCTTTTTATTTTTTTCTTTTACCCTTTAATATGGGCTGCTGTGTGTAGCCAGACCACACTGTGTGCAGACAAGGAATGAGAAGATTCTGATACCTAGCTTAGTGTTTGTCCAATTTCCAACTTGCCCCCCTTGCCCAACCCACTTCCCCCTAAAAAATAAAATTAAGAAGGCTAAATACATTAGCAGCAGCATAAACTTAGCTGCACAGGCTTGTGCTAGCTTTCATGGTCAGGTGTTGACAAGGCTACTTAAAATTCATGTTGGGAGATTGGAAAAAGAAGGGGACAGGGAAAGGCAGCAGCAAGCTGGAGTTGAAGTGGGATTTCCATATCAAAGGCCAGGCCTTTGGCTCTGAATGGTAATTAAAGTACCCAGATTTCATCTCCTTGGTCAGCTCATGAAAAGGAAAAAAAAATTAGAGAGAGGATTTTTTCACTCCCTTTAGACTACAGTACAGCAAGCAGTAAATTAAATGAAAGTTGAGCTAAAAGGTGCCTAATGCTTCAATCTTTTGCATCTAATAGAATCTATGATGTTTTTAAAGCATTTATTCAGTTCACATCTTCGTCTTGCTGTGATTATAAAGGATATCACGTCTGCTTACACTTATTGGGCACACATCTTGGCCTTCCTAGAGTTGTAAAAGGATTTCACTTCGCATTATGTTGCTGTTGTGTTATGGCCTTTCTGGTGTGTTGTGTTGGTATTAAAAAAAAAAAGAGGGGAGAGAATGTGAAAAGCGAGGAAAAAGGCACATTTCTGTGTAATTTCTGGCTGGTCATTGTAGCAGTGAGAACCAAATGAGCTCATGTTTAATGAGGCATGGGGAACTAGTAATGAGATACGACAGCCTCTCACCTTGAGGTTGCTGGTTCAAACCTAGACCATGGCACTACTGAAAGTGGCCACCAACCAGCAGTCACATGGCAGTAAATGTGCAATGTTTTGTCACCTTGGTCCAGCTCCTAGTGGCTATATAGTGGTGAAAAGAATGCCCTGCTTAGGTTTGCTGGTAGTCCCTCAGGGCCAAGCACTGTGTGCTGTCTGGACTGCCTGCTTTTGATATTGGTCACGTTGGAGTCAGAGTTATGCTGTCATGTATGACATCTTGAGCTAAGCTTCTCCTTGGCTGTCTTAATTCTAGGCTTCCTGTACATGTGGTGTGATCTCCAGTCTTATCTGGGCTTTAACCAGCAATGAGTAAACACCCAATATCTGAGAGTTTCACCAATACTGTTAATGTCTCTGTGTATCCTTCAGTTTCTCTTTCAGATCTGGCCAAGCAGTTTCTTAAAACCTTAGTCTTCTGCCTGTGGATTTGCACCTCAATAAATCCACGGTTGCATTCTCACTGGCTGAATACCTTGTGGAGAAAAAGCATGGTTGCTCTTTTCAGTTTTGTTTCATAGCTACACAAGACTGAAACCTTTTCTTAGGGCCACACATCCATAACTTAAATGACCAGGCTGGGTCTCACTTACCTTGGGAGCTAAGTCAAAACCTGTTACAGGTAACTGAAAATATCTCTTCTATCCCTGTTGAATGCTGGACCAGTTCCTTGAGCTGAAGTCTTTAAGTCTAGGCATTTTCCTATACTCACCACCACAGCAAATATTTGCTTTTTGGCATCGCTATTTTGGTGTTAGGTGTATAGGTGTGAGCAGTGCTGGTAGTGTCCTGTATGTACAGCTGCTGTGATGGAGGGGGTAAGAGCAGCTCCTTTAAACAAAACAAAGAAAAGTTAATATCATAATTTTTAAAAGAAAGGGAAGGGGAGAAATCCAAATTATTATTACTGTAACAAATAACAGGAACTTAGCAATGAGCCAAACAGAATGCTCACTGGACTCAAAACCACCTTGAATTTAAGACATCTGCAAATTTAGACTTGTATTCTAAAATCTGAGGTTGTTTTTCTTCCACTCCTTTTTGATTTCTTCTTTTTCCCTACTCTCTTCCTCTCTAAGGCATGTTGTCCTACACCACCACCTCCCCTCCCCCAACCCTCTTTCTCAGTTCAAGTACATCATTTTCTGCTATTGTGTTTAAAAAAAACCTCTGCTGCAGGGGCTCTGAAATGAATAAAAATGTAATCCTCAATGCGCCCATTGTGCACTCTCATTTGTTTTTGCTGTATCGATTTATCAGTGGAGGAAAATTACTCACTGGAAGAGAGGATGCCAGTCAGAATGACATTTATTTCATAGTACAAGGAGGTTCTCCAGCGTGTTTCCATGTAACCCAGATATTGGAGCTGTAAAAGGGCCTGTAACAAGGTTTAGTGCTATGATTAGATCGTGCAGAGCACCTTGCTTTCATAACAACAGGCATTTGGCTGGAGCCAAGGCCTCAGGTTATGGTCAACTTTTTCTTATATTTCTTTTATACCTTAACACAGTATTTGGCATGCACTCCCAAAATCTTCAAAATTCAACAATGCAAACTTGGGAAATCTCTTTTGGTGTATTAGTAAGGGTCTTGAGCTTTCATGTTACTGAACTAAGAAGAGGGAAAAAAGATTAAGTATTTAATCTTTTTCAGCTTTCTGCTTCCTTGTTTCTAGTGAAATAACCATGATTTAAATTCATCAAAGCAAATCTTTTCCTGGAGTGATTGTAAGCCACACTTGCTCAAGGTGAACAATTACCTGTAAAAATAAAGCTTATTCTTTACCCAGAAGTTGTGATAGTTATATACACATTGCAAATAAAGGTGAGATTCAGGAAGTTGAATCCCAGCCCTGGGGTTTGTTTGGCTTCTGTTGCTGGATAATCTGTGCTGTTGGCTTTACTGCACTGACTCACACTCCATGTCTGTTAAGCTCAGCAGCCCCTTTTCAACAATGTCCCAGGACAGGTGGCTCAGAGGAGGATCCCTAATTCCAGAATCAATTTTCCTCCACAGGACTCCTCTTTAGCGGATGTATGTTGGCTTATTTTTTGTAGCATTTTATGTACCTTTGGAAAAGTCCTGTTAAGGAGGTATTCTTAAAACTCATGAACCATTCATGACTATTTAAGAAGGTGCATCCAGGAATAACCTTATGGATTGTCAAGCTCTTCCTTCTAGCATGGACACTGATAGCATGTAACTTTTTCATAAATTTCCTGTAACTTTCTGTTCATCAGTATGAAGTTGTTGCTAACTCCTACATATCTATAGTTACTTCACCTAGTCATGAACTTTAACAGCCTTGCAAAGCAGGGAAAGCTGGGAACATCTATTGCCCTATGCAGAGTCACAAGTGCTGGCCAGGAGTCTACCACTCTGGACCATACAGGAATGTGGGGAGATACGTGATAAGTGATAGGAGGTATAGGAAGTTATGTCTGCATTGAAGATTGCTTGATGATTTTCATCCTAAAACTCTTTTCAGCTGTTCATGTCTTTGCCAAGTGATTTCAGCTTTGGCTGGTATTTTCCATTTTGGGTGTTTGCCTCAGACATTTGGAAAAAAAAGAAAAAAGAAATTTTCAGCCAGAATGGCTCAGCTGTCCCTAAGCTGAGAGAAAAAATAAGTTGTTTGCTTTTATTAAAAATATTCTTCCCCCTGTCTCAATGGGAAACTCAGCTCCCAGAATACAAGCCATTGAAATACTAGATTTCCTGTATCCAGCAGTAACTTTGAGTGATAAAGTTAACCAGGTTTAACTAACCCTCAGAGTTCTTTGCTAGACTGTGAACCCACTGGCCCATGTCCTTGCTGCCTTTTTCTTTGGGGTAGTGGCTGGAGAATAATGATCAGGGTGAGTTTAGATAGAATTAGTTTGTCGCTCTGTCTATATCACTCTTTCTGTTTTAAACGGAGAGTAATGCTGTTTCTGCAACCTTATCCTGAGCTACAGCTCAGGCTGTATTCAAGCCAGAGAGTTAGCTGAGTATCTTGCTAAGTAAGCTTGACCTAAACTGAACTGTTCCTTTCTAGTCTAGATGAGATATGTTATTTTCTTCCTAAAATTCAGGTCAGAAACACAGAGCACAGAAGGGAAACAGTAGTACTGAGCTGTGGAACAGAAAATAAAGTGCCTAGCATAAGCAGAGGACAACACTGCTGCTTTTGGTCGAGTTGGGAGCATGCATACACATGAGTCTGATGGAACTTGTCACAGCAGTGGGAGAGCAGCTCTTCCCTGGGGTGACAGGTGCTTCTTATTTGCTTGAGACATCCGCTTTTTGCTATAGTGAGGTAGCAAGTGGCCAGGGTGAGGAAATGGGGATGTTGTTCTAAGGAATAAGAAATTGAGTCTGTGAAAATACAGACCTGAGGAAAGGAGATCTCAACACAACAGAAGATGGGAGGTGGACTGAAGCAGCCAGGAGACAACCTAGGCAGCTATGCTGGCTCGCATTCTTGAAGCCTTATATGGTTTAACATCAATACATTGGATGATGGCAACATTGATTGATTTTACATTTTTCTTCTCTTTTTCTGCTTACCCAAGTAGCTATTTGGAATAAAATACTGATTTTGATAACAAGAAGATAAATCAAAAAATCTAAGTTTAAATGGTGGTGTTGTCTTAAATACTTCAGTAACATTCATGCTCAAGCTATTTAAGCATATGGAAATGTATGGAAAATCAATATACTCCTATGTCAGTTTTTGCGTCAGAATCAGTGTGTGTCTGTGCCGACAAAATGGCATGCCTCACCTTTCCCCATCTGTTCTAAGTACATTTAGTAGTGCCTTGAAAAGCTTTTGCAAGTCATGATAACAAATACACAACTGGATAGTGCAGTATAGACAGAGCAGCAGTCTAGTGGAACATTCTTAAAGGGAAATTATTTTAATCTTTTCCAGGCAAGAAATTAATTTTCAAACAAAAGAAAAAAGTTTTAGTATGAAAGTGTAGTAGTCATATCCATGTTGAACATTTCTCCCCACCACTATATCAGAAAATAGCTTTCAATGTGGATAAAATCCAAATTCAATTACTTCAGTTTAAGTTATTTCAAATTTCATTGTTAGTTTTTCAAGAAAATCTTCCAGATTGTCTCTAAACTTTGCATGGAAATTAATTTAGTTAAAAGTTGCATATTCCAGCCTAGAGGAGCTGAGGATTTGCAGACATCATGAGTAAAAATAGTATCACTAATTCCCACATAGTAGTACCTGAGTAGTTCTTTAAATGTCACTTTCTTTGTAATTAATGACCTTTTTTATTGGCTTTTTAGCAGAGCTTCTCAAATAGTATATAACTCTTCCCCGATGACTGTAGGTGTCTGTCCATGACTTCATTGATGGTTTTACATTAAAATTTTCTTTTTAGTCTCATAAATACACAGAAGACCAAGAGGTAGCTCAGACTCTATATGCTGTCCTAAAATACAGGGCTCTCCTTACATGCCTTACGTTATTGCTATTTTAGGCTGGAGCATAGAAGTATGAAGTAAACTCTCAGAACCTCAATCATTTAGGCAACCTGCAGGATCACACAGTTTTGAGCTCCTTGTCTGTGGCTTCCTCTTTATCAGTGTTACTTGACTGTCATTTCATCCATCAACTCACAGGCCTTCTTTGATAAAACTCCTGATAAATCTTGATGTACCGCAGCTGGTGGAGAGTGATCATTATGTCTATCTACATGAGCAGGAGGGACTATATAGGTGGAAGTGGTTGCCTTAAGTGAGAGCTGGTCAGAGATTAAAATGTCCATTCCTTTCTGAGTTGCTTGATAGGCTGCAAGACTGTAGAAGTCTTGTGGAGCAAACCTCTCAGATACTAGACAGATAAATGCTTGTGGAATAGTTATTCCTGTGGTGAAGGATTAGGAGAAAATGATTGAAACATTACCAAGTAGATTAATTTGGGAAGTTTCTCTTTAAGGTCATAATGTAGATTGAGAACCTTCAAACTGTTAACAGTGTTGGAGCCAACAGGAATCAGAGGAATGTGCCTGTAATCTGGTTCTTCCTAGAGCTTTAGAAGTGATTTCTAATTTTCTACATCAAAACTAATGAAATCCAGAGTTTTATACAAAAAATTGTAGTAGCTATTATTGTGAATTTCATCTTCTTATTATAGTGTTCTATTTGGAGTAAGAGCCAAAAGCAATGAAAGGATTTCCCTTTTGAAGCAGTATTAGAACCATTACTCAGCAAATCTTGCATTGTGATGTTTGTTTACCTCTCCATCTTTGCTGAGTTTTGCTTTCACTTGTAAGTGTGATCTAGCAGATTAGATGCTTCCAAGGGCTCATTCACTGTGAGGTTTTGCAGGTGGTTTCAGTTTAATGCAACGAGACAATTGCAGCCCTGGGGCTTGGCTAAGTTACAAAGCTGCTAATCCAGACAATATTATCTGATCACGTGTTGTGCTTATATGAGGGACCTCTGCCTTTAATAGCGTCTCCCTGTGCTTGTAAGTGGGTTTGGTGGTTTGGGGTTGGTTAGTTTGTTTGTTTCAGCAGTGCTGTAACAATGAGACACAAGTTAAGATTCTAGGCAAGTTACTAAAGTTATGCAATGCTCTGTATATCCCATACAAAAATTACATACAGAGCATATATCAGCTGGTTCTTGACGTTCCTGTGTACGTTCACCTCAGCAAGGGGTTGAGGTGATGGGCACTGACCACTCTGAAAGCTGAAGTTTGTATTCAGTTCTAGGCCTATATGGAGCTGAAGCAAAAGCTTGGGAATGTTTTATAAACAGTATTGTCAAGTAGTCAGAGAATAGGTTGGTTTGTTTGTTTTTAAGAACAGAAACTTTGAAGTGCAATATATTTGC
This sequence comes from Tricholaema leucomelas, assembly GCA_013400475.1. Taxonomy (NCBI): domain Eukaryota; kingdom Metazoa; phylum Chordata; class Aves; order Piciformes; family Lybiidae; genus Tricholaema lacrymosa; species Tricholaema leucomelas. The sequence continues at coordinate 47,303 of WAAF01009549.1, read as the reverse complement.
TTGAAAGGAGCTTTCAGGGGGGGAGAGAGGGCAAAACTCCATGTCATAGAATCATAGAATGATTTGAGTTGGAAGGGACCACAAAGATCATCTACTTCCACATCCCTGCCATAGGCAGGGACACCTCCCACTAGAACAGGTTGTTCAAGGCCTCATCTAACCTAGCCTTGGACATCTCCAGGAAGGGAGCATCCACAACCTCCCTAGGCAGTCTGTTCCAAGAATTTCTTCCAAACATCTAGTTTAAATTTCCCCTCTGCTAGTTTAAACCCATTACCCCTCATCCTGTCATTACAAGACC
>WAAF01009549.1:0-46941 GCA_013400475.1 Tricholaema leucomelas | reverse complement strand
CTTTCAGGGGGGGAGAGAGGGCAAAACTCCATGTCATAGAATCATAGAATGATTTGAGTTGGAAGGGACCACAAAGATCATCTACTTCCACATCCCTGCCATAGGCAGGGACACCTCCCACTAGAACAGGTTGTTCAAGGCCTCATCTAACCTAGCCTTGGACATCTCCAGGAAGGGAGCATCCACAACCTCCCTAGGCAGTCTGTTCCAAGAATTTCTTCCAAACATCTAGTTTAAATTTCCCCTCTGCTAGTTTAAACCCATTACCCCTCAACCTGTCATTACAAGACCTTGTAAATAGTCCCTCCCCAGCCTTCCTGTAGACCCCCTTCAGATACTGGAAGGCCACTACAAGTTCTCCTCAAAGCTTTTTCTTCTCCAGGCTGAAGACCTCCAACTCTTGTAACCTGTCCTCATGGCAGAGGTGCTCCAGCACTGTGATCCTCTTCATGTTGCTCCTCTGGACTTGCTCTAACAGTTTAATGTCCTTTTCATGTTGGGGGCCCTAGAAATGTACACAGTATTCCAGGTGGGGGTCTGATAAGAGCAAAGAGGAAGAATCCCCTCTCTTGCTCTGCTGACCATGCTTCCTTGATGCAGCCCAGGACACGGTAGTCAGTCTGAAATCTGGACCTCTCTTTTTTGGCTATGTGGTTTGCTCACCTTTAATGAAATTTCTCTTAATTAGCTTGTGTGTTTGAAACATAAGGGGTTGATAGGGGTCATATTAAAACTTAGGTGAAAGCTTAGCATACTGCTGTCTGTGCTATGGGAAAATAAATCACACTGTTCTGATACTGGTACCTTTACAGAATTGCTTTGGATCAAGATATAAAGTGGAAGGAGATGCTGTCTTCCAAAGCAGCCTGTTACAGATGGAAAGAGATCTATTTACTGCTAATTTTATACAGTGAAAGCCTGCCTGGACACCATGCTATGCAACCTGCTCAAGGTGATTCTGATCTGGCAGGAGATTTGGACTAGATGATCAGCAGAGGTCACTTCCAACCCCTCTCACCTGAGCTTGCTCTGGTGCTCATTTGACCATACCCTAAGCTGAATTTCAGCCCTTGACCTAGCATCAAGCTTGCTTCACCTCTTCCTACTTCCAGAGGAAAAAAAACCCACACTACCCAAACTGGACCAATTAGATGCTGTTGTCCAAAGAAATCCTGTTGGCAGCAGAGATATATTGGGGTGTAGAAGAATTCAGGTAACAGTTTTGGACTGCTTTCAGGCTTGAACTAACTTTAAGGAAGGAGGAAATAGATAAGACTAGAGGGACTGTTGCAGTACTACAGTCTTTGGCTATCTATTTTGATCCTGTTTCAGAGAACAGAGACTCAGGGATTTCTCCATGAAATTTCTGTTGTGTTTGGCTTTGGTTTTTTTTCAGATGAGTTTAATTTTGGGCAGTTGTGACAAGGTCTATAGTCTGGCTCTGATTTTGCAAAGACTTGGCTTGTTCACATCTCAGTTTATGTATCTGCACAATTCTTCTAACTTCAGCAAGACTATTGATGTGACCAGAGTTACAGGCTTCCTGGAGTCTCTGTATGATGTGAGCCTAGCAAATGCTATGGCTCTTACACTGGGGAATGCTAATGTCAAATGTGTAATTAAAAATCTCCAGGACAGGAGAATTTCTGAGCATGTGCAGTATCCTTTTTGTGAACCTCAGGATCTCGGCTGGTTTTGGTGAAAAACACAGAAGCAATTAGCTTGCATCTTAGAGGCTAATACTAACTGAACCTTTTGGCAGATTTTTGTGATGGGATGATTTCCACTCAGTGACATAAGCCAAATGAATAAATAAAACATTTTTTAAAAATCATTTATTCTAACACAGGCATTTTACTGTCAGAAGTGCATAAAACCAGAGTGTTTGTGACCCAGACTGTTATTTTACGCTTCAGACCTTTTTGTGAGGATTAGTCTCAAATTTGCCTCATGTTAGAGCAGTTTTCCCCTTTTAGAGCTACAGTCTTATGTGTTCTGCTTTAGATTTGGACACATTTCATAAAATGAGTGCCCTTTTATTCTCTGCCTGGTAAAAGTTGAAGCGATTCCTTCCATTTGAAAAGCAAAGGTCCAGAGAGGTCTTCTTGGATAAACAAGATGAGCAAGACTTGGTTTGAAGTCAGGCAGCAGGGGGTGGTGATGCTTGCTCTTGAAATCGATGATGTCTGAAATCAATGATGTCTGTTTTCCCAAAAAGACAACGATCGTAAGCAGGTTTACAGCCAACTGCCATCTTAATGTGCTTCAGCTCTGACCCAAAGTGACCTCTCACTGCTCTGCCAAGTCGTCCAATACCTAGAATTACTTGGTCTTTGTGGTTTCTCTGAGCCTCACCACAGATTGAGCAACAAAATGAGAATGGAGAAAATGGTGCCTGTATACACAAATGTCAGTTATCTCTCCAGGCAAGTCCAGTAGGTTTAAAGAAGGGAAACACTAGCTTGTAAATGTACACAGGAACCCTGTTTGTGAAAAGAGTAGGAACACCCCAATAACACTAATCTGTAGCTAAGGCTCAGTTCCCAGGTTTGCCACAAGCTTTCCCAGCTGACCAAAGACACAGCAGATGATGCATGTGTCTCACTGCAGAATGTAAAAAGCAGCATTGCTTCAAAGGAGAGCAGTGAGGATGGGTGTGCTGAGTGCTTACACAGCACTTGGAGTGTATTGGGCCGGAGACACAAAGTCATCCCTGGGGTGCCAGGTGAGTATCTGGACCTCACTGGCAGAGGATAAAGTAATCACACACTGAGCAGCAGTGCTCTCCAAATAGTGAGAAGCAGTGCTGGAGGGAAGAAGCAAGAACTTCTGGAAGACACAAGAGTGACGTGAAATGAGATGTGCTCCTAGATAATTTAGTTAGGATTGAGTGATATTTGGGCAACACTAGAGATTGGTGCCTGTTACAATACAGCTCTCAGGCACTAGAATGAGGTGCTTCTGGAAAAAGATGTCACTTTCCTCTTTGAAGATGTAGCTGGCTTTATAGTGCATCCAAATAGGATATAAATTTCCCCAACCCTCTGTTCACCTTATGTCTCTTTCCCATTTCTGAAGGTAGCCAATGTAGGGTGATGCTGAGGCACTAGTAATGGTATCAAAGGATATTCTGTTACAATCACCTGTCCTTGTCCTATAGTGGGTTAAGTTTGGTGCACTGTACAAAATTTCAGGGAAGTTTTCCAGGCTTGTCTCCTACGTAATCAATGTGCAATGATGTGCAATGGGGTTTGTAACTTCTCGTTTATTTTTATTTTTTCTCTTGTTAATTGCAAGCCCAGAAGGTTTTTGTCTCTCTTGCTGAACTGTGAAACACATGCTGATTCTTCTGAACAGGTATCCTGGAAACCCAACATTCATGTCTCTTAGTTTTGAAATATATAAAATAGTATTGTGTGATCTTACCTCACACCGTCACTACCATTTTTATGAGCAACCAGAAAATATTGTAAATGCTTCATCCTCACCTGGGGCTCGTGTCCAGCTTTAGGACTCCTTAGTTTCTGTTCCCGTTTCCATTCCCTATCAAAAGCAGTCATGTGCAAAATACACACTGAAACCACTGCTGCCTGAGGCCAGTGTCTAGGTTGAGAACAGATCTGATCAGCTGCAGACTTACATTTTTCATTGGATCCTCTGTCTCTTCAGTTGTTTCTTCAAAGTAGACAAAAGCCCAAGCAAACATTTACAAAGCTCCTACTGGGAGAATTACTCTGTTCCTTTCAGTTTCTGGCTGCATCCATCATCATCATCATCATCTTTGAGGTCTGTTGGTTTTGTAGGTGGATCTGTGGATTTTTAATGCAGAACTCCTTGAGCAGTGTGACTTCTCTGTGCATTTTTTCTAGGCTTGCAGTGGAAATGCAATGCTGCTTTTGCATCCTGGGGTTTAGGCTTCTTAAATAGTTACCTGACAAAGCTTTTCTAGATGAAAGGTAAGATGAACTTTGGGGGTGACTTCCAGCCCCGGACGTTCTGTGATTCTGTGAAGCAAACTATTGTTTGGTATTCCAGTCAGTCTCTTAAACACAGGCTTACAATGGCAGCTTAGGTTTTCTAGGGTATTTCACCTTGCATTCAGTTGCCTTTCCAGTAAGGTCCCAGTCTGATGCCGTGCCCATGTCTGAGAGGTAGCCATAGTTAAGCCACATCTGCATCTTCAGCTTTGTGAAGTCAGTAAGTACATATTGAGCCACCAAAGAAACTGGCAGCTGGTGCCATTGTGGCAGTGCAATAGACTACCTGGCCTAATTAGCCTTGCTCCAAGGCCAGCCTTGTTAGCTCAGATTCTTTCGGAAATACAGTGAAGTGTAACTGGGTATTTCTGCAAAGCAATGAGTATGACTGTTGATCTCTGAGATCTACTCCCTTGACCTCAGGGTACTGGAGGAGGTACATTAAACCTGGCCCTTCATTTTCAAATGAGCTATGAGTGCAGTACTATCACCCCACCGGGATCCCTGTCCTAGTGTCATACTTTTACATTGTAGTACTCAGTGCAAGTCTTGTCCACCATGATCCACCCTGTCTGGAGCTCTTTTAAAGAATATTAATAGCCCACATGGAAGTGGATTCATAGAAGTTAAGAATCAGCATAACCTTTATACTTCTCTCTGCCCATCTCTGTCAAGTATCTGTAAATAGGGAAGATCTCTCCTGCTCTACTGCCTCTCTACACCAGCTACTTCTCCATCCTGCCTGGTAGTAAACAGTAGATGTTACATGTATTAATGCAATGCTCCTGGGCGTGCCCTGTGTGCAAGTCCCTTGCAGCCATAAATCAATTAAAAGTAGACAGAAACCCTAGAAAAAAAAGCAAGTTCTCTTACCCCTTCCCCTCCTCCTCTCTTTTCCTTTCTCTCTCTGTGGGTAAATAGCTAATTCCTTTGTTCCTTGCTGCACTATTTCATTTCTGCCATCATTGTCCTCATTGTTCTCTGAAACAGGAGGGGTCTGGGCCAGGAGCAGCCAAGGTCTTGGCTAATGACGGGAAGTCTTTAAAGTTTGCGCTGCATTTCATCTTCTCTGTGGGAGTTTTAGGACGCATCCAGTGTTTGATCCCCACCGTGCAACTTTGCTTCTAGTTAATTAACAGATCCCCATTACACTCTCTCATCTGCAAGCACATGGGAGGCCTATCAGGAGGTAATTCAAGGCCAATCTGAGTGATGGCAGAAATTAGAGAAAACAGTTGTTTTAGGGTTCTAACATTCAGGAATAAAGCTCTCTCTTTGCAGAGGTGCCTTGTAAATTTGCACTTGTTTTGTTGTGTCATTTCAAGTTTTTAAGTGGTCTCCTTTGTATTCAGGTCTGGTTTAGGGGTTTGGTTTTTTAGGAAGCATGTAGATAGGAAGGCAGTTTATGTGTTTTGCTGCTGCTTTGCTGTGCTGGCAGCCTGTGTAATGTGCAATTTTGAGGGCCAGTTGAAACAAAACCACGGTGTTATTAGCAAGATGTTTTTACCTTCCTTTCATTCCCAGCTTCCCTGTTCCCACCAAGCCTATTATATAGGTTACAAGTGTCTTATGGCAACTTTTTTAGTGTCGAGTAAAACCACCACAGGCCTCCCAGCTGCAGAGCTTTGTCAGGCTTTGAGCTAAATACTGCGTCTCTCAAGAGTGCAACCTTCTGTCGACTTTGAATGCTTAGAGTCGTCTGATATTTTTCCTCTTTCCCTCCCTCTTCCCCACCCTATGAGCAATGACCCCCTTTAACTAATGAATTAAGAACTGCTCCTGAAGTTGCAATTCTCATTTCAGCACTTGGCAAAGAGAATCAAACCAGGGCTATTTAGTGCAGCGTTAAATGGCCCACCACATTAGCCCCCTGGCATGCAAAGCTATTAGGTTGTTTTACTGTTGTTGAAGTTTCATTTGTTAGGTGGAATTGCTGCTCCAATAGAAACTTGGTAAAGTGGGAAGAGGCAGATAGCCCGGTGTCTTGTCAATCAGTTTCCCCCCTCTCCCTGTGAGGCTTTGGCAGAGGAAGGTTTTTGGCTTTGTTATCAAGTGCTCTCCATTGACCAACACACACTGCGCCAGGGAGTAATCAAATAATGTAGTTATTGCTTACCTGTTCCTCTTGTCAGCTCTCAGTTGGACTGCAGCAAGGTGACATGCTTTGGCAGGGAGCCTCTAGCACTTTGGGAGCTGCAGATAGTGTTGAAGTTCATAGGCCATGTTCAGCATCATGAGCTACTGTAGGTACACTCACCTGGTTCTCTGGACTCCTCACTACATCTCAAGGGAAGCACAGTGCGTAGGGCTGTTCTCAGTTTGTAGATGCTGGGCTGACTTGTCGACATCTGAACGAGTGGAGGCTCATCTAGCCTAGGATCTGCAGCACTACACAGACCAAGAAATCAGTCTTTCTCAGAAATGCTCCAGAACTCCCTCAAGACAGGCTGTCATGGATAAAAGAGTTGCCATTTTCTGCTAAGAGTGAAAAAGATGGGTTATTTTGATCTGGTCATCAGGGCTGTCTGGAATCATAGTTCCCATAGCTGCAGAACACTCTGGGAGCTGGCCAACTTAATGTACATGTATAGAAAATGAACTAGAATATATATGCACCTGTCATTCAGTACAGTGTGCTTGACTTTCCAATGCTCATTCTGAGTCTTTATCTAAAAATAGTATTACTTGTCCGCTTATGTAGGGAGCCTGCTGTTTTATACTCTGAATGAATATCTAATGAGAACCTGTAAGTACATGTATATTAAAAAAAAAATGAAGTTGTGCCATGAGTTAGAGGTGCATGCATAAGAAAAAAATAGGAAGGGCACCAGAGGGAATAATTTAGTACTTGAGCCCCAAGTACTAGTTTGAATGCTGACAAGGGTCAGCTAAGTCTTCCATGTTATAGAATCATAGAGTGGTTTGGTTGGAAGGGATCTTCAAAGGTCATCTAGTCCAACACCCTTGCAGTGAACAGGGACATCGTCCACTACATCAGCTTGCTTAGAGCTTTATTGAGTCTGACCTCACATATATCCAGAGATGGGGCCTCAGTTACCTCCCTGGGCGGTATTCCACCACTCTCATGATAAAGAACTTGTCCTAACATCCATTCAAAATCTCATCTAATTTCAAACCATTGTTCCTTGTACTATGACTCCAGGCCTTTGGAAACAGTTCCTCTGCAGCCTTCTTCTAAAACCCTTTCTGGTACTGGAAAGCTGCTATTAGGTGTCCCTGGAGCCTTTTGTTCTGCAAGCTGAATAACCCCAGCTCCCTCAGTCTGTGCTCGTAGCAGAGGTTTTCAAGCCCCAATAATGTTTGTGACCCTCCTCTCAACCATCTCTGTCAGATCCATGTTTCACTTGCAAGAGTTTGCTTAGCTCACTCGAGTGATGCCTCAGTGATTTTTTTGTTCTTGTTGCAGTGGTTTGCATCCTCTTTCCACAGCAGCTCTACTTCTCTCTTCTTACTGAATACAGACATGCTATAAGGCACTGACTGATTTTGGGGGGTGAGGGGGAATCAATGCACTGATGTGAAGTCTTGTTTAATGTGGTTTAGGTGTAATGAAACAGGCAGCATATTCACAGTTAAGGCACTCTGTTGCTGATGTGACTGGGGTAGACAGGGTCCTAAGCTGCTAAGCAGAAATGCTTGGATGTGTCACAGGGTTTCAGAGAGAATCCCCCTGCAAAGGAAGCCTGTGCCAGTGTTGTAGAGTACTTGTGCCAGCCAGCTTGCAGGGTTGATTTGGCATTTGGCGTATTGATAGTGGCTGCCAGTGTGTGTGGTGGAAGAGAAAGGGAATAGACAAGAAAAACACATAGGGATTTAAAACAAATGTAGAATTATTTACTTGGTGCCATATGGACTCCAATATTTTGACAAAGCTAAGGCCAAAATTAATCATGCCAGGTTAGAATTTTAGTTCAAAAACATATGTACAACTGTCCCCTGGAGTGTGCAAGTTACTATTATATGAGAAGTGGAAGCCCATCACACCAGGCCTGCTGTCTCCACTGTGCATGTAGTATAGGGGCTTTCAAATCTGACATTTGAATTTCAAATGTGAAATGTGGTCAGTCTGTGGATGTTGATTTCTAAAGAAACCTTTCTGAATACCTACGGTAATGCTACCTTTTGCACAATGTACAGCACCAAATTTTTCAGTCTAAGTCTTCATCAAGCATCCAGTATCTTGTTAAACCCAATCATATTTGTCAGGCATTCCTCTGAACATGCTTGGCTCTGCACTGAAGCACGGTACTGTTCTGCACTAGTTCCTGTTGTGGGCCGTCTGCTTCACCACTAGAAGTGCCTTGAGTCTAGCTTAATCGACTTCAGAATCAAAGCTAAACTGTATGAAGACACTGCTGACAAGGAATAAGGATAAGAGTGGAGTGGGACTGTTCTACATTAGTTTTTCATGACTGTTTCATTGTGTACACAAGTCCACAGGATGATATCAAATACTGAAAGATCCAGTTTTCATAGAGCTCAGGTGTCATTGAGTAGGGTGTTTTTGTTCCTCCCACTATACAGACATTTGACTTTCATATCCATCTCATATAGGTATCTACCTTTTTGAAGTTTAGAAATGTTCAGAGGCTGAATTTAGGCAATCTTTAATTCATGTGAATGTAAGCAATACTGTGACTAAGGACGGTAAATATATCTCTATCTGTGACTGATCTCAAGATCAGCCTATCTATTATCATAAAGCCCCTACCTTGACAGAGGGAGATGGGTGGAAATTTGAAAGAACAAATTTAAGCAACTGGTTTCCTTTCACTTTTAGAACCAAATAGAGAGTCATAAAAGAGCCCTGGTTTGGATAACGAAACATTGCTTTGAAGTTCTAACTAAATTGCATTTCTTGTTCTCTGCTGTCACCTGTAAGACCTAAAAAGAGTTGGACAAGCAATGATTACTCATAATAATGTACGTTCAAATTGCTTATGGTATTATGAAAACAGAAATTCAAAAGGCCAATATACTGACAGTTAAAATCTGAGGGGCAATAGGGGGGAACCTTCACAAATCAATATGCTGATTGCATGCAGCTACCCTGCCGAGTCAAATCTTCAATAAATTATACATACATAGCTGTACTGCAGCTGAGGAATGAAGCAGTTTCAAATGTTCCTGTGCTCTAAGCAAAGCATGCATCCACTCTGCATCCTTAATGCATCAGATGTTAGTTGTGTTGGTTTGGGTACTCTGCTACAGAACCAGGTGCTTTAGCGGCCACTCAAAAAAACTAACTTTGTGATAGATCTGATAGGGGAGAAGTGTGAATGATAAACAATCTCTTGTGATTCTTTGCTAAGGAATCCCTTTCTCTGAACTGCACAACACCACCACTCCTGTCCCCTCCACCCACTTGTAAGAAATGCTGATGAAGTACTGAAATGTTGCATATTTAGCCAGCGGTGTTTGGAGCATTTTTTTTTTCCACAGAAACAAAATTATGTATCCCAAAATTAATTTTCAAAGCAGCTGAAGTTCTTCAGAAATTTGGGTCAAATCTGATTAAGTAATTTCAGACAAAATAAAGAAAAAAACCCACAAAATTCTGAACATCAAAATTATTTCCAAGATGACTCAGTAACTGTACAGCCTACTGCTTACAGGCACATAGAAGATCCATTTTCTTATCCTCTCTTTTCCTAACCTGAATGTATTTTTTCCTCTTACATTCTGTTCTTAGTCTACATAGACATGCACTTGTGAATACCACTTCATGGAGAGAGAAATAGAATAATCCTGTAGGTTTGTGAGTGATCTAATCCAGGTGAAAACAGGTAACTGAGTTCTGCTCCCTATGCCAAAGAATATGTTAAGTACTTAAGCAGAACTTCAGTTGGAAAGGCTGTTAAGTAGGTCCTGATGTACCGCTGGTTATAGCAGTTGTTAGGATATGGGGCACACACAAATCCTGGCTCCAAATAATGTTTAATTTACATTCAAGTGCTCCTGATCTTGGTCAATATTTTAATCCCTAAGGTAACAGTAAGGAGAGTTTGGCAGCAGCGTCTTGTTCGTGGGATCTACTTTTAAACAGTTGGTAGCACTTTATTTTGCCCAGCAAAAGTATCCTTAAACACAGTTATTTGTACAATTCCACTCTCAACAGTGAAAGCTAAGTTTTTGGACCCAAACTTGCAGGAATAACTCAAACTGTAGATGAACATTAATAGAGTTTGCTCAGGTTTTTTGATTTCTTGGCTTCAGATTATGCTTCTTAAACATAAACATCTGAACCCCCCATCAAAACAAATGAAAATATTGTATGCTACTCAGAAGGTAACATGGTTCTGCTCTTTGGCCAACAGAATTAGTCAAATGACTAGTTGTAAACCTATCACAAGAGGATGTAAGGAGAGCATGCTGCTGCCCTAAGTGTACTGTCATGAAGCTCACTGTTCTACTGAAATCCCCTTCCTAAGTTTCATAGTAAAACCACAGTAAATAAGAGCAAAATTTGACCTTTGCCTTTGTTACAGTGTGGATTGTTTGCTATCTCTGTATTGGTTTTATTTGCTGTAAGAGATACTGTTTGAAATTATTTTAGAAGTATATTTAAGCATTACTTAGGCCTCAAGAGAGGCTAATGTGTCTAGCTTTCAGATAGATTTTTACCATTCAAATACTCTGTAGATAAATTATATTAAGAAAACCCCACAACAACAAACAAACAACCAAAACCTAAAAAGAAAACCCATCACCAATATTTCAGCTTCTGATTCATTCTAAATGGAGACTTAGAGCTAAGTAATGAAAATTGCTTTGGTTGTGCATAGCAGCATATTGAAAGCCTTGTCCCCTCATTATGTGATCTTGCAAGTGCTGTTTGTCATTGTTGCTTGCTGGTCTCAGTCTAACTGTAGTGCTGGTGCAAATTAACAGTAATTCGTTATGACACGTGGCGTCCTTCCAGTGAAACAACAGCATGGACCTTGTACCACCCCTGCCCTCATCTGCCTTCTTCCCCACACCTCCCAGGCCTTTTTCCTACCTCAGGATATTACCCCTGACTTAGCCTTCCAAATGGTTCTAACTAACCGGTGTATCAGGGTGTGTTGTGCTTTGACTGATGGACAGCATCCCGTGCTCTTTTGCCGACTTGTTGTAGAGAGATGTGCACTGAACAGAAGCAGTGCTTTCTGAAAGCTCAGGTAGTCCCAGTGTTTGTGGGGGACTGGTACTGCGGGGGAAAGCTATGCATGCACAGAGTGACCATCCACTACCTTCTGCAAGGGACAAACCCTACCAATGGCATGCTCCAGCAAGTAGGCAGGATTAGTGGGTGACACTAAAATCCAAGTTAGCTCCTATGTGTGTATCTCTGCTGTGTGACTGGTATACTGTTGCTTGTTATTAATTTACTAAGTCTTCACTTCCATCCTGACAGCAAGAAATGGCCTTAAGACATGAAGAGTTATTTGGGTGCTCAGAACTCAAGAAATCCATGCCCTGCTTTCTCCCAGATTTCAGCTTGTTCATCTGTCCCAGATTCTTAGCTGGTGGAAGTTGGCTGAGAGCCACTGAAATCATTAAGTGTATGTTGAAGATCTATAGCATATTATTGTTGCTATTTGCATTGCTGGAGAGAGAGATATCTTCAGCTAGTGTGTTCTTAGCCCACATTTAAAATGAAAATAAACAATTTATATATGAAAGCTGAACATTTTTGTTTTGAAATATCAGCCTTGAAACAAAATGTTTATACTTTTGTTAAGGGGGATTTGTTGAAGTTATTTTTCCAAAGGTAATGTTTTTTAGTTGACTTTTCATATAGCAATCAATCCACTCTATTTTTTTTCAATTAAATGTATTTCAAACAGGCAAGAAAAGAAGGGAAGTTCAGATCAAGGCTTAAATTTTTATTTTATCCTATTTTATTTTACATTTTATTTTCCCTCTCCCCAAAAAAATAATTAAGAAGAATCGAGAACTGATTAAAATCAAGGTTGTGTCTCCAGGTTCATCCTACCCGCTTTTCTGAAGTCACTGGATTTTGAACACTGGCATGTAGTGCCCTGTGACAGAACAAGAGGCAGTGGACACAAACTGGAACATAGAAAGTTCAGAGTTCCTCCTCAACATGAAGAGAAACTTCTTTGCAGTGACTGCCCAGAAAGGTTGTGGAGTAGTCTTCTTTAGAGGATTTCAAGACCTGTCTGGATATGTTCCAGTGTGGCTTGCCTTACGCCATCCTGCTCTGGAAGGGGGTTTGGACTACATCTCCAGAGGTCCCTTCCAAGCACTACTGTTCTGTGGATCTATGAGTCTATGTGAGCCTGCCTTTGTAGTCAGCACAGAGATGTATTTCAGCTCCCATCAGGCCTTTATTACCAGCAGGACATTCTGTCCATCTCTGCTGGAGGAATCCTGAGATGGATGTTCTTAGCTCTTGCAGCTGAATTTAAGTTGGGTTAGATATTGCTTGCCAGCAGGTCATTGACTTCAGGATGAATTTATTTCTTATTACTGATACTATAAATTCCACAAGATGATCTATTATCATTGAGATATGATGTAGACCCATCTACAAGACTATTTATCAGTAACGAGGTTAATGCCATTTCCCCCATTCCACAGATGAGAAATCTGAAGCAAGGGAAATGACTTAGCAGAGGTAATCTAGAAAAGGTATGTTTCCACTCACATCTCACTCTCTCAGCAAGATTTTTTTTCTAACCTTAAGTCTTGGCATCATGTTTTCATGTGTTAGACTTTCAGCTGAATTTGCTCTTTCCACAGTGACTTCAAAGCTCAAAGAGGTGCTTTCTAACAGTTCAATACCAAGCAAATAAACTTCTACAAGAGTTTGGGTATAGAATGTCACTTTATTGCTGATCACGTTTTGGGGGTTTTGAAATGAGCCTGGCAACAGCATTCCCACAAGGTATCTCTCACTGTTGCATGGACAATGCAAGGTAGGTATTTCAGAGGCAGTGTTTCTGTATCATACAAGAGGAGGAAGTCAGACTTTTGACCATAGGGAGGAAGGGTTTGTTGCTGCCTTCTTGTTCTGCGGTGTGCCCAATTGACAGCAACAAGTTAACTTGTGCAGTGTAACCTGGGAGATCTTTGTGCTACGTTCTCAGCCGTTCAGCTTAGATATAGCTGGTGATACCCACAAAATGGCCTCTATAGATGCTTCAGGAGAAATACTACAGGTAAAAATGAATAGGCTCTATCAAATGGTATTGGGAAACAAAACAAATCTTAATTTTACTGCTTCAGAAGTATAGAATTGTCAAGGTATTTAACTCTTTAACAGGCATCTTATTTCTCCACTCTGATTTCAGTATGGCAGCTCTAGGTACAGAATCACAGAATGTCAGGGGCTGGAAATGACCTCAAAAGGTCATCTAGTCCAAAGCCCAACTGAAGCTTCCATAGTATCTACTATAACAATAAAAGATTTTCCAACATAACCAAATGTCAATAAAGTGATTTCTCATCCTCTTTCAGTCAAAGCCAATCCCCTGGCCAGCTTCGTGCTCACAGCCCCAGCACTTGGCCTGTGTAAGTGAAGAACTTCCTCTCTGCTCTGTCAGGATCACCACAAGTCTTCAGAAAATCCTGTACAGACAGAAAATGCCCAAGACTTCAGCATTGAAGGGACTCCTCTGTTGAGCCAATGAAAAGGAAGTTGAAGGGCATTGCATGCTCAATGCAAAAAAAAAAACAACTTTAGAGTTTTTGAACTGCAGAAAAACATTTTTAATTTAGATGATATATGATGATGTTTTATTAGAGCTTTAGCTTCGTTGAGTATAATCAGGTTGCCATTGTACAATTTAAATGTCTGGTGATCGTTATTTGATAACAACTTAGATTTATATAGTGCTGTATATCCCAAAGGGATCCCAGAGGACTTTAAATACTCAACAATACAATACAGAATAAAGTAAACATTAATTACAATTCCACCATTACTAGAAAATATGAGGATATTAAAAAACTGGCAGTCTGTGTCTTGCTTCTGCTCTCATTTGAATTCATTAGCTGAGCTCACTCAGAGTGCAAGTGGATTATTAGTAGTTCTGCCATATCTGATTTAAGAAATTTTCTGTATGAGTATTGCAGCGAGACCAGAGGAGAGCAGGGTGTAAAAACCATTCTGAGGTTGCCTACAACATCAGCTCCACTCCTGCACATTTCTTCAGTAGGATGTTATTTTTTAAGTCTATTGAGCCACTTGGGTGGTTGTTGTGCTGTGTTAGGCTCTATGAGGCTGGTTTCTTGTTAGGTGGGAGGAGGCTAAACAGATAATCTTTCAGATGCAACATGCTACACAACATCTAGTGGTGGATTTGGTAGTTAGACCACTGAGTCCAATCATAGTGTTCAGAGTCTTTTCCAGCAGAAATGAAGTGTCTGGCTCTGCACTTTCTTTACCTAAACACACGCTGTTAATACTGAAGGAGAAGATGAAAGTTTGAAGGATGCTACTGTGTTTCACTGTAGCATCTTGGCTAATGATACTCTGAAACTGCAGGTGGGAACTAGAACTGGAAAATGCACTGCAACAGGCACTGCATGGACAAGCTGCACGAATACAGTGCTTGCCTTTGAGAGGTCACTATCTAGGACTTGAGAAACATAAAAGTGAGAATCTCAGAATTGTTTGGGAGGGTAATCATGGAAGTGATGGGGCTACTTTTGGAGTAAAATCTTACTGACCAGAAAAATAGAGCCAGGGGGCTGGATGCTTTTTTGTGCATAGTTAATGCAGGTGCCTTGCATTGTGTCGTTTCCTCCCCAATCTATAATAGATTCTACCCTATTTCAGAAAGATTTCCAGAACCTCCTGAAATCCCCTTCAGTTATGGAGTTTTTTCAACCGTGAGAAAATCTGTCAACTTTATTCAGCAAAAACAACTGAGACCAATCATTGGCACCAGAAAATAATGATATACTACTACTAAACATAAATCTGGGAATGTCCAAGAGTGTTTGCTAATTTCTTTTTATTGGTTTGCAAGCATTCTTGCCCATCACGGTGGCTTTCAGTTTCTGAAAATATACGTTTTGCCCACAACTTGAAAACAAGGTAGTTCAAATAATTCACTGTTAAAATCATAGCTCTCTTACAATCTCAGAGCTTCTCTTCACTTTCTATTTTAACCCTCTTCACTGTGTAAGTTTTTTTTGCTAATACTGTATTGTTTCTCACAGTTGTAACGAAGCATGAGGGATTTTTACATTTTGTGGTGAACGTTTTGTATGGCTGTTACTGTAAACCTTTCACAGTGTCTTTTATCAGTTTATTTTTAGAACGTTGAAGAAAGGGAAATGGTGACTTAGAGAGAAGTTTTCTGCTCCATTTCCTCTATGTAACAGATAACTCTCAATTACAATGTTGCTATGCCCAAGGCACAGATCTCTAATTTTTGATCATAGGTACATACACTAGAGGTCTATTTACTAACTTTCAATCTACCATAAAATTGTTGTGGTATAGTTAAGAGCCTAATCTGAGGAAAGATGAGCAAACATGCTCAAATGACTATCTAGGTGGAATGTGTATGATCAGCAGGACTAGAGAGGTGATTCTTCCCGTCTACTTTGCTCTCATGAGACTAGGTGTCCGCACATGGTAGTGGGGCACACTCTGGTGCCCTTATCAAGAAGGACACAGAGCTGCTGCAGTGGACCCAGAGAGAGCCACAAAGAAGATCAGAGGGCTGTAGCACATCTGCTTTGGGGACAGGCTGTGAGAGTTGGGACTGTTCAGCCTGGAGAAAAGAAGGCTCCAGACAGACTTTACAGCAGCCTTCCAGTACCTGAATAGGAACTACAAGACTGCCAGGAAGGGATTTTTGACAAGGGGTTGTAGTAACAAGAGGGAATGGACTGAACCTTGAGGAAGGCAGATTGAGATTGGAGATTAGGATGAAATTCTTTATGATGGGAGTGGTGAGGCAGTGGAACAGGTTGCCCAGGGAGGTTGCATATGCCCACTTTGTGGAGGAGTTCAAGGCCAGACTGGATGAGACCTCGAGTGACCTTGTTGTCCCTGGAGCTGTTCAAGGCAGGATTGGACGTGGCACTTGGTGCCATGGTCTAGCCTTGAGCTCTGTGGTAACGGCTTGGACTCGATGATCTATGAGGTCTCTTCCAACCTTGGTGATACTGTGATACTGCGTGTGAAGGTGTTCCTGCCCATGGCAGAGGGGTTGGAATAGATCATCTTTAAGGCCCTTTCTAACCTAAGTCATTCTACAGATCTATGAATCTGAGTGTTCGGAAGTTCTCTTCCATAGTGTTTTGGATTATACCTTTTTGATCCCATAAAAACCAGGCCACTGGGACATCCAAATGTGTAACTCCCAGGGATGTACTTTTTGAAACCATAATTAAGAATAGGTTGACATATAGTAATAATAATGGTACTTGTGATCATTAGACTTTGGAACAGGACACAAGTCTTTTCATTCATCAGTGATGCATGACTAATATAAGACTGCTAAATTGGACAGTGTTTTGCATGTGATGTTTTATGCACATATATGAAACACAAATTCATCTGTGTGCAGCATTCCACTTACTGCTTCACAGTTATGGGAAATCTCAAAATTACTTGAAAATCTGGATAGATCCTACTAGAAAATAATCCAGCCAAGGACACCATTGCCTCTGAATAGAAATTGGCATTCTCTTTTAAAAATACTTTAAAAAAATATCTAAAAGGAAAAACCTTCAAACCTACTTCATTTGTTTGTTTGATTATTTGTTTGTTTTTTAATGGTCTGATTAGTGATTGGAATTTAGTGTCTGAACTTGTAATTTCTAATTCAAGATTAACTCTGGGAGCAAGAACAATATAGAATCTCTTATTTAACTTAACTATGTCTCTACAATTAAGATCAATGCATTTCTCTGAGTTGTTAGTAGCAGCCTTCTCTTTGTGCCTGTAGGCTATCTACTAAAAAGTGAAAAAATGCATGCCTATGTGGGCGGCAGAAATGCCACAAAACGTGACTACTGTTGCAGGCATCATTAAAAATGGGTAGATTTTCTGGACTAAACATGGAAATGAAAGGCAGAGTGAGCAAAATAATTCTTTTTTAACTTGGAATAAAGCTGGATAGTGTCCAAGTGCTTCAGAATCGCAGTGGTAAGGACTTAGGTACAATGTGATAATTGTAGTGATTTTAGAAGTAATGAAGAAGTAAATAAAAGGTAAGAAAGATTAGCTCAAAACAGAGCTTTAATTTTTACTAAAGTTTGTGGGTTTAGAACAGAGATGGAATGTAACTGCCATAAGGAATGGCAATGCATTAGTGAAAGATGTCTGCAAGAAGCTAATTTGTGTTTGTGGGAGCATGAAACTATTGAAAAGAAACTGCTAGTTTCACACTGTCACATACAGAACTCATGATGAGCCTAGCAATGAAGTGTAGGGAAAGTTTCCATTGTTCATACAGGCCAAACTCATGAAAATCAGCAAGGACAAGTGTAAGGTCCTGCACCTGAATCGGTGCAATCCCAAGCACAAATCCAGACTGGGGGGCAAATAGCTGGAGAGCAGCCCTGAGGCGGGGTGTTTGGGTTGATGAGAGGCTCAACATGAGCAAGCAGTTTGTGTGCAGCCCAGACAGCAACCATGTCCTGAGCTGCATCAAGAGCAGTGTGGCCAGCAGGGCCAGGGAGGGGATTCTCCCCCTTTACTCTGCTCTCATCGAACCCCACTTGGAGTACTGTGTACAGTTCTGGACCCCAGAAGGACATGGAACTGTTTGAGCGAGTCCAGAGGGGGGGGCATGAGAATGATCTCCTTTGAGGATAGGCTACAAGAGTTGAGGCTCTTCAGCCTGGAGAAGAAAAGGCTTTGAGACCTTGTAGTGGCTTCCTAGTATCTGAAGGAGGCCTACAGGAGGGCTGGAGAGGGACTATTTACAAGGTCTTGTAATGACAGGATGAGGGGTAATGGGTTTAAACTGGCAAAGGGGAGATTTCAACTAGATGTTTGGAGGAAGTTCTTCACAGTGAGGGTGGTGAGACACTGGCAAAGGTTGCCCAGGGACATTGTGGATGCTTCCTCCCTGGAAGTGTTCAAGGCTAGGTTAGATGAATCTTTGAGCAACCTGTTCTAGTGGGAGGTGTCTCTGCCTATGGCAGGGGGTTGGAACTAGATGATCTTTGAGGTCCCTTCCAACCTAAATCATTCTATGATTCTATGACACAGAGTTTTGGCCTCTTTTCTCTCCTCCAGAAAGCTCCTTTCAACCAAATATATTGCCTGTGGAAGTGCAAGCCCCCTGAAGTAAGCAGGGACATCCTTCTCTAGATCAGCTTGCTCTCAGAGCCTTATCAAACTCGNAGGACATGGAACTGTTTGAGCGAGTCCAGAGGGGGGGGCATGAGAATGATCTCCTTTGAGGATAGGCTACAAGAGTTGAGGCTCTTCAGCCTGGAGAAGAAAAGGCTTTGAGACCTTGTAGTGGCTTCCTAGTATCTGAAGGAGGCCTACAGGAGGGCTGGAGAGGGACTATTTACAAGGTCTTGTAATGACAGGATGAGGGGTAATGGGTTTAAACTGGCAAAGGGGAGATTTCAACTAGATGTTTGGAGGAAGTTCTTCACAGTGAGGGTGGTGAGACACTGGCAAAGGTTGCCCAGGGACATTGTGGATGCTTCCTCCCTGGAAGTGTTCAAGGCTAGGTTAGATGAATCTTTGAGCAACCTGTTCTAGTGGGAGGTGTCTCTGCCTATGGCAGGGGGTTGGAACTAGATGATCTTTGAGGTCCCTTCCAACCTAAATCATTCTATGATTCTATGACACAGAGTTTTGGCCTCTTTTCTCTCCTCCAGAAAGCTCCTTTCAACCAAATATATTGCCTGTGGAAGTGCAAGCCCCCTGAAGTAAGCAGGGACATCCTTCTCTAGATCAGCTTGCTCTCAGAGCCTTATCAAACTCGACCTTGAATATTTCTAGGGATGGGGCCTCAACTGTCTCCCTGGGCAACCTGTTCCAATGTTCCACCACTCTCATGGTAAAGAACTTGTTCCTAACATCCAGTCTAAATCTCCTCTCATTTCAAACTGTTGCCCCTTGTCCTATCACTCCAGGCCTCTGGAAACAGTTCCTCTGCCTTCTTGTAGGGGCTCTTCAGGTACTGGAAAGCTGCTATTGGGTCTCCCTAGAGCTTTTCTTTCTCTGGGATGAACCCCATCTGTCTCAACCTGTCTTTGTAGGAGAGGTGTCCCATCTTCCCTGTCCTACTACAGATGGCTCTAGGTTCAGATCTTGTGCTGTGTAGTATCAGTTTGTAAGACCCAAAGAAGGAGAGATGATCTGCAGGAGAAAGTCCTGGATTTTTGTTGTGAAAACTTTAAAAAATGCTTTAAAATGTTGAAGAAATATATTAGAGCTAATCTCAAGACATGGGAATTGGAAATTCTACAGAGCATCTCCTTTGTGTGTTTATAACACGCAGAAAATAATAGCTGATTAGTAGTTTTGACTTAGAGCTCTCTGTTTCTTCCCCATATTGGATAAATCTCCTACTGATGGATCAATCATTTAATCAATCTACTAGTGTGGCTTTCAGCAGTATAGTATCTGAGTGCCTCCCAGTGTTGGAACGCTCAATAATGCTTGGGTTTTCTCCAGATGCTCTGTACTCCTTAATTTGATTTTGTTCGTAGTTGCACTGATGTCAATCTAAAACTGCTCCATTGATTTTGACAAAGCAAGCCAGCATTTATGAGCCTGAAGAGAAGAATCCAACTCTCCTCTTGCAATTCCCCAGCAATTCTTAAGTTGTACTAATACTATTTTTCTGAGTTACTGATTTGCTTCCTGCCCCTGCTGCATCTTTTCTCCCTTTTGCTGCTTTGAGTATGATCCAAAGTCCATCAAAATGTCTGTTAGTCTTTCTATTTATTTCAGCTCAGTGGCTCAGTTTCTCACTTGTCCCTCTCTCCTTTTGTCCCCTCTGCAAATCCCTCTTGAGTTTGTCTGTGTAAGTAGAGACATCTAGTAAGTTACAGGTATTCCTTTAGTTGTATGGATAAACACTTTGATGTAATGGGATCCTAATCTCTATGTTTTACTCAAGACCATTGGATGCCTCATTTTTTTTTTCCTTTAACAAGCTACCCTCTTCCTCCTCAAGCCACAGATTCTGCCCTCAGGTTCAGCATTTGATATTTTAGGGAGAGCTAAAGGCCTGATGCAAGTTCTGTGGGAGAGTTAATTGAGAAACTCCACTTAATTCCTGTTCTTCCTCTTCTCTGCCTTCAGTGTTGGAAGCAGAAGAAAATAAAAAGGAGTTGAGAATTTAAGCTGTGAGTCTTGGCAGGTGAGAGGTATGTGTTCCTACTTGCCAGTGGGGCACTTCTGGAAGTGCTGATGTGAACTGGCATCAGATTGACTCAGATCTGGAGTTAAGGCTGGCCCAGGACCTGCACAGTCAGGCTAAGTTCCCTGTTACTCCACAGCCTTTCTGTGTAATTGTGAACAAAAGCTTAATTTTGCTGGTTCCTCATGTGTGATGGGGGCAGAACTGCTTCCCTACCACAGAAGAGTGGCTTGAGGAGAAATTCAATAAAGGCTGGGAAATAATGAGCCTGTAAGATAAGTGGCAGCATCTGTCAGCTACATGGAAAAAGTTGCCTGGTTCAGGCTGTGGTGTGTGGACAACTGTGGTGTGCAGACAGCTGGGCTGGTGTTTGCATTGCTTCAAAAAATGTTTTACCAAGGCACTTTTATGATATCTATAACTTCACTGCATTCTCTTCTTTGAAGACTCATTTGATTACTTCAGTCTCATTTCCTGTTCTACATGATTGTTAAATGGGGTGGAGGTGACATACAGTAAAACCAAGATGCAGCACTTGCTTTCATACAGAAACTTGTGCTGAAAGCACAACAACGTTGGAAAGCCAAGCACTCATTCTTAGAGAACTGAAGTTTGCAAAGACAGTTTTTAAGGGCTTACTTGAGGCACTTCAGAGGACAAAAGGCTTTTCTCAGGCACAAAATCTACTGCCAGGCTCCCAAAATCCAAACCTTCCCCCAAAGCTTGAAGCACTAGAAGTTTTTTTCTCAGAGGAAGAGCTCAAAGAATTTTTAGTGTAATATTTTTTAACCTTGTTCTTGGAAAAAGATTGTACCATTTCCGAAATGCACAGCCTGAGGCAGTCATGCATCATAGATAAATCAGCCCAAATGGCAAAATACTGACGGGGTCTGAACAATTGCAGGCAGTTGTTTAATCGCCCCTGTCAAGTAATAGTTATAACAGGTGTAGCTACTGATCAGTCAATTATAGAAATTGTCCTGCTGTCTTCTCTGAGTTCTTACTGAGGTGGAGCTATTGCTATACAAGATGGGCCTGAGTGAGACTGCAGTGCATGGCCCTGTGACTGTGGTCTAAAAGATAAAGCTTACCCAAACAGGGAGTGACTGGGCCTGTTCTTCACAGCACATGCTAGCAACAGTCCTTGATTTTTATTTTATTTTTTAATCCCTCTCCTACAAATTTATGAGAACACATTTTTAATATTCAGAGATCCAGAAAATACGAATACCACCAAAAACAGGTATTGCCCCGGTTGAAATTCCCTTCTTGAAATGTCCTGCTGGCTCCACCTGTTCTGCTTTGACATAGAAATAATAAAGTCTAAGGGGCAGCAAATACTTTATTTATTTATCCACGCAGCCCTTAGTGTAGCAGCATTGTGCCATGTTTTAGAGGGGTCTTCTGGAAACACATCCCTGGTGAGACCACACCTAGAATATTGTCCAGTTCAAGAAAGACCTCAGGGAACTGCTTGAAAGAGTCCAGAGCAGATCCACAAAGATGATGAAGGGAGTGAAACCTCTTCCTTGTAAGGAAAAGCTGAGGGAGCTGGGAGTCTTTAGCTGAGAGCAGAAGAGCCTGAGGGGTGACCTCATTCATGTTTATAAAGATGTGAAGGGCAGTGTCAGGAGGACAGAGCCAGGCTCTGCTCAGTGATGCCCAATGATAGGACAAGGGGAAATGGGTGCAAGCTGGAGTAGAGGAGGTTCCCTGTGAACATAAGGAAAAACTTTTTCTCTGTGAGAGTGACAAAGCCCTGGAGCAGGCTGCTTAGAGAGGCTGGAATGCCTTCTCTGGAGGCATTCCAAACCCACCTGAATGCATTCCTATGTGACCTACTCTAGGTCATCCTGCTCTGGCATGGAGATTGAACTGGATGATCTTTTGAGGTCCCTTCCAACCCCTAACATTCTGTAATTCTGTGATCACACAAGGAATACCTGAAAGTTTTCAGACACATGAAACAAATGTGATTCAAACTCTGGTCAAAAAAACTTCCTGGCTGATAAGCAAATAAATAATTTCCTAATCTGAAATAATTTGGTGCCTAGCACTTGCAAGAAGACTCAGTAATACAAAATAAAAGGAATCATTGTGAAAATAGATTTTATTTGCAAGATTTTGGGGCTAAGAACAAAGTATTTATGTTTTTACTGATTGATCCCTAACAGACTGCACAAGAAGGTGATTTGGTTTGGAAGAATTTATCTTCTAGGTTTGGATGTGGTTTTGTTATTTACAAAATGCTTTCTTGCCACCTTGAAGTTTCCAAAGCCATATATTGGCATCTGGTTTCTGCTCTGAAGTTAGGTCATCTCTGAGCTAACCAGGGTAATGCATCAGGCTGTCTCCCTGTGTGTGCTGGATCATGTGTTTATTATTAAAGCTCGGTTTTTGTGCTTTTCCATAGGTTCAGTTGATCAGGATACATTCAACTCTCAAATAGCTAAAAATTCTTTTTTCACATGCACCTTTTGATTTTCATCATATGCCCTTCCACACAATGAGAATGGTGATTTCTCATTAGAGATCTTTAGCATGGAAACATTGTTGCTATGAACTCTGACCAAATTTGGACTGTAAGTGCTATTAAAGATAGAAAGTTAAGGATTCCACTAAAAATTTGCAGTTAAAGTGGCATGGAAAAGGCAGAAAAGACAAGTGTCAATTTATACCATGTTCATGCATATATATGTCTAGCTATATATAACTTTGTCTGAATTTTAATTCAACGTGGTAGTAAAAAAGAAAATGACAATAGAATCAAACAAAACCAAAACCAATCCAACTGAACCATGAGGCAAGACTTGTTTTACTGCTTAACATGAAAAGCAGCCAGAGACTGATGGAAGTGGGATGTTGGGTTGTATGTTTGGTTTTTTTTTTTGCTTGATTGTCTTAAATTCATTAAGAACAAATTGTTCAACCTTTTCCCAAATGAAGTATGAATTTTTATTACTTTTTCATTCATGTTTCTGACCAAAAAAGGTGGATATTGGTATAGCTGCAGAAACTTCCTCCTTGAAGATGTGGTAAAGCACATTAACTCTGTAGTCCACAAGCTGGACTGAAGAGTCGAACACTGTGGAATGATGAAAAAGTGCTGCATTTGCCTCAGATTCTGTGTCTAGATTGGTTAATAATGTAAATGTTCTCAAAGAAATTTTCATTATAACCCCATTTTCTGTTCAGATATGGTTTGGGTCAACCTGAGAATTCAAGTCTGGGTGGCAGTGGTGGGAAGCGAATTGGAAGACATTGCTGCTAGTATTACTTCCCCTCTAAAAAGGTCTCAAAATGAAACCAGCTGCTAAATTAGTCTGCAAGGTCACAGTATTTGCATGCATTTCTGAGTGCGGCTGTGAAAGAGAGGAAGCCTTGTTCTTGCACACCATTTGTTTTCTGTGTCATCCTGAACTTCAAAATCAGAGTCTTTTATTTGCATAGTTAGCTTTAGTTTTGGTTTATTTCGTGCTAGCTTTTGTAAAAAATTGTGACTGAGGCTTGTTTGCAAGAGTGGCTTGTGTGTGGATACCTCTGTGTGATTGAAAGCTACACAGAATCATAGAATCACAGACAGTTAGGGGTTGGAAGAAACCTCCAAAATCATCTACCAGGTCTAAAGAACATCATATTTACATCAAAGGAGCAAGTCCAAGTTGTATTACAATATTTTATTGGAGTTTGCATATTCAACAGTGTCCACTGTTATCTTTTGTTAATTTTGGCTGCCAGAACAGTTGCCTAAGAAGGAACTGGGTTAATTTTGTATCTCTGAAAGGACTTTATCCTGGATTCTTTCTTGTCCCTCCATTTGGTACCCAGCAGCTGCTCAGGTAACTGGGAACCAGTGGATGATTATTCCCAGATGACACAGAATCACAAAACATTAGAGGTCGGAAGAGACCTCCAGAAATCAAGTCCAACCCTTCTGCCAAAGCAGGATCACATAAAGCAGGCCACGCTGGAATGCATCCAGGCAGGTTTTGAAAGTCTACAGAGAAGAAGACTCCACAATCTCTCTGGGGAGCCTGTTCCAGTGCTTTGTCACCTTCACTGTAAAGAAATTTCTCATCATGTTGAGGTGAAACCTTCTATGTCCAAGTCTGTAGCTGTTGCTCCTTGTTTTATTGCTGCTGATCTCTGAAAAGAGATTAGCTCCATCCACTTGATACTCACCCCTCTGATATTTATACACATTGATGAGATCTCCTCTCAATCTTCTCTTATCCAGAATAAATAACCATAGGGCTCTCAATCTGTCTCCATAGAGGAGATGCTCAGATCCCCCAGTCATCCTCATGGCCCTCTGTTGGACACAACTTAAAGTCATGCACATCCTCCATTGATATATACATGAAAATAAGACCAATCAGGAAATTTTAGCTAAGGAAGCAGAAAATGTGCATGAAATGTATTTCCACATATCCTGCTCTGATAAGCAGAGAATTACTGCTTTGTCTTTCTCCTTTTTAAAAGAAGTCTCATCACAACTATGACAAGACTTATTTTTTTGTGAGTAATGTTAAATATTTGGGTATCATATTAGGTAGGATTGATGTTGATCTCCTGCCTAAATATCACAGCCAATGAAAATCACATGGCTGTAAGAGACAGCGAAGTACACGACTGATCTGATGTGACCTCTTCCTAAAAGCAGTTTTGCTTGGGCAACTGAAATGAGATTGGGAGTGAGAAGGTGGTACTCAAGTCTTGTCATAAACCTAGAAATGCCTTGGATCAATTGACTGGGAATCTGGAATTATAATCCAGTGGTTTATAAAATCTTTTGATAACTTCTGTAAGGGAGTTTTCTATGGGCATGGATGGATTATTTCTACATCTTTATTTTAGATCAGAATGGTCCTGCTAATGAGTTCTCTTGCTCCTTAGAAACACTTCTTAAACACAGTTAAAAGCCATTGTGTAGTTACCCCTGAAGATAAGCAATCCCTCTGCCTTCCTCATATGAACAAGTTGCTTTTTTCTATATGTGCTCTGCACAAGGCTACCTTTTGTGTTAGGTGTGTAATTTTTATTTTCTTCCTGAAAACTGGGAGTGAATCAGTAGTTAAAAGCTCAAGTATTTCATTTATGCTTCTCAGTAAGAGGTCCTGTTGCTGTTTTAGGTTCTGGTCTGCAAGATCTAACTAGCCCTGGTATAGCTGGGCTTGCTGAAAGATTTTCTGAAAAGCTTTGCCTTTCTTTGTCTTTGAGGATTATGTGTGGGTGCTAATTTTTTATTCATTTTTTCTGAAAGGGGAAATGTGCTTTACTGAGTTAAAAAATATTCAAGAGCTTTATTTGGCTTCCCTGCTTTCTCTGTGCGTTCAGCAATGTTGCTTTCCACTGGGAGGTGTTGGTCCAGCTTACTTGTGAGTAGTGTGCGTCTGACTGTTTTTCAGAGGTGCTGAGTAAGTCTCCTTCTAAAGCTGATGTGGTAGTGTGAGCACCTCAGAACCTGTAAAATCAGCTACTGAACTTTTTTCCTTTTTTTTTTTTTTTTTAAATATCATTTAAGAATTAGTTAAAATTCCAGCAAGTGTCAGCTCTATAGAGCTCTTAAGGCTCTCCAAAATACAGTGCGCGTACAGTGGGCAAATCCTGTTTTCCCTCTGTGGCAAATATTGTGATCATTTTGAAAAGTCAAGGAAGTTTGTCTCCTGATTCCAGGAAGATTCAATGAAGGAAAGAGATCACTTCATTTAGGAAATTGGGTTCTAAAAGATAAGTAGCATTTGTGGTGTTTGCTTATGTGAAAAAAAAATCATAGGTTTTGATTTTTAGAGTTTTAATCACCTTAAACAAAACAAAAAAAAAAGATGTTAAACACAAGTTAATGTAATCATGTGAGTTAGTGAACATAGAATGATTTAATCAGGCAAGTTAACTTGGTTAATGTAAGGGTGTGAGAATGTAGATGTCTATGCTTTTCACTTTTCATGGAATGGAGTAACCAGATCAGGCTGCACCCCCTGTTACTGTGGGACAGGTATGACTTGCATTTAGGACATGTAGCTGGAGCCACAGGTGCAAGTATGTCCGCTCCATGGCATCTTCAGGAGGAGGACTTCAGGTTTCAGTGCCTACACTTTATGGATCAAAGTGCATTTTGATTGTGGCATCCTCCAATAGGAAATAAGATCTACCAGAAAGTTATCTGGATGCTTTGTGTTGGTTATCTGCCATATAAACTCGCCACAGAGTAGCTCACAGTTGTTAAACCGTTTCCCAGTAGAGCACAGGAAACATCCAGGGTTGTGCATGAGAGAAAAAGAGTGGAGAAATATTGGACAAGAGCTTACAAAACACTTTCCCATTGGGAGACTTGCTATCAAGCGAAATGTCAGTAAAAGAGGATTCAGAATTGCTTGTTGTTGCTGCTGCTGCTGCTGTTGTAAGCACAATTATAAGCTTTCCAGTTTAAGTTTGACCCGTTGTCCTGAAATGCTGTTGCCAGTTATCATTAGGAAGCCAAGTGCAGCTAACACACTGAAATGCA
Source organism: Tricholaema leucomelas (assembly GCA_013400475.1). Classification (NCBI taxonomy): domain Eukaryota; kingdom Metazoa; phylum Chordata; class Aves; order Piciformes; family Lybiidae; genus Tricholaema lacrymosa; species Tricholaema leucomelas. The sequence goes on along the minus strand of WAAF01009549.1, from coordinate 20,131 downwards.
CCACAGAGTTCTGGCTCTTTAGTATCTGGACCAACTCCCAATATTAGAACAGGAGGGAAATGGCCATCCTTTCTCCTGAGCTAATACACACCCTACCATTAACAGTCTGAAGGCAATTTTAATAAAATACATAGCCCTGCTGAGCTGGTCTCGGAAGATAAATAAGTGGTGTAGAAAAGAAGCTTTTGTTTAAAAGTAATTATTTAAACTATGCATTACAGGTAATTTTCCTTTACCAGTAAAGCAAATGCTATCAGAATTTCAATAACAGCTTTGTGTTACTTATCTAGATAACGTAATATTGTCGTTTCCAGGAGCTTGAAATGCTGTTTTATTTTCATTTGTGTCAAACATAAAGGTAAATGAGACCTGAATATATATATATAAAAAAACAACCCAAAACCAAACAAACCCACCAACAACATGGATTTTGTATAATTTTCTGAGACCAGTATTTTGTTTTCTGGCCTTTTATAGTAAGATAAGAATCTAATGATAGTTTCATAAAGTGTGGACTTAACACAGTAGGGCGAGGAGCATCTTCTATCCTGTTTTATGTAAACATGCTGCATTTCACAGTTGACAGAAAACACAATTCTTTTGAGGAGCTTTGTCAATACTAACCATAACAGCATGGTAACTTCAGAATGTACATGCAGACGTAGCCAAACGCTAAGTGCTTTAACATATATATAGCTCAGAAAAAGCAGGTGTTTGGGGTTTTTTTTTACCCAAGGTTTTCACTTTCAAAAAAACAAATGAAAAACTTTGCCTCTATGTTTCTTCCTCTCAGCATTATTTCAACAGCGTAAATCTGTCTAATGATCACAAAACAGTTTATTATGAGGGAGACAAAGCAACTAAGGGAGGAAAGCAACATTTTTTTCCCCCTTGAAGAAGTAACATCTCTGTAATGGGTCTTTAACTGAATGTTTTGGGGTAAAGAAAATGTTTTTGTTATTTTTGTTATTTTAGTTATTTTATTGGGTGTTTTTTATTACATCTATTGTAGATTTTTGTGTAATTTCTACTTAATATATGAATGAGGGAAGGGTTGATGCTTTGAGAGGTGACAGCCTGAAGCCCATGAGGGGTTGCCCCCTGTAATGCTTGGCTGCAGCCTTACTTTCTAGCAGAGAGCCTCATGACATACTTTGGCTGCAAGTAGGTACAGCAGGAAAGATACCTGATTGAATTAAAATGAGTTTCCAACTCAGGTTTAGGCTTAAATTCTGCCTAATCCCTAACCTGATGTTTTCTTACTGGATGTCTCTAGGCCTTTAGAAATACCTAGCTAGTTGAAAGTGGAGGCCCAGAGATTAGGTGGCTTTTTAGGTCATTTACATCTGGCCATAGTCTGCCTGTACTGGATTTTCCAATTACCCTAAATGGAGAAAATAGCATTTTCCTACTTCAGAGAAGATTTGTGAGGATCAATGTGTTTGAGATTGTGACAGTAGGATATATCTGTAACTTCCTTAGGTAATAGATCAACTTAAATACCTTTAATAAAAGTGAGCACAGTAATTCACTGCTCTGTCACAGGAACAGTGTGATGCTTAGTGTTTGTGATCTATGTGAAAGAGGTTGAGATCTTTTGATTAAAAAATGATATTGATATAACTGTGTGAATTATGAGCATGACTGCTTCCACACTGAATTTATTTCTTGACCTCGCCAGGCTGAAGCTTTAATCTGCAGTGAGTGAAAATTGTTGCTCTCCTTCTAGGAAGTTTCACCTATTTCAAGGTATGCTGACCCTTACTCAGCTTTCTCCCATTTCTGCTGTTCAGAGAGAAGGATCATGCTGAGGTGGAGGCTGGAGAAGGCAGCTTATGTCAGGCTGGTGGCCTGCTGCTGAAGAGCATAGCCGATAGCTAGGTAGCACCATGACTTGGAGCTGGCAGGCAGGAATCAAAATGCCACCCTTTGGCTGCAGAAAAAGCTAAAGATTTGTCTCCAGCTAGTGACAGGCGCCAAGGTACTGTCGCCCATTTTCTAATTTTAGCAGGAAGGCTGGCAGAGATCTTACCTAGACAGACAAGTGTTGTTTCTGCCTGAGCAGATCTGCTGCCATGGGTCCTGTTCCAAATTGCTCGGCTCAGTGCCTCCCCAACTTTCCGGAGGTGGTGTGCCGGTGGGAAGAAGAGGGGAAACCCTTATCTTTTTCTCAGAAGGCTTGTGAAACTTCTGAGTCTGCTTAAAGACAGTAAAACTCATACCTTACACTAGTTGTCTGAAATAAGTGTTTGTAGGAATGTGATTAGTAATGCAGCAGCTGACTGAGGAAACCTATTTGAAGTGCCGAGACAGTAGGGGTGGGTTTCACATGTATGAGGAGCTCCTGTGTGTCCTCTCACCTGGTGACTTGGGTGTGGTTCTGGTGCAGAAGCAGAAGTGGTTAGGGGAATCCACCAAAGGGAAGGAGAGTGGGTTTTTCCTCAGTGACTGAGGCTTGTGTGATCATTACATAGAATTTTCTGTGAAATTGAAGGGTGACAAAGCTGGTGAGGGGCCTGAAACTCTCCCCCATGAGGAGAGGCTGAGGGAGCTGAGATTGTTTAGTCTGGAGAAGAGGAGGCTCAGGGGTGACCTTATTGCTGTCTACAACTACCTGAAGGGAGGTTGTTGGTCTCTTCTCCCAGGCAACCAGCAACAGAAGAAGGGGACACAGTCTCAAGTTGTGCCAAAGGAAGTATGGGCTGGATGTTAGGAGGAAGTTCTTACCAGATAGAGTTATTTGCATTGGAATGGGCTGCCCAGGGAGGTGGTGGAGTCACTGTCCCTGGAGGTGTTCAAGATAAGCCTGGATGAGACACTTAGTGCCATGGTCTAGGGCTGGGTGCTAGGTTGGACTGGATGATCTTGGAGGTCTCTTCCTGGTTGATTCTATGATTCTGTAATTCTATGAAATAAGCATCCAGGGAAAGGTACAAAGGAGTCTGAACTAGTTTTCTGTCTTCTCCTTTCCTTGATACATGATTCATCTTGACAGCTTAGAGGCTGTGTTCTGCAATGCACCCACCTCTCTACTTCTTGAAGAGTGGCATGATATCCATGATGTGCTAGAAACTTCTACAGTAGGAGCTGGTTGGTAATTTCCAGAACGGCCTATATTGACACTCTAAGTAGCCATTTTGCTCTTGGAGAACTCAAGGCATTAAGGGAGTGACTGCAGAAGGCTTCAGTAGCATAGCCATTCAGGTCACTGAGAAGTTCCCTTCTACTGTGTGTTTTGCTGATGCTCTTACGCACACCTACTGCTGGAGGATGCTTTTTTAGCTCCTCATTGCCTGGTGTTGTGGAGGGCCCACGGGCCCAAATAGGCTTATTCATGCCTTGTCTTGCCTGGACATGTTTTTCTGCCTGAACCAGAGGTAAACGCATTAAATGGATAGAGGGGGCACAATAAGCCTGGTGCTGTGGATTCTGGCCTGCCCAGGGTCCAGGTTGTGTAATGTGGTTGTATAAACCCATGTGCCTAGCTCATGGCTCACCAGGTGCTAGGCCCATGCTATCCCCATATTTGGGAAGTCCAGGCTTGTGGATTTTGCCTATTATGGTATGTTTGGCTGACTGTCAAAACCTGATTGGTCATTTTGGTGTCCAAAGGGCCATTAATCTTGGCCCACATTTGATAAATAGGGGTACAGAGGTAAACAAAGTGCTTAGACTCAGCCACACTGCCTTTTGCTGATGTGTGCCTGCCTGCCTGACAGTGCATCTACTTCACAGAGACAGAATCTCCCATGGGCTCTCAGCCAGCTGTGCACGCTTGCACGCCACTGTGGTGAGTTACCAGGACTAGATCCTGTATTGCCTGCCTTTATCTACGGAGCTCAGTCTCCCATGCAGCCAGGCACCCTATTGCATGCCCACTGCCTTATTATTGCCTGGTACATGCCACTGCCTCGAGTTTACCAGGAGCAGACCCTGGATTGTTTGCACATGATTGGCCTGTGTGTCCAGCGTGACACCGTGCTGAGATTGCACAGCATCGTACTCCTTCTGCACCTGAAGGTCCTGCCTAAGAATCCCTGGACAGAGCGTCCAGAAGAAGCCAGGAGAAGCCAGGTCAGAGACTGTCCTTTCCCTAGAAGCTGGGAAGATTCTCCTTTCCCCTGAAGCTGGGAAGATTCCAGCCTCAAAGTCCACAGGCAGAGCTCCCTGAAGATTGGACACTTGTAATAGGCTGTGACGTAGCCTCAGAGGGTGATTGATAATTAATCAGAATGTGTGAGTAAATGCTTTAATGCCTCTTTAATTCTCTATTGCCTTCTGCCATAGAGTAGAAAGAGCTTGGGCCCATCTATTGGGCAAACAGTATATCGACCCCAAGCGGTGTTTCCCGCAAGGAAATCTCTCTCTGTTTATAGTTTGAGTGTCTGTTAGTTATTAAGAAGTTACTGTTTGATATTATTCCTAGAATGTCTTCATAACCGCGTAAAATCCTAAATAATATTAAAATTCAGTGGTTGGGGGTGGTGAGAGTTCAGAATATTGAAGTAAACAAATTATATTTTTTATAGAATATCATCTTGCACCAATTAATTTCTCCTCTCTGCCACAATTGGCATAGGCAGCAGAATGCCCCTCCATGACAAATTAGTGTAGTTGGCAGGATACCCTTCTGTGACACCTGGCACTGGAATCTTCTACCCTACTGTGAAGCCAAACTAGGGTTAAGTTGAGAGAAGAGTGACTCTAGGAAACAGTGAAGCATTTTATGCTGGTGTAGCTCACTGAACTGATTCCTTGCAAGCTCAAATGCCAACAAGGCACTGGTTTTGTATAGCCTTAAACACAAGTATGGAGTGATCTGTCACATCTGAAAAATATCTGGTATGGACACCGCAGATTATAGTTCTTCAAATAGCCCATATTCAGATATAATTTTAAGATGAAGAGAGGCTATTGGCATGTAATATTGATGCACTGTCTTTTATTAATGTGTTTTTCCTTCTTGTGATACTGACATGATCAGTACTTAGCTATTCTGCACGTTATGTAGATAAAAATTGTGAGTATCTTTTCGTTAAATGCAGCTAGAGATGGACAAGAAAAAAATGATGATATTTGTGTTGATATTTATCACATATTTCAAAGGTCATTTTCACCATCCTCTCTAAAAGCTGTACTTGCTCCAAGCACATCTTGCTTGATGGAGGATAAATTCTGCCATTTTGAGAGGAGTAGTTTTTATTTATAATTGTGAATGTATTTAGCCACATGAGGCTGTCAATCAGTGAGATGAAAGCCCAGTAGGATTATTTCTGTGAGTGGCCAATTTCACCCACCCTTTCCCTCCAAATCAAGGACAGATGAAAGGTCATGATTAAAACAGTGATATTTCTCCCCCCCACCCCTAAATTGTAAGTAACAGTTTGCAAGTGTTTTTTAGCAAGATGTCAAAACCATATTTTGTCTTGGGGAAACTGGGGAGGAAGAAAATTATAAGTTCTTGAAAATGTTGGCAATTTTCCAAATAGTTGTGTTGAAATCTATTTTCATTATTGTACTTGTGTCAGTTCCTAGCAGGGGTAAAAGGGGGAAAAATAATTCAGTACAGTATTATGCGGCTATGGATTAAACAATTAATAGTGAACCTCTGTATCCTATTAGTATATCTGAGTTCATTATTTCAACAAATTGTTTTATGAGCCAGTAACTAGTGGATTTAACCATTTATTTCGTAGTCAGAACATAAGAATAATTGTCTTGCTGAGGCACATCCTTGTGTACGAATCTATCCAAGGAATTAACCTGAGACAGACAGACAATGCAGAATGTCACTAGAAAGTAATTTTGTCCCAAGAGTTTGTTTTTTCTTATATGCGGTCAAGGAACTCGCTGTCTGGTAGGGTTTTGGCAGCTGTCTGGTGAGCATTGCAACAGCTTCCATCCCTAAAAGTGTTGAAGACTTTGGCACAGTCAGCATTTCCCTGGAAAATATCTCAGCTGGCATTGTGCATGGTGTTCTTCTCTTGAATATGTGCTAACCACTCATGAGTCAGAAATAACATTTCTTGATTGATCATGGCATGTACATAACTGCCAAAGTAAATACTTCCGTCAGCAATCTGTGAGCTCCATCCTGTGTGTGAGATGTATTGACAATGACCAAATCAAACACATTCTTGAGAAGCAGCAAGGCAATGTACCAAGGTACCAAAGCACATAAGGATGTCACTGGTGTTTCTTTTTTCAGTTCACATTAAAGGTATATAGTAAGACCCTTGTGGTTCATAGACTCAGAATGGTTTAGGTTGGAAAAGACCGTGAAGATTATCCCATTCCAATCCTCCTGCCATGGGCAGAGACACCTTCCACTAGACCAGGTTGCACAAAGCCTTATCCAACCTGGCCTTGAACACCTCTAAGGAGGGGGCATCCGTGACCTCCTGGGCAACCTGTTTCAGTGTCTCACCACCCCTGTTGTAAAGAATTTCTTCCTAATCTTCAGTCTCAGTCTGCCCTCCTCAAGCTTCAATCCATTCCCTCTTGTCCCATCACTGCAAGTCCTTCTAAAAAGTCCCTCCCCAGCTTTCCTATATCCACCTTTATGTTCTGTAAGGCTGCTCTAAAATCTGCCTGAAGTCTTCTATTCTCTCAGCCTGTCCTTGTAAGGGAGGTGCTAAAGCCCTTTGATTATCTTCTTGGCCTTCTGCTCTTTGATGTCCCTCTTATGCCTGAGAAGACCAGGACTGGACGCAATACTCCAGGTGAGGTCTCACAAGAGCAGAATAGTGGGGGAGAATCACCTCTCTTGTCCTACTGGTCACATTGCTTTTGATGCAGCCCAGGATCATCCCATGATACTCTCATGGAATTTGGGCAAGACAGTATCTTCCTAAATACTGTTTAAATGTTTTAATTCTCAAATTAGGCATGAAGCCAAGATGCTATTTCTATGTCTTTAGCTAACACATTTATCTTGATGAAGGTAAAATGGGTAATATTCCAATCTCAATAGTTTCTGGGTTTCCCTTGAGTGATTGGTTTGGTTTATTTCCTGCAATTACATGATTTTAGTTTTGCCTTAAAGAGTGTTGTGTTGCTATAATGTATGATAAAATGTCATCTCCCACCACCACAAGAATGCATATTCAGATACTCTTGTCACTGACGATATGAATGCTACAAGTGATACTGAGAGACTTCAGCCGTCTTTGCACTACTACACTGTTACTCCCCGAACTGGGAAATGCACAGGGCCCATGACTTGGGTAAAGCTGGCTATTTAACAGATGGATAGGGAATTGAGTAATTTTGGGGTGCATTTTATAACTGCCAAAGTACTCTCAACAATTTTCCTGTGTTTGATTCATATGTAGCTTCTATGTCTTTTTTTTTTTTTGCTGTTTTCTTTCATTCTCCTGTGCTGAGCTAGTAGGAGGTTTAAATTTATGTAAAGAGCTTCCTTTGTTTGTCTGTTTGTTAATAATGTGAGCAGATGATGATGGTGCCACCCTCCTTACAAACTTTTAGATTGGCTAAGAAAATTGTGTGTTGGTTTTGGTTGTGGTTTGTCTTTTTATTGTAGGATTCTTAATTTTTTTAAAGTATGCAAATATGTCTTTGGTAGTCAGTTTAAATTACAGGCAAGATGCTAAAGCAACTTCCTAAGTTTCTTTAATGGTTGATGGAACTGACAGTGTGCTCTGCTGTGCTTCTGTTCTGCATACTGTTTTCTTACTGGGTGAGTCATATAAATAACTAGTGCCAAGCTGTAGGACTAAAAGTATAGCTTGAGGTAGCTATTCTCAGGATTTCTCCAAAACATCAAGGATGTTGACGTTGCATAGATGTGATGTTGTAAGCAGTTTATCAGTGGCTGCATTGCTGGGGAGGAAGGGTGGAAGCTGAGTATTTTGCCTGGCTTGTTATGAAGAAATGTGCTCTGTCATTTTCTTCTCTTACTATTCTAGTTGAGAATCAATAAAAATAAGGCAATTTATGGCTTAGCTCTTTTAAACTTCATTCATTTGTTGACATCTTTTCAAATGGTAGAATGAAATTAGAGGAAAGGGGAAAGTTTGGATGCCAGCTGAGAAGAATATTTCAGGAGTCCTAATTTTCCAGTGTACACAGATAGTGCAAGACAATTGATGTGAAGGAAAACATATGAATGTGATGTTGGGAAAACTTGTAGAGTGTGCCTATATAAAAATATAAACAGCAGGACAATTAGAGGAATGAAAAGAAGTGTGTGTGTGAAGTAAATTTTTACATACACAACTCTTTCATTCCCTGCGGGAGATGGGGAAAAAACCCGACATTATTTTTTTCAGAACCTTTTCTGTAACTCGGTGCAATGATTTATAGATGAGATGTACTGTATACAAAAGCTTTTACTGGCTACCTTGCCAATGAATTAGGGCCCTGTTACACACACACACACAAGCTGAGTTGGATCCTTTTGGAGGTGTTGTTGAGCAGTCTGTGTTTTTGAGCAAGCAGCCTGTGAGAAAAGGAAACCTTTCAGGTCGGGGGTCTCTGCATGCTTTGGAGTCCTTTGATCATTGCTATAATTCCCTGAAAGCAAACTAATAAAACTTCCTATTGACTTGCACTTGCGTGTCTTTTGAGCAGTTATTTACAGTCTACCATCAGCAGATTAAAAATCAATTAAAATCCATTGAAGCAGCCAAAGTTACATACTCCTCCTTGCTGGTAAAGATTTTTTTAAAAGATTTTACATTAATACTTGCTGTTTGCTATTACTGAAGATAATGAATCAGACTTAGGCAATGTCAATGCATCTTTAACTCGGCAGACCTGTGCATTTTCAGCTTTACAGAAGCCTTTGTGCCTCCTGCCCTCTCTAGAAATTGGAGAGTTTATGCATTTAACTGAAATAGAGATGTTGAAAGCTGTCCAATAGCATCATGATGGATACTATTGCAAGTGTGCAGAGAAAACAATAATCTTAATAATAAAATGGTAGGTTTAATACCAGTGTGCTAGAATTAAATGATTTTTACTAGCACTAATTAATTAAAGGAGACTTTGATTTGTATTCCTGATTTTCCATGGAAGCCCCACTGATTAATATGGTTCCATTTCATGATTCAGGAGGTGGGGGGTGGGTGAGGGGACGGAGTGCCTTGTGGTTTCAGGGGGACAGAACTAGGCTGGGGCTGCAGAGACCCAGTTCTGACAGTGACCAACTCTAGTGGATTTCAGAGTGTGTGTGTCAGGTTTTTTTTTCTTGAGTTTCGTCTCTGTTTGTTCACATTCTTTGAGTCTAATCTGTTTGTACCATTAAACTCTCAAACGTAGTGCTGCTTTTTCTTTTATAGCTATATGCTCCGAAGATAATTATGCCATTGTATAGTCATGATACTTGTTCTAAGATCTTATTTGTGTGTAGATTGGAAGGATATAATCTGCATTTCTAATTACTGACTTTATTCATCTTTTCTGTTTCGAATATTAATGCAACTTTTATCTTAACCAAAATTTGCAGTAGCTAAAGAAGCCATGGTTTCAGCGTGTTGCAGTGGTTTTCAGGTATCCACTGCATAAGGCAATGCTGATTAAACTAGTAGCATAGAAAGCCCAAGCACTGGGGGGTGGGGAACATAATGAAAGAATTAAAGTAACTTGTGCAACTTTAATTTAGTCCTCTTGCAGTTACTCATGCTGGTAGACTGCTGTATTTGATATAGCATCACGATTCCACGGATGGGAGACCACAGGAAAGGCAAAAAGGAGTTGCTTTGTCAAAGAGGAGTCTGAATAACATAGAGTAAGTAAGGCCAGGCTTTACAACAAATGCTGAAAATGAACAAAAAATGACTGTTTGTTAAGCAAGCAGAATGTGTCCTGTAGGTGACATTTTACATGCAGAAGATGGGTGTGATGTATTTATAGGCTGCCATGATACATATGCACAAGACAAGTGAGTTAAGATTGCACAGTCAAATCCTGCAGCTCTTTCAGTTTTGACTTTGCAACCTGAAGAGTCTTTGTGTACATGTGTGGGAAAAAAAATACTAATGTCACTCTACCCATCACATTAACTCCTTGTTGCCTTGTGAGAGCCTCACATCCAGCTGCGCTGATTTCTGTCCCAGTCTCTCTATAGGAGTATAGCTACAGGTTACTTTCCTCTCATCATCCTGGAGAAAGAGAGAAAATTGTCAGGGCACTTAGTGCCCTTTCCCACTGAATAGATTCTGGTCTCCACTTTTCAGCAGATGATGGCGCTCTGCTCATCATCGTCTTGCTCTTCTACACTATCAGTTTTTCCTATTCTCTGTTTGTCCTGTAACAGCCCCCAGTTATCTTCTCTAGCTCCAGATCTCAGAAATCCTCTCATCCTGCTTCTGCAGTCTCTTTACTTTTCTGGTAGTATCCTCCCAGAACCTCATTCCACTGTTGGGTTTAGTAATCTAGTGACTGCTGTTTCTCTCAGCTACCACTTAGTGGCTCAGAAATCTGTGTTCGGCCCTGTTTTCAGTGTGGGCACTTTCAGCAAGGGTGAGCCCACTTACCCTGGGGCTCAGGGATGCTCAGAGCTCTGTGCCAGCACACCTTGTCAGCCTTGGGCATCAGAGCAGTGTATATCTGCCCACTGAGGATGGGATCTTAAAGTTACTTAATGTTTTCAGCTAAGAATACTTTCTGAGTCATGTCTGTGTTTGTAAAGGTTCATACATTTTCTGATATGTTTGCCTAAGCCCCTCTACAGGTTTGTATTGTTAGCACTGCAATTAATTTGCTGAGGGTCCAGACTTGTTCAACCTCTTCAGCAGCAGCTTGGACGAAGGGATAGGGTATACTCTCAGCAAGTTCACTGATGATATGAAACCGAGAGGAATGCCTGATACAACAGAAGGCTGTGCTGCCATGCAGCAAGATCTGGAGAGCTGGACAAAGAGGAACCTAATGAGGTTCAGTAAGAATAAGGGTAGAGTCTTGCACCTGGAGAGAAACAACACCATGCAGATTAGGGGTTGATCAGGAGAAAGCAGTTCTATATGGGGAGAAGGACCTTGGAGACCTGGTGGATAAGGTATCCATGGGAGAATAATGTGCCCTTGTGGCCAAGAAGGTAAATGGTATCTTGGGGTGCATTAAGAAGAATGTGAAGTTCTCCTGCCCCTCTATTCTGCCCTAGGAGTATAGTGTCCAATTCTGGGCTCCTAGTTTGAGAGTGATAGGGAAATACTAGAGATTGTCCAACAGAGAGCTATGAGGATGGGTCTGGAACATCTGTTTAATGAATAAAGGCTGAGAGACCTGGGGCTGTTTAGTTTGTGGATAAGAAGGCTGAGAGGGGATCTTATAAGTGTTTAAAACTATCTGTCTGAAGGGTGGGTGGCAAGAAAAGGGCAGTCTCTTTTCAGTGGTGCCCTGTGGCAGAATAAGGGGCCAGGAGTATAAAATAGAACACAGAATATTCCACCTCAATATGAGGAGAAACTTCTTTACAGTGGGGGCAATGGAGCCCTGGAAGAGACTGCCCAGAGAGGTTGTGGAGTCTCCTTCTCTAGACACTTTCAAGATCAGTCTGGATGCATTCCTGTGTGACCTGCCCTATGTGATCCTGCTTTGGCACAGGGAGGTTGGGCTCAATGATCTCTGGATGTGCTTTCCATCCCCTATTATTCTATGATTACTGTTCTATGATTAAGATACTGGAGTAATTTTGCTTTCTTTTTCATTACTATGCATACCCCCTAAAACCTGTCAGAAATACATCTGTTTGAAGCTATATAAAAGTACCTTCGCTTTCAGTAGCATTCTTGGAACATTGCATTGCTTTACTGCTTTCAGGATTGATTCAGCTTTTTCCACACTGAGCCCTGTCTCGTAGCAATTAGTCTGTATGTATGCTAAATTGATTTCTGAGATGCTTTTCTGAGAGGGATTTTACTTCCCAAGATTCTCATCAGCTGAGGCTTCTCATGTACTGGGACATTAGATAACAGAGAGGCAGAGTCTGTCCTCCAATCTGATCCTCTTCAAAAAGAAACAAAATGAAACTGCTGAGGTCTTTTATCATTTTACTTGAATCCAGAGAGCTGTATTTTCAGATAAATTTAAGGTACCTACATTTCTGGGTTATTGTAACATAAAATATTAACTGCCCTCCAAGAACTATACATTACTTCAGCTCTTTCTCTTGTGGCTTCAGATATCTGACTTTTCTGCAATTCTAATCTATGGAATAGTACACTTGATTTTTTCTTTATACATCATCTTACTTACAGTGGCTGAGTGGGGGGGATGAAGAGGATGCAAATATCTTCACATTCCTTTTTTCTGACTCAGTGTTTAGTCATTATTTTCAGTATCATTTAATCCGTGGAAAATTTCCCATGTGTCAGGTGTATTTTAAGCATGTACCTGAGATCTATACTACAGTAAGCCCTTTTCAGATACAGTGCTTACCAGAGGGCAGAGTTCACTCTAAAGCATTTATGCAAGTGGAGGTTTTTTGAGTGTTGTTACTTAAACAGATACTAAAACTGTGTATTCTTGTTGTATCAAATGTATAAAGGAAATTTTCCCATGTGTGTTAGTTTGAGGCTAGTTGGAATACTTTAATAGGAAAAATTAGATTATAGGCTGTGAAAATAAAACAGTGGTGATGTCTACATCACTCATAGGCTTGCTGAGATGTATAAAAGCAAGAACAAAACATAGGTAAGACAGTGTCGATGTGTATGTGTCTCTGTCGCAGTTGGTGTCCTGAACTTGTTCTGTGTAACTAATCTTGCTTTCTAACCCCCCTTGCTGATCTTCCAAACTCACCTTGCACTTAAGGTATATTCTGGAGTAGGGTAGAGGGGTGGAAAGAAGGTGGAAGAGTTGTTGGGAGCCCCTCCTGGGGACTCTGATTTCTGGGAGGGATGTTGTGTTTCTGTATTACTTTTAACTTGTATATTTCTGTATATGGCTTTAAATATTGTAAATATCTGCTTGTATATTGTGCTAAGCTGTAAATATGAAGTTTCATTCCTTAACTTCCAGCCATCTGAGTCTAGTCTGGGTGATTTCACAAGAGTGGGGGGGTGGCTAATTCCCAAACCATCACACTATAGAAGTCCATTAAAAATCACGTAAAAGGATTAGGCGAGCATCCCTAAACTACAGTATCCATGTCGTTCTTGCAAGGGTCCTTTAAGTACTGTTAAGCATAGAGATGCAACCTATGGGGACAGGATGCGAGAGTTGGGGCTCTTCAGTGTGGAGAAAAGAAGGCTCCGGGGAAACCTTAGAGCAGCCTTCCAATAGCTGCAGAGAGCTGCAGGAAAGATGGGGAGGGACTTTTTACAAGGGCTTATAGTGATAGGATGAGAGGGAATGGATGTGGCCTCAAATGTTGGAGTTTGCAGAAGCATAAAGAAAATACAGCAAGCAACTGTAAGAATACTCTCAAAGTGATACTACAGAAGCTCTGGTTGTTAAGTCTGTTTCCTGCACAAGTTTGCTGTTAGTTTGAGAATGTTGGACCTAAGAGTAATTTGGTGGTTTTAGGAAGACTGTTTGGATGTGTTGGGGATTGCATGCTAATAGGATGAAGATCAGGAAGAAATAAACATTACTTTACCTCCCTCTTTGCTGTAGTTACTGCAAAATGCTGTTCGTGGTAAGGTTGGGTGCGTGTGCATGTCTTGGGAGAAGGATATGGGATTATTTTGTAACAAAGAAATGGAATTCCTTTTCACAGGGAATTAGAGTTGTGACTCTAGCCTTTCTAATGTGCTTATGTGGTGCTTAGTTGGCGGCTGAGGTTAAACCATGACAATAACTTGCTGGCTAACCAGACTTTTATAAAGCATTAAATGCTGTTATGTTTTGTGAACATAAACCACGTTTTCTGAAAATATTAATTTCCCATTGGTTTTCTTGCCATCTCATTGTGCTGTTATTTGAGTCTGGATAACAGTCCATCCTCCACACACCAGAGGTCAAGGATTTCTGAGACTGGTCTGGTGTCTGGTTTTAGCACCACTGTTTCCCTCTCCCGTGCCTTTATCCCTGTTCTCACGAACAGTAGGAGTTTTCCACATGGAGTGATTCAGAATGAGAGAACCAACTGGTAATGTTTGTAGCACCCAGATGTGCTCAGTGCTGTTTAACATCTTTGTCGGTGACATGGGCAGTGGGATTGAGACACCCTTATCAAGGATAATCCCAAGCACAAATGTAGGTCAGGTGAAGAGTGGCTCAAGAGCAGTCTGGAGGAGAAGAACTTGAGAGATGTCAGTTGATGAAAAAGTCAGCATGAGCTGACAGTGGTTGCTGGCAGCCCAGGAGGCAACAATGTCTTAACCTGCATCAAAAGAAGTGTGACCGGCAGGATAAGGGAGGTGATTCTCCCCCTCTGCTCTCATGAAACCTCACTTGGAGTGCTGCGTCCACTTCTACTGCCTCCAGCATAAGAGGTACACTGAACTGCTGGAGCAGATCCAGGGGAGGGTCACAAAGATGATTAGAGGGGCTGGATAACCTGCCCTGTGAGGACAGGTTGAGAGAATTGGGGCTGTTCAGCCTGGAGAAGAGAAGACTCTGGGAGGACCTTAGAGCAGCCTTTCAGTACCTAAATGGGACTACAGGAAAGTTGGCAAAGGACTTTTGACAAGGGCTTGTAGTGACAAAATGAGAGGGAATGGATTGAAGCCTGAGGAGGGCAGATTTAGAGTGGAGATTAGGAAGAAATTCTTTCCAGTGAGTATGGTGAGACACTGGCACAGGTTGCCCAGGAAGGTTGTGGATGTTCCCTCCCTGGAGGTGTTCAAGGCCTGGCTAGATGATGCCTTGAGCAACCTGGTCTAGTGGGAGGTGTCCCTGCCCATGGCAAGTGTGTTGGAGCTAGATGATCTTCAAGGTCCTTCCCAACTGAAACCATTCCATGAATCTTTGAATCTGTGAATAATGTAAACTCTTGAGTATTGTACCCTAACAGCTGTGAACCTGAATCTAGCTACAAACAAACCCCTGTTAGCTAGCTCTTTCTAAACCTGAAGATGAGTGCAGAAATATGATGAGACAACAACAGATAATCTTGGATTTTTAGGGAAAATCAGTAACAAATATTGAGCTCCAGAGACACTCACTTATATCAGTCTGATTTGTCATTTTCTAAACTAGCTGCTCAAACACTGATCTTTTATGAGTGGGAGTGTGGTGTTTTGGTGGGGTTCTTTTGTTTGGTTGGGTTTTTTTTTTGAGGGAGTGGGGAAGGAGAAAGGGGTTAGAATAAGTTGAAATTCCCTTTTTCTAACTACACCCCCAACACCTACAAGCTTAAAAAGTCTTTTTATTCTGATCTTGGCTATTAGTGTATGAGGAAGTTTTACAACTGCCCTTTTTCACAGAATCACAGAACAACCCAGCTGAGAGTGACCTCAAAAAATCATCTGGTTCAGCCTTTCTCATTAGAGAGTTTTAAGCTGAAATGTTTCCTGGGCAATCCACTGAGGCAAGTGGGGTTTTATATGAGGAAAAATATGTTTTTAAATTGAATGCTACAGCTACTGCTTATCCTGAAGTCAAGCAGCACTGTAGGCCATGCTTCATCCTGACAGGTTTCAGAAAGTATGAATGAAATATGAATCTTGGACATGGGTTATGTTGCTCCTATTAACTTGTGTTGGCTACTGATTAAGCAATTTCTGTGCTGGTCACTTCAATTAGCCTTGACTGTTTGGAAAAAAAAAAATCAATTCACTCTCCTGCTTTTAATTTTGATAATTCAAATTCACAGCATTCTTCATCTGCTTTGTTTGATGTTAAACATAAATCAAGGTTACAGACAAAACCAATTCGTGAATGAAAAGTTTCAATTTTCTTTTCTTTTTTGGCTACAACTATGCAAAGAAATCATCATTTGGGCAACTAATATGCCTAAGTATCCTTCAAAAGGAACTGTGATATATTGGAGCTGTTCAAACGTCCTCACAAATCATTTTCCCTTACAGCTTTGATCCTGAAATATGTGAAATGATGTCTGATTTATGCTGCTGATCCTTCTTTTAGATAGTTAAGTGTTCTTGCTTAATGTTATTAACTAAGTTCAAAGCAGCAAATAGGCCATCCTGGACTGAGAGAATTTGAAAAATAGCAGGCTGTATATACAATATAAGGTCTTTAGTTATTTCCTCTTCTTGTGCATAGCAAGCTACTGGAACTTTCTTCTGCTCACATGCTTGGTTAAAATGAGTTTGGGTTTGTGGTTTGGTATCTTGTGGATTGGGTTTTTCTCTTGGTTGGTTTGCATTGTTGGGATTTGGGGTTTTTTTGTTTGGTTTGTTTCTTTTTCTCTCTTGATAGTGCTTTTTTTTTTTTTTGAGGCTTTCTTTTCACTGGGATATTTTGGAAGGGTGGGCAGAAACAACCTCAGGACAATATCGCAAGATGGAAAAAATATCTGAGTCTCCCACAACTAGTAGGCTTGTAATGTGCTATACATGGTGTAAAGCAAACTGTGCGACCCAGTAGAAACAGTATGAGAAAAATGTCTGAGAGTGTAACTAAGAGGATCAAATTCATACTCTATGGAGTAGATTGTTTGACTGCTTTTAATGAAAAACTATCAATGCATTGTGATTTCTGTTTTAACAGGCAAAAGGAAAGGGATGAGAAAAACTCTTGATTCTAAAATATTTTTCAGTAGGAATATCCCAAACTTTATCGGAATGCTGAAGTGCAAATCTCTCCAGGCATGTGGGTTACGTAGGAATCACATCAGCTCTAAATAAAGTAAACCTTTTAATGGAAATGTCATACAGTTCAGGCACAAGATTTAGGGATTTCAGTAATGTTATGTGAGCTTTATAACCAATATTATTCTTGTGAAATCTGAGTAGGAAGTATTAAATCATCATTTCCAGTCTGCTATGTTCCTTGTTGAAGCAAGGAAAGACATCTTAGTCGCCTACTGCGGTAGAAGAGCTATTAGCTATAGAGAACTCCTCCCCAAGACTATTTCTTCAGCTACATCAGCCCCTAAAAATCAGGTTTTCAGATGTAAGACTGAAAACAAAGATTACATTTTAACATGAGCTATCATTTCAGTACCTCTCTGGCTGTGTTGACTTTCATATCCAGATTTGAGAGTTGAAATTTGACCTAACCTTATCCTCACATGTCTCCTCATCTTCTGAAGTGGTTTTATGTCCCTCTCTCACTTATATACTCATGGAGTTGCAAATGAAAATGTGTACAATGGCTTTTCTGGAGTTAGCCTTCTCCAATAAATAATACTGGGTTTTGTTGTTCACAAGTCATTGTGTGTGGATGGATTAGGTGATATAAGAGACTGTTTCTGGAGCTGACTGTATTGGACACATCATGGTTATTGACCTGAGCAGACTAGCTGACTGTTCCCATCCTAAATTCCTTCCTAGAGGTTTCTAATGGGTTTTGTAAAGTATTATTCTGAATGCTGCTTTCACATAGATGTGCTTAAGCTTGCTGTTCCTGTTATCCTACAAGATTTTCACAGAGACCACTGACAGCAAGCCAGTAATACAAGTGAGACAGTTTTGACAGTTTTGGCCTCATGAAACTTGCCATCAGTTCTAGATAACTGCTGCTGCTAGCAGCATAAAGTATGTGTACACGTCTTGGTAAGGAGCTCAGTCACTGCTGAGTTCTGGTACTCCAGCTGGTCTGTTTAGATGTTGTTTGGCCATCTCTGTGTAATGGCGGTTCACTCGTCAGTAAAGTGTGACCTGAAAGATCCTGTGTTGCTTGGTGCTAACTGCTGGGTCCATCTCCTTTTTCTCATGAAATTGAGACTATCCAAGTGTTGACCTCAATATTGGTTTTGGGGTTGTACTTTGTTTTATAAGGCTACACTGCTAGCCCTTTTTCTTGTCAAGCAACTGTGAAATACACAGTGACAAATACCTCCAGGATCATTTTTTTTTCTGTTATTTTCTGAGATCCAGTCCTCAAAAGTACGGCCATCAGATTGTTTTGGAGAGAAGACCAGATGGGTTACTGCTAGGTGTGGAATTCAACCCACTGTTTCTTAATGCTGACCTAAACTAAGACTAGTATGCTACAGAAGTGTGATCTTATTGCACTAGTAAGAGCTGGAAGGTTTCCCATCAGCAAGAGAGGAACTGGTTAATGTCTGGCAGTGTAATATATTGAATTACTAACTTAAAAAAAACATTATGTAGTTTTTCTGCTATAAGAATTGCTTATAAAGTTTTAAATCTTCAAATTATTATTAATCTGGAAAAGTTTCATATAAAAATGAGTGGGACAATGGAACCAAAAGTAACACTACAAATATTTAAATGAGTACAAAAAACATGAATTAGTAAATATCTATGTTTCTACTGGCTCTTCTCATGATTTTATATAGCAACCTGAAGTCTGTACAAACGAGAGAGCAGTTGATTGTTTTGGTAGATATATCTGCTCTTTATGCCAGCTACTTAATTTTCCTTTCACTCGCTTCAAAGAAGTTATTACACTGGGATTTAGGGTGTCTGGATTGCTTGTCATTCTCTGCTGTGAAAAAGCATGGTTATTGGTAAATCATTTGATGTCTTTGTTACCTGGGGTCATGGGGGTGTGTGTGTGCTAAAATCACTTCAAACTCTCATGCCTTCTAACTCTTATACCTGTTAAAAGGTAGGAGGGGTTCAGATACTACTGTGAGTTTAAAGAGTAGTGGAAAATGGAGGTGCTTCAAAGGTATTAAAGCAAATGTTTCCATGTCTGACTTTGTGCAAAATATGGAAATATTCTGGTTATGCTCCCAAAGGGTATGATTTGCAGTCATGTTCTTACAAGGTCTTAGGCCATTACATTTATGGAGAGATGGGTTGTATTGTTTTTCATGTTTGCTTTTTATATTTCTCTTAAAGGGAGAAATTCTTAAATAATAAATGAAAACACAAAAAGATAGCGAGAAGTGTTTTTTGTAGTGGATTGGCGGTAGGTTGTTGTTTTGGGTTTTTTTCCTGTTGTTGAAGAGCTGCATTTCTGGCACCCAAATGACTCTGAGCATTCAACTCCTGCCGTATATGGACAGCCAGATCTAATCATTAGTGAATGCCAGAAAGCAGGAGGGCCAGAGAGAGAGAGAGAGAATGTGCAAGAGGGAGCTTAGTTTATTTCTGCAGTGTCACATCAATCTGCCCGGTTAAGTGATTGAAGGGGAAAAATGCAAGCTGCAAAAGAAACTGGGCCCTGATTTGTTCAGGGTCACCAGCAGTGGTTTGAAACCATCTTGTTTGCAGATACCTCTTTCATGTTATTAGGCTGTCAGTTGAGTGACTTTGTAAGATTTATGGCTCGGAGCTGGAGCGTGTGCATGTGCGTGGCGATGGCAGTGATGGGCAGCAGGTGGGGGGGAAGAGAGATGTTATTGAGAAGACAGTGATCCATGCCTGCCTTGATTGAGCTTTGCAGCCTTTTGTCTAGTCCTAGTTAACCTCCTTATGCTTTTTGCCTTCTTTTTTGTTTTACATGCTGCCTAAGTAGCTCAAGCAGAAGGTGAAGCAACAAGTGGTAAAAGGTTGCTTATAGCAACACAGTACTGCAGTGAATACAGTGTGAACTTACTGGCTCTGTAATGATGGTATAAAGCTGTTTATTGGGCAGATCTCAAGTTTAACTTACTAAAGCCTTTCAAATAGTTTTATTTACTGTCATGTTTTCAGAGCTGTTGGCTGAGTGTTCCCTTGTCACTGGTAACTTCATGTTAGCTTTGAGAGAGAATTTAGAAATAACACTGGGTTGTACTGAGAGGGAATTTCCTGAAAAAAAAACCCAAACAAACAAGCAAAACCCCACAACAATAACAAAAACTCAAACAGAAAAAAAAAAAAAAGGATGGCTTGGTTCTATGATTTTATACTTGACCAAAGCAACACATAATTTATACTCATTTTATCTGTGTAATAAGTAATAATAGGGAATGTTATTTTGCCTAACTTTGAAATTTCTAATATAGTGCATTTTGAGGGTGGTCAAGGGAGATAATTCTTGCCCTCTACATTGCTTTCATGAGAACCCACACGGATATTGTGTCCAGTTCTGGAATCTCTATTACAAAGAAGACATTAAGGTGCTGAATTTGCTGTGCTGGACCTAGTCCTCACCAACAGGACCTAGTCCTCACCAGCAGGGAGGGGCTGGTGAGCGAGGT
>WAAF01009547.1:359676-398214 GCA_013400475.1 Tricholaema leucomelas | reverse complement strand
AAGGCTGGGAAAGGACTATTGACAAGGTCTTTAAATGGCAGAACAAGAAGTAATGGGTTTAAACTGGCAGAGGAGAGATTCAGACTAGATGTTAGGAAAGGGTTCTTTGCAGTGAGGGTGGTGAGACACTGGCACAGGTTGCCCAGGGAGGTTGTGGAGCACAGAATCACCAAATGTGATAATAGATCACATTTGGTGATTCTGTGTTCCACAACCTCCCTGGAGGTGTTCAAGGCCAAGCTGGATGAGACCTTGAGTGACCTGTTCTAGTGGGAGGTGTCCCTGCCTATGGCAGGGGGTTGGAACTGGATGATCCTTGAGGTCCCTCCCAACCGAAACCATTCTATGATTTTGAAGAGGCAGGAGAAGGCTCATTGTCTAATGGCTAATGGAGGATGGGGGCACCCCGATTCCCCTACGAATAGCCAAGACCACCGGCTCCGCTTCAGCAGGCGCTCCCGCTCGTCCCGTGTCCTCACCGTTCACCGGGTCACGGTGAGCGTTCACCGGGTCACGTTCTCCCGAGGCAAGTGCCGGTGCCCGCCGCGCGGTGTCACTGCTGGCCAGGAGGCCGCCGCAGCGCAACCCGGGGCGAGGACCTGCAGATCCAGGCTGCTTCTCTCCCTGCAAATCCCACTGGCGGGGGTATGCATGCTGCGGCAGAGCTGCCAGGAAGGGGCACTCCGTTTGCTTTCATACCACAGACGCCTCTCGCCCGTATTGTGCTGCCCCTCGGGGCTGGAGGGAGTGGAGGCAATGAGCGACGCCGAGGACTGTCCCCCGCCGGGGGTTGGCAGTGAGCGCTGCCAGCGATATCGCTTGGCGTGGGGCCCCAGCAGCTCCATTGAGAGCAGCCAAAAGCGGCTGTTCTGGTTGCTCTGTCATTTACTCCTTGCTTTACCGATTTTTCACGTGTGTGTCCTGGGTGACTTCAAGACAGCTTCCATCTGGCCAGTCTCCAGCTGCAGAGAATTCGCCCTCTGAGCTGCAGCCTCACCTGCCTACCACACCTTTCCCATGCAGAGGACTCTGCACAGACCTCATATTTCTCCTGATGAGGGCAAATTAGGCATTCCTCCGGTTGCTCGCTGGCAATTTTTTACAGTGCACATCACGAATTTCTGTTTGCAGATTGGGCTTCTCAGAGGAGGCTCAGGGGTGACCTCATTGCTGTCTACAACTACCTGAAGGGAGGTTGTAGCCAGGTGAGGTTGGTCTCCTCTCTCAGGCAACCAGCAACAGAACAAGGGGACACAGTCTCAAGTTGTGCCAGGGGAGGTCTAGGCTGGATGTTAGGAGGAAGTTGTTGGCAGAGAGAGTGATTGGCATTGGAATGGGCTGCCCAGGGAGGTGGTGGAGTTGCTGTCCCTGCAGGTGTTCAAGAAAAGCCTGGATGGGGTACTTAGTGCCGTGGTCTAATTGCTTGGATAGGGCTGGGTGCTAGAATCACAGAATCTATGATTCACAGAATCATAGAATCAACCAGGTTGGAAGAGACCTCCAAGATCATCCACTCCAACCTAGTACCCATCAACCAGACCATGGCACAAAGTGCCCCATCCAGGCTTTTCTTCAACACCTCCAGGGATGGCAGCTCCACCACCTCCCTGGGCAGCCCGTTCCAATGCAAGTCACTCACTCTGTCAATAACTTCCTCCTAATATCCAGCCGATAGTAGAAAGGAGTCCAGGGCAGTTAGTGTTGTTATAACATTTTTTGGATCCTTTTCAGCTCCCAGGCAAGACACATTTCCCGCTGTATTTAAGTTTACAGAACCAGCCTTCTGCAGGATGTTTATTTTCTGAGCTCTGTTTGGGATGCTAGCCACAGGGAAAAGGGAGGTCTCTCAATCCCCCAGCAATCTCTGTGTTATTAACCTGCTCACCAAGGAGAGCCAACTTTCCCTTTCTTGCCAGAAGCCTGTGCAGCAGGATAGTTGCATATGAGTCCTACTTCCTAAGAAGCAGCATCTTTTCTCTCAGGATGCTCAAAGGGCTGTATTTAAACATGCTACATTTTCAAGCAACCTTAATTCTCCTTTGAGCAGCTTTCCCTGCTTTGTCTGGTTTCAAAATCTGCTTTGATAGTTAAAGGGCACAACATTTAATGTTTCTTTGTGATGTTTGAAATTTCCCACGGAAATCCATTTCCTCCTTCAGCATGAAGAGGTTACCAGATCTAATCATAGAATCAGTCAGGGTTGGAAGGGACCACAAAGATCATCTAGTTCCAACACCCCTGCCATGGGCAGGGACACCCTACCCTAGAGCAGGCTGTCCACAGCCTCATCCAGCCTGGTCTTAAACACCTCCAGGGATGGGGCCTCAACCACCTCCCTGGGCAACCCATTCCAGGCTCTCACCACTCTCGTGCTGAACAACTTCCTCCTCACTGCCAGTCTGAATCTCCCCACTCCTGCTTTGCTCCACTCCTCCTAGTCCTGTCACTCCTCGATAGCCTAAAAAGTCCCTCCCCAGCTTTTTTGTAGCCCCCCTTCAGATACTGGCAGGCTACAATAAGGTCACCTCAGAGCCTCCTCTTCTCCAGACTGAACAGTCCCAACTCTTTCAGTCCGCGCTCATAGCAGAGGTGCTGCAGCCCTCTGCCCATCCTTGTGGCCCTTCTCTGGACAAGTTCTAGCATCTCCACATCCCTCTTGTAATAGGGACAGGCAAGAATTTCATACAGTGAGGCATGTACTGAACAAGAGAATCTCAGCAGAGTTGTGTCCGTATGACTCCCTCGTTCAGGGAAGCTCTGGAAGGAACAGCCCAGTATTTCCTGCACATACTTGATCTCCTCATGTTACTTGTATTTCTGTGCACTAGTATTTTGGCCTATGTGTTCAAAGCATTTTGGAAGGAGTAGAACAATGTCAGGGGTCTGGGGGCAGGACTGGTATATGATCAACTGCAAGCAGTGTTGTTTGGTGTGGCAACCAGTTTCCCCAACAAGGAGCAAAACACATGAGCAGCACACCTCTTTCCTTTAGATTCCTAGGAGGTTTACTGCCTTTGGCAGGGGGGGAGATGAGGAGGCCTTAGTTTAAAAGGCTCCCTGCCAGATACAGGTATGAGTGCAGGTGACAAGAGCTGTAGCAGTAAAGGCTGCTGTCATCACTTCTGTCTGTAAGATTGTGGTTTTCCCAAAGTGGCACTGCAGAATTACAGAATTCTGTGAGAGTTTTGCTTTTGGGCTAAACAACCTGGTCTGAGCAGTGTGGTCTGGCTTCATCTATGACCCTCAACAACCTGATCTGATCTCGCACTGAACCTGTTGTGGGCAAGACCCTGGGCCAAGATCTTCTGAGGTCCCTACCTGAATTACCCCTGACCCTGTTTCCATTCCTGGAAGGCTTGGAATTTGCCATGCAGACATGGCTCAGACAGTCTCTGTGTGCAATGCCCAAGAGGACACGCACTCACCCCTTCCCTCCCTCCTCCTTTGAGCAGCTGGTAGATGATGTCATCCCATTTGCTTACCTAAGAGAGGCATCATTAGTGAGTAAGTAAGTTATATAATGCTGCTTGCTGCTGGTGCAAATTGAGGCAGAGCCCAGTTAAGCAGGCTCAGGGCAATGAGGGCACACTTTGCCTGGTGGACTATGGGGAAAATTGCTGCTGTAGTCTAGCAGGCCGGATTACATGAGATCAGAGGATTGAGCAACACTGCATTTATTTCCTACTCCTTTCATGGCAGAGCAGAAGAGAGCTCCTTAGTCTTCCATAAGGCAGCTCAGTAAAGAGCTCTTTACACTAAAAAGACTACTGGGAGGACAAATGCAGACTCAGCTTTAAAATACAAAATAAATACATTTGCCACTAGTTGTAAGATCACTTTTTCTCTGTGTGTGGCTTTCTGTACCACTTGTGCCTGTGCACCGCAGAGCTGCCATAGCAGCTAAGCCTACGGAGTACGGGGACATGGCTCTCATAGCAATAGCAGAAGTGCTTTGCAGGCTTGAGGGAAGACTCTGAAGTCTAAGGGAACTTGAGTCTAGAAGTCTTATACCTGTCATAGATCAAGCCAGAGTCTGACTCTCTCCTGGCAAAGCTGGCAGCCTGTGGCTTGGACAGATTCAGTCTGATCTGAGTCAACTGGCTGGAGAGCCAGTCCCAGAGAGTGGTGGTGAATGGTGCCACATCCTGTTGGCAGCTGTCACTAGTGGTGTGCCCCAGGGATCAGTGCTGGGCCCAGTCCTGTTCAATATCTTTACTGATGATCTGGATCAGGGGATTGACTCCAGCATCAGTAAGGTTGCAGATGACACCATGCTAGGAGCAGGTGTGGATCTGTTGGAGGATAGGAGAGCCCTGCAGAGGGNGAGAGATGTTGAGGTGCTGGAAGGTGTCCACAGGAGGGCGACAAAGCTGGTGAGGGGCCTGGAGCACAGCCCTGTGAGGAGAGGCTGAGGGAGCTGGGGGTGTGCAGCCTGCAGAAGAGGAGGCTCAGGGCAGACCTCATTGCTGTCTACAGCTCCCTGAAGGGAGGCTGTAGCCAGGTGGGGTTGGTCTCTTCTGTCAGGCAAGCAGCAACAGATCAAAGGGGAAACAGTCTCAAGTTGTGCTGTGGGAGGTCTAGGCTGGATGTTAGGAGGAAGTTGTTGCCAGAGAGAGTGATTGGCATGGGAATGGGCTGCCCAGGGAGGTGGTGGAGTTGCTGTCCCTGCAGGTGTTCAAGCAAAGCCTGGATGAAGCACTTAGTGCCACGGTCTGGTTGATTGGCTAGGGCTGGGTGATAGGTTGTACTGGATAAGCTTGGAGGTCTCTTCCAGCCTGGTTGATTCTATCACATGTGATTGAAAAGATGTTGTTTCTGCCCAGCTTAACCTATATGACATTGGTTTGCTCATGTTGCTAATAAAGATCTCGTTTGGATTACCAGACAGGTAATCCAAACGAGATTACCCATGTGGTCAGGGAGGAAGGAAAGGCAAAGCTGCAGCCCACTGGTAGGCTCATTCCTTAGCAGCTCACTAACAAGGATCACTGCATAAGCTATTGAACAACATTTTAAAGTGCCCTTCTCTGTAAGGAGGGATATCAGAACCATGGAAGAGAAGAAAGCAGAACTAGTGAACCACATAAATATTACTGATTTCCAGAGTTTTGAAATGTTACTCGAACAAGCTGTCAGCATGCCTTAGGTGACTAGAGAAAGGCAGAGGGGCAGCTTCCCATGAGGTTCAGGGCAGCACAGTCTGTTCCTCTGCTGATCCTCAGATCCCCTTGGTGGGAATCTAGCAACTGTGAACAATAAGTGAGTCTCAGCTGCTGGTGTGGAAAGCCAGTGGTGCCAGCTGTAAGTCAGAAGATCACTGCTGGGCACACAGCTGAGTGCAGGATGGAGGATGCTCTGAGAGGGATGTGACACGATAATCCCTTCTGTCAAAGCAGCAAGTGCTAAGCTGCAAGCTCTGAAGAGAGGAATTACAGTCGTGGAGCCTGTGTCATGAGGGCATCTGTTTTATGCTGATGGGATCTAGCAAAGGGATAATGGGAGAGAAATAACTCTGAGCCGCATGAACTCTTTCAGGCTTTCCCGGGAAAGGAGGGGCTGAAAGCACTGTAGAGGATCGCCTGCACCAGCCAGCTTCCTCCTGCCAAGAGGCAGATGGCAAGAGAGGGTTTTCATCCTCACAGCATCTGCTAAGCACTACATCTTTCCTATAATTTAGGCTAAGGAGAAAGGATTCCCAGTTCACCTGAGAGTGTAAATCACACCCCAAGAGATACGCAGCTGGTTGTTATCGTAGCCTGACACTTCACTCTCAGCCTGATGTCAACACAGCCATGACTGGCAGTATATTTTTGTGTTTTGAATCACAAGTTCCTTTATGACTGGGGACCAACACTGCTGACACTGGAGCCTTCTGGGCACAATACCAAAGAAAGCAGGAGCACACCTTTGTACCTCAAGCTGGAGCCCACTGAGATTGAGATATAGTAGCTCACCTACCCTGTTTGGAGGGGATGGGCTTTGGACCTGAAAAGGACCCACATAGGGCAACCTGACTGATTCTGGAATCCATTCCTGGGCACTGTCCTTTACCCCATCTGCCCAGGGAGAGCTGCTCTCTCCTTGGTGTGGTTTCTATACGTTCTTGGACATCCTGAAGGTTTGCATATGCTTCTGTGTCCAGTTTGTGTGAGGGTGGCTGAAATTGCATACAGTTTAAAAGTAAAAGGATTTGTTACAACGCAAAGCAAACTAAATGCAGGGTCATTGTGCTATGTACCATTTTATCCATGTTATTCTGCACCAGGAAAGGCTGGTCTCCTGGGTCTTGCCTTGTTCTTAGGAAGAGACTCCTGGCAGCTCACCTTTCTTGCAGACATCCCAAACTCCACTGGAGTGCATGGACCACAGCAGCTCTTTTGTTTGGCAGCTGTTTTCCTTCCAAAGGCATTTCTGATGGCAGATGAACGGCATTGATTTCTAGAGTAATCTCACTCCTTGAGAAGTAACAGCTTTTCAACTCTCTGAACCTTCACTAGAGTCACAGGCAGCAATGGATGAAGCTGCTTTCCACTCAGAGGTGTCGTGCCTTTGACTCCCTGGTCAGCCCATCGTAGTGACTCATTGCCCCTCCTTCTGCTTCTCACACCTCCACACATCTGCCTGTGTTTTTAGCGTTGCGCCCCAGTGAGAGTAACTGCTTACTCAGTGGAGGCAACATGACCCGTGCCTCCAAAATCTTTTGCTTGGGTGGTCCTGCTGGTTTTGAATGGCTCTAGAATCTCCTAAATTATGTGAGACCGTTTTGACTGTCAGAAATACTGTAAAGCCATAAATGCAACCATTTCTTCAGTAAGTGTGGTCATGGATCTGGAATTTACATCCCTGTGGCTGAACCCCTCTTTGACGGGCTTGTACTGCATCCTGTTACACTGCAGCACTTGGACCCTGGGCTAGTATATCCTTTGCATTGCTCTGGGACTGTTGTTGTGACTTCCAGGTGACATCTCCCTCATAAAGGCGAGGGAGTGACACGACAGCTTTCGCTTAACTCATGCATTGGAGTGACTAGGGCCCACAGGCCAGAGTGGTCTGATGGAGATTCTTGGGGGAGGGATGCAGATAACTCACCATGCCCACGGCCCTCTCACAGACCCTAGTAAGTTGGTGCTGGGCTATCTATCCTGTCTGGCAGGAAGCAGCTGCGTCTGTGCATATGATCTGCTCTCTGAGCAGATGGGTTCATTATCCCAAGCCCAGCCCTTAATATGAAGCAAGGCAGCGGCACTGGCTCCAACAGTTTCAGCTGCCTGTGGCAGAGATGAGATCTCCTCTCAGGGCCGGCGCCTGCTGTATCTGCCTTGCAGCCAGCATGCCCAGTGAAAGGAGAGCTTCCCACAGGCGTGCTTCTGAAGGGACCCACACACTCACACGAGGAAAGGCCTGACTAGATGCCTCATCTCTTTTTGAACAGTTTAACATCTCTTGCTTCAAAGTCACTATCTTCCTCTTTTCAAGGTTCCTAACTGCACACTTACTAAACTCAGATTTGTTGATTCTATGATTCTGTTTTAAAACACTGACTGTGTGTCTGCAGATCCATCCACAGGCATGACAGCTGGTAATAGAAGGCAACAGGAGCTCTCGATTCCCTGCTCTTTCTGTTGCTTTCAGACACCTCTTAACAGATGTGCTCCACAAGCCATGCAGTGCAGTCTGCAGCGACGAGGCTGCACTCTGTCATTTGGATTTCTTTGGTCTTTTTTGCCCTGATCTGAAAGATTAATTCCCTGCCTCCTGTGCCTTGCTCTTACTCAATTCCTGCAGTACAACTCCTGACTCTTGTATTGTCCAAAATACAGTTTACCCAGTGGTATGAGATCTCTTTCCTAAGCCCAACCAACAGGACAGCTAAATGTGAGGAATCAGTTTCCAAACCCGTTGTGTATGTGGATTGCCTTTTCCTAGGCATGCCCATCGTTAAATCGATCCAAACAATGCTAGGAGAGCACAAATGCATTTTCCTGCTGTCACAGAAGAATTACTCAATATAGATTCCAGGACTCCACATTTCTGAGCTATAAGGTAAGCAACATGCCAGAGGCCAGCTGAGCACAGGCTGTCATCCCTCACATCACACCTCACTTGCTACACACACTGGCTGACCACTGCCAAAACATTATCCCAGCAATCATGCCACATTTGACTGTGTAAGGGGTACCAGTGCCCTCAGCCAAGCAGAGTATCACAGCGCTGCATCCATTAAGCACAGGATCACAGAAGTGGCCAGATCTTTGACTGGGTTGTGCTAACCTTAGAGAAGCTACCTGCTTTTGCAGTGTTTAATGACTGTTTAGGCCCCTGGGCCTTTAATGAGACAGATGGTCTTAATCCTCTTCTTACTGGATGGTGAATCATAGAATCAACCAGGTTGGAAGAGACCTCCAAGATCATCCAGTCCAAACTAGCACCCAGCCCTAGCCAATCAACCAGACCATGGCACTGAGTGCCCCATCCAGGCTTTGAACATCTCCAGGAATGGTGACTCCACCACCTCCCTGGGCAGCCCATTCCAATGCCAGTCACTCTCTCTGGCAGGAACTTCCTCCTAACATCCAGCTTGTACCTCCCCTGGCACAACTTGAGACTGTGTCCCTTTGTTCTGTTGCTGCTTGCCTGACAGAAGAGACCAACCCCACCTGGCTACAACCTCCCTTCAGGTAGTTGTGGAGAGTAATGATGTCACCCCTGATCCTCCTCTTCTGCAGGCTGCACACCCCCAGCTCCCTCAGCCTCTCCTCACAGGGCTGTGCTCCAGGCCCCTCACCAGCTTTGTCACCCTCCTGTGGACACCTTCCAGTACCTCAACATCTCTCTTGAATTGAGGAGCCCAGAACTGGACACAGCACTCAAGGTGTGGCCTGACCAGTGTTGAGTCTAGGGGCAGAATAACCTCCCTTGTCCTGCTGGCCACACTGTTCCTGATCCAGGCCAGGCTGCCATTGGCTCTCCTGGCCACCTGGGCACACTGCTGGCTTATGTTCAGCTACTATCTACCAGTACCCCCAGGTCCCTTTCTGCCTGGCTGCTCTCCAGCCACTCTGTCCCCTTGCTTGTAGTGCTGCTTGGGATTGTTGTAGCTAAAGTGTAGAATCCTGCACCTGGCCTTGTTAAATCTCATCCCACTGGCAAATGGTGCACATCAGATGTAAGACGTTAGACTGTTACGGTCAATCAGCACATACCTGAAGGACTGTCAGTGGAAACTGAATGATTGGTGCCTCCACAGGTGGAGGCAGCAGGTTATAGCAGATGGCAGGCGAGAAGCACTCCATATGGAACCTGTTGGGTCACTGAAAAGACTCTTTCTCGCTTCCATAGAGAATAAATAAGCCACTCACTGAGATGAGTAATAGCTCTAATAGCCAGGAAAAACCTTAAAGAGTAAATATGAGGAGTCAATCCTGTCACAAAGTGATCTGAATCAGGGTGCTGAAACCGCTGCAAGAGCTGAGCGATGTGTTTCTGCTGAAAACAACATTCCTTGCTGGTGTTATGATAACATTACTGTTGGTAACTCAAACCCACACTCATCTGTCTTCCTCAAGCACCAGTATGGTATGGCAGGGATCAAAAAAAAAAAAAAGACACAAAAAAAAGCACTCTTGTACAAGCTCAGTGAACACTTCAGCTTACTGCAACTCAACATTTCCTTTGTTGCATTTTTAAGCACTGGGCATGCCACTTTATGGAGCATCGTAGTGCCCATAGGCACCCACTTCCACCTTTCAGATTAGCATTAAAAGAACATTAGTTCAAAAGCAAGGGTCAGTCAGCCCCCCTAAGTCAGAATGATTTTTCAAATCCATAGCAAAGTCTTTCATTAGAGTTAATTAATTATTCTGCAGAGAATGGGCATTATCTGGGACACTGGACTCAGACATCACAGAACTAATGTGTCACTGGAAACACATCAGTGTTTCTCCCATTCATGCTCCTTGCATTTCAGCTACTGGTACAGGACCAAGTTCTTTCTGGCTGAGCTGTGTTTCAGGCTGGTGAGGGGCCTGGAGCACAGCCCTGTGAGGAGAGGCTGAGGGAGCTGGGGGTGTGCAGCCTGGAGAAGAGGAGACTCAGGGCAGACCTCATTGCTGTCTACAACTACCCGAAGGGAGGTGGTAGCCAGGTCTCTTCTCCCAGGCAGCCAGGGGCAGAGGATACAGCTGCTAGGGCTGGTTTAGGCTGGACATTAGGAAGAAGTTCTACAAAGAAAGAGTGATTGGCATTGGAATAGGCTGCCTGGGGAGGTAGTAGAGTTCCTATCCCTGGAGGTCTTTAAGGGAGGAGGCTCCAACGCCCTGCCATATGCAGGGACACCTCCCACTAGAACAGGTTGCTCAAAGCCTCATCCAATCTGGCCTTGAACACCTCCAGGGAGGAAGTAGCCACAGCTTCCCTGGGCAACCTGTGCCAGTGTCTCACCACCCTCACTGCAAAGAACCCTTTAGTAACATCTACTTGGAATCTCCCCTCTGCCAGTTTAAACCCATTCCCCCTTGTCCTGTCATTACAAGACCTTGTCAATAGTCCCTCCTCAGCCTTCTTGTAGGCCCCCTTCAGATACTAGAAGGCCACTATAAGGTCTCCTTGAAGCCTTCTCCTCTCCAGGCTGCAGAGCCCAAACTCTTGTAGCCTGTCCTCATAGCTGAGCTGCTGCAGCCCTCTGAGCATCTTCATGGCCTCCTCTGGATTGGCTTCAACAGTTCCATGTCCTTCTTGTGTTAGGCACTCCAGAACTGCATACAGTACTCCAGGTGGGGTCTGAGGAGAGCAACGGGGCAGAATCCCCTCCCTTGCCCTGCTGGCCACGCTGCTCTTGATTCCTGAATGAAACAAAGGTGAAAACTTTTGTCATTGCTTAATTTCCTTCTAGGACATTTTTGCTTTTATTCAGGTTTAAACTCAGGCCTTGGCTCCAGCTGCTCTCAGTCCTTTCTGGCAAGAATTATAAAACAGCTCAGATTGGGAGGGACCTTTGAGATCATTTACTCCAACCTTGCCATGGGCAGGGACACCTCACAGCTAGAAGGTAATCACAGAATTATATATTCTCCATACCTTATAGAGGGTAAATGTAACATTATAGAGTGAGATTCTGAATGGCAATCAAGCCATCATATTCAAAGCAGAGAGTCCTACTGCCATTTATCATTCCTTCCAGGCACAGTTAGCAAACTGTCCTTTCTGTGGTGGTGTCTGAAGGAGAGACACAAATGTAGATGTAGGTTCTGCAGAGTGGGCTGCATCTCAGCACTGGCAGATCAACGCTTCCCATTATAAAGCCCAGCAGCTGTCAGCCTGCTTCCTTGCAAAGTGGTGTGCCTTTCTCACTGCCCATAAATCAGCACACTATATAGCTTATGGCACTGGCTTCCTTCAGTTTTTCAGTTTATGCTTGTGTGTACTGGGATGAGGGAGAGAAGACAGATCCATGAAAATGAGCCTTGGCACTGACTACTTTGCCTTGGGTCTCAGGTGTTCTTTTATTGCCATCACAAAGCGACAGTCCTAATGCAGAGAAATATCAGCCTCATCCTCTTCTGTGCTTTTATGGGGACACTGCTACTGAGTTGTTCTGAGTTCCTCTGTCTTGTTCCTTCATATAAAGGCCTCTCAGTAACCAGGAGACAGATCAAAGTGACCTTGGAAACTGTACCGAGTTACTGTATGAATGATTTGATTCTCTTCTGTCTTCAGAGCTCATTCCAACATCGTCATCTGAAATGTTCTTTAGAGAGGGACTAAGGCTGGATCCTGGTGCCCATGTTGGGGAGTTGCCATGCAGAAATTACGAGTTCTGCAGTGCTGTGAAAGCTGCTCAGTTTTGCAAAGGTCTACACTGCTCTGTTGCACAAGGAGCAGGTGGGAAAAAGTCTTTTTAGCATTTTGTTGCTGATGTAGTGCAAACAAACAGTGCAGCAGTGGTTAGTACTCTGTTGTGAAAGAGACCTAGTGTGCTTGCGAGGCAGACTGGCACTCTAGAAGGTCAAACAGCAGACAAAGTGACTTAATGATTTGTGTTTTTTTTTATTTTAGATGAGTTGCATTTCTCGTGGCTGCAGTTCAGTACATATTACCCTGAAGGATTTGATATTCAGCTGAATGTATACCACTATAATTGTGTTGACTTCTCAATTCAAGAGAGGGATTGAGGTGCTGGAATATGTCCAGAGAAGGGAAACGAAGCTGGTGAGGGGCCTGGAGTACAGCCCTGTGAGGAGAGGCTGAGGGAGCTGGGGGTGTGCAGCCTGCAGAAGAGGAGGCTCAGGGCAGACTTCATTGCTCTCTACAAGTACCTGAAGGGAGGTTGTAGCCGGGTGGGGTTGGTCTCTTCTGCCAGGCACCCAGCAACAGAACAAGAGGACACAGTCTCAAGCTGTGCCAGGACAAATATAGGCTGGATGTTAGGAGGAAGTTGTTGCCAGAGAGAGTGATTGGCATTGGAATGGGCTGCCCAGGGAGGTGGTGGAGTTGCTGTCCCTGGAGGTCTTCAAGCAAAGCCTGGATGGGGCACTTGGTGCCATGGTCTAGTTGATTGGCTAGGGCTGGGTGCTAGGTTGGACTGGATGATCTTGGAGGTCTCTTCCAACCTGGTTGATTCTATGACAGCCACTAAAATCAGTCACCACTGCTGAGAGGAGGCTTCACTACCAGCAGTGGCCATCTGCACTGAAAGCCTGGGCTTCTGCAGCACAAGTTAACATTGTTTTGGTGGTACCTCCTTGGTGTTTCATGCTAGGTTTGGAACTGCTCTTCCTTTAAATCCTGGCCCCTCTTTTGAAAATACAGAGTTTCAAACTTTGTTTTTCATGAGCAGGTTATTGGTAAAGTTGTTAAGGTCTGAAATCTTCGGCCAAATTAACCTCAAATGGTACACGATTTTGTAGCAAGTATGATATAAACAGCCCTCCCTTTGTCTCCTGTGAGCAATCACTGATTTCTTAGGATTAAAGCTTAATTAAATCTCTAGTCTAGGTGCATGCATCAGACCATGGCGTATTACAGCAGATTATCCCTTTGAGTATACAGCTTGCTTAACCATTTAGAATCACAACAGAAAACTGACTGCTGCAACAGCAAGGAAATGAGCACTCTCTCATCAAGAAAATCGTCCTGAACTATGATGTAGAACATTCTGCTGGCAGGCTCAGAAACATTTGTGTCATACAGAAAGATGGGGTAGTAGATAAGCTCTATGTTGAAAACCTGCATCTGGGCTGAGCCAGCATTATTTCAAATACATCTTTCAGGCACTGGAATGAGCTGCCCAGGGAGGTGGTGGAGTCACCCACCCTGGGTGTTTTAAGGGTCATTTGGATGTGGTGCTTAGGGATATGGTTTAAGGTGAATCTTGTAGAGCAGGGTTACAGGTTGGACTTGGTGATCCTGAGGGCTTTGCCAACCTGCATGTTTCTGTACTTCTGTGATTCTGTGACCTGTAATATTTGGTGAGTTTGTTTTATCAAGGGGAAACAACTTGTCAGTAGCTTTAAGCAATGTATGCTACTGATAATTGGGAGGGGTGTAGCTGTCACCTCTAACCTTACCTGCACCAGGAAAGGCTGGTCTCCTGGCCCTTGCCTTGTTCTTAGGAAGAGATATCAGCACTCCTGGCAGCTCACCTTTCTTGCAAACATCCCAAACTCCACTGGAGTGCATGGACCACGGCAGCTCTTTTGTTTGACAGCTGTTTTCAGGCATTGATTTCTAGAGTAATCTCAGTCCTTGAAAAATAACAGCTTTTCAACTTTCTCTGAACCTTCACTAGAGTCACAGGCAGCAATAGATGAAGTTGCTTTCCACTCAGAGGTCCTGCTGCCCAATAGTCTCTGCACAGTCTTTTGCCTCAGATATGGAGTTTCACCTTCCAGTGCTGTGCAGCACCATGCTGCAGGGAGATACTACAACTCATTTGTGGCCACAGAGAACCTCTGCTGATTGAACCCATTCTTTGCTTGTTGTGAATACAATTTGCTAGGCACATCTGCTTCCACAGATCACTGTCTGCTTAAGAAACTGAAAACATGCTGTTGCTAAATCACTGCATTTAACAACTTCCCCAGTGATGCTCCACTCTGCCATGTACTGGTTTTGTTTGCTGATAGTGTCTGTGTAATGCTGGATACTGGATGAATGGGCTGGCTTGAGGCTGGCCTTAAATGAAGAGCAATTATTCAGCTGAAGTTAAATGAAAGGGAGGTACAGGCTGGATGTTAGGAGGAAGTTCTTCCCAGGGAAAGTGATTGGCATTGGAATGGGCTGCCCAGGGAGGTGGTGGAGTTGCTGTCCCTGGAGGTGTTCAAGAAAAGCCTGGATGGGGCACTTAGTGCCATGGTCTGGTTGACTGGCTAGGGCTGGGTGCTAGGTTGGACTGGATGATCTTGGAGGTCTCTTCTAACCTGGTTGATTCTAGGATTCCATTCTATGGAAAAAAAAAAGAGAGAAATCACAGGTGTTACAGTTAGAATAAATTTTAGCATTTGTGGGATTAAACTTTCAACTGTTGACCTCCCACGCTGATAGAAATACAGGTCTGTGGGTGGATAATGCCACATATCTTTTAGAAAACAGGCATTTAACTGAAATAATTATGTTCAAGACATTTATCTTCAGATTTACCTTAAGAATTTGCATTTTAATCAGAACAAGTTTGACAATATCAGAAAAAATGATGCTACTGTTCATCGGTTCCTCTTGCAGTCCCACTTGAGTGGCTTGTTCATGACTCACAAGCACTGACTAAACTCTCCCCTCACCCTTGCAACACTCAGGCTCTCCAGACTTCAAACACAGACTTAGGAGGCAGCAGAGGCAAACACTTACTTAGTCTATTGGAAACCCTGTGTGCAGGAATGGGAAATCCGAGCTGAAGCAGGTCTTGCAGCTTCCACAGCAGCAGCTCCCTCCATCTGCAGGCTGAAGTGGAGAAAGTATGGGGAAAGGCTCCCTGAAGGGAAAAGCCTCCCCACAGCTGAGTGTTGAATTGTGCCAACTTTTTCTTCCAGCTGTGCCAAAACATCTGTGTTGCTGGCCTCATGGCCAGTGTTTGAGTGCTTGGCTGATTAGTGGAGCTATGGAAGGGACTGGGTTGAAACCTGCTTAATAACATGTGCTTTTTCCCTGCTGTGTGAGGGGACTCAGGAAGAATTCCATGGATGTCCCAGGGAATTTGAATTTAATTCAAATGTCCAAAGGGTGCCTCCTCTGAAACACTACCTTTTGAGAAACCATTATTCTTAAGCAGTTGTTGGCAATGGGAAAGGGATGATCCTACTGCCCCAGCTATGAGATGGAGGCCTGAAGTTCTCAGGATATAGTGACAGTGAGATTTTTGAACCCTGCAGCTTTTCATCAATGATCTCTGGAGGTGCCTTCCAAATCCTACCGTTCTGGCACACTCCAGACTTTGGTCTGTCTCTGCCAATACACAAACAGCATGATCCCACCAGCACTTGTTAGAACTTTCAGTTCTTGTCTCCTGAGGACCTTTCCTCTATTGTGTCTTCCAGTCTTAAATCCTCAAAGCAGTTCTTTAGGTATCCCTTTCTTTCTTCCTACTGATCTCTCCTGAGGGGAATGTAGCTGATAAAGTTTGTATTTTCTTGCACAGTACATCCCACAAAGTTTCAGTGATGCCATTATGGTAGATTCTCTACATGCTTTGTATTGAAAAGAAACAAACCACACATTATCGATTGTATGTCAGCTTTTAAGATTTCATCATTTTAAAAGCCCATGTGGTGGTTTGGGAGTTCCCCACTCCCACACACAGTTAAGAAAATCACCCAGACTAGACTCAGCTGGCTGGAGGTTAAGGAATGAAGCTATATTTACAGCTTAGCACAATATACAAGCAGGTATACACAAATATTTACAGTTATATACAAGTTAAAAGTAATACAGAAACACAACACCCCTCCCAGAACAAGCAGATTGCCAAGAGGGTTCCCCGACCCAAACCTCCTTCCCCTTCCTTCTTTCCCTCCCCTCAGAAATAACCAGATCAACCCACATATCTCCTGTGATAAATCTGGAGACCTGAGGTGAGATGTCAAAAAGACTACAAGGAGATTAGAGGAAAAAGGGTTAGGTCAGATTAAAGAGTTGAGGCAGAGGCAACCACACTGACTGCCAGAGAGAAGGCACAGCACAGAAGTGAGAGCTGAGCAGTGTGTGAGCAGTGAGTGTCTTATCTATATTCTGACTAATTGTGTGTCTCAGCAGAAGAATGAGGGATCTAGGCTACTGTTGGCTTTTAATTTCTTCTTACAGCTGAGAGTTTAATTTCTCTCAGTAAAATATTCCAGTTAGCCTCAAACCAGCACAGCCCACAACCTTGATAATATCCTTTGGAGGTTGTTGGGTTTTTAATAGTGTACATTAGGAATCAAGCAATCATAGAGTGTAATTAAGCACATAAGCACAGATATTTTTGACAGCTGTCTACTTACAGGCTCCATAGCAATTTTTTTTGCATCTCCCTCCCCTGAAACCTAATGTCTTAAATTAATTTATCATGACCATCTGTGTTGTAATTTTTGCTGTACAGCTTTCCTTTTTAGATCAGCTTTTTGCTGACTGTTTCCTGAGACTCTGCAATTCTCACTCTTAGTGACAAAAATACGGAACTAGTTTGCTTGGTTAAGTTGCTCTGTTAAGATCAAACAACTAAACAAACTACTACACTTCCATATAATGATGAACAGAAAAGCAAGAATGAGGAAACTACCTATCAGGTTTTCTGGTGCTGCTTACCTGTGATGCACAGAGGTAAAACCATTGGCCAGCTACTGCAGAGCACACTCTGAATCCCAGAGGATGATTCAGAAAAAAAATCATGGCTGCAAAGCTACTTGGTTACTGCCTACAGTCCATGAGTACAAGTGTTTTTGAGGCCACAGCTGCATGAGGATTAAGGATACTGTGAAGTATACCAGGATCACTATACAGGCAACCTCCATAGCATCAGACAGAATAAAGCCTTTCAAGATGGCACCAAGTAGGCAATGCAGCAGCAAAGAAAAAGCATTTGTGGATTCTCACTTCCTAGTGCCACTGATGTTAAGGATAGAGTGTTACCAGTTGGTAACTGATCCCACCTTCCTAGAGTGAAGCAAACATCTTCTATTGCCTTCCTAGAGTCCTCAGAACCATAGAATCAACCAATCAGGTTGGAAGAGACCTTCAAGCTCATCCAGTCCGACCTAGCACCCAGCCCTAGCCAATCAACCAGACCATGGTACTAAGTGCCTCATCCAGGCTTTGCTTGAACACCTCCAGGGACAGTGACTCCACCACCTCCCTGTGCAGCCCATTCTAATGCCAATCACTCTCTCTGGCAAGAACTTCCTCCTAACATCCAGTCTATACTTAACCCTGGCACAACGTGAGACTGTGTCCCCTTGTTCTGTTGCTGCTTGCCTGGCAGAAGAGACCAACCCCACCTGGCTACAACCTCCCTTCAGGTAGTTGTAGACAGCAATGAGGTCTGCCCTGAGCCTCCTCTTCTGCAGGCTGCTCACCCCCAGCTCCTTCAGCCTCTCCTCACAGGGCTGTGCTCCAGGCCCCTCACCAGCTTTGTTGCCCTCCTCTGGACATGTTCCATTATCTCATCCTCTCTCTTGAACTGAGGAGCCCAGAACTGGACACTTAGGCTGCACATGTTCTTGAGTGGTTTTGTTCACCCATGTGTTCTAGGCTGTAGATATGTGACACTCTAGCACAACTCCTCTTGAATTTGATAGGTGTTTAGCCAAAGGTATTATTGCACTGGAGGAAAAGGCAGGTTGAGGAGCCATGTCACTACCGTGGCCTGTGGCTGGTACTAGGAGCACGGCTCCATCCTGTAACATGAGGTGCCCTGTGAGGCATGGGGACCTCACTGTCCCCATCCCCGTGTCATCACACATCTCACAGGCAGTCTCTAGGCCAGTTTTCACTCCTTGTCATCCTACCAGCCCCTTAACAAATACAACCCTCCTCGCTGACCTCTCAGTAAGTAAAATTACTTGTCAGGATTTGCAAAATCTGCACACGTGCCTGCACCGACTTCTTGCAGTGTGCTAATCTCCCTCCGGCTCTGCCTTCCCAACGGCACAGCTGTCCCTCCTGACCTCTCCCGTGCCCTTCCAGCACCCGTGCCGGCCCCTGGAAACCCAGTGACACCTGTGTGACTGGTGGCAGCTGCACGCCCTGGCCATAAATACGTTAATCAGATCCATTTACTCTGCCGTTGTTCGTCAGTGCGAGTTTACGGAGCTAAGCCCTAGCGGGGTCGGTCCTTGAGCAGGGCGGACGCCTAGGGGGCGCTCGTCCCACCGGTTTTTAGTGCAGTAGTTATGGCAACGGCGGCGTAGGGCGGCCAGCGGCGGCTCTGTTTAACTTCGGCGGAGGGGCGGTGTTGAGGTTGCTTTGCACCGTCGTGGCCGCTCGCTCCTTTCAGCTTCGGTGGCGGGACGGGAGCGGGTGACCGCGGTAAGGCGGAGGTGGACGCTGCTGGAGGCGGGCGGGGAGTTACGGCCATGGGACCGCCGGTGGGACGGAGTCGGTGCCGAGCGGAGGGGAACGCTGTGTTGCTTGGCCCTTGCCGAGAAGACACCCCCAGTTGGGGTTTCCCAACCGTTTTGTGGTTGTCCCTACTCGGCCCGAGAGATTCCGCGGAGGGCACCGGGGCAGAGCCGTGAGGCGCGGAGCGGGAATGGGCGGCGGCTGCGGGCTGGGGGCACGGGGCGGAGAGAATTAAACAACGGCCCCGCTTTGGCGACTGGAGAAAGCCCGAAGCTCCGGCTTCAGGGTCGTTTCTTCAGAGCAGAAAAACTCACAAAACTTTGGGGGTTTTGGAGGGATTTTTAAACCGAAGTCTGCCTGAGCCGAGAGGTCTCAGCTCTGACTCGCAGCAGTGACTTGTAGAGGTACCAGCCCAAGCCCTAACAGCTCAGAAGCACTGCTGTAAACCCAGCTGTTATCCCTCGTCACCAGTGCTAATCCGTATCCCAGCGTGGGTTTAAGCTTGCTGTGCCGGTTTAGAGACGCGTTTCCTTTCTGGTGCCCTCTACGCTCGCTCTGAGTCCGTCTGTCCGCACAGGCAGCGGCAGCGCTGCCGCCAAAGGTGAGGCGGGATGGCTGGGCAGGTAAAGGGGGCCGGGGGGCCCCGACAGCCTTCTCGGGCTGGGCTGGGGCACAGCACCGCGAGGTTGCCCGCAGGGACGACCATGGGGAAACCGGTTACGTAAAGAGCAGGCAGCCGAGGAGGAAGGCACGGGTTATGTCGCTCTCGCTAGAGATTTCTCGGGCTAGACACCCACGATAGTGTCTCCGTTGTCGAAGTGTAGTGGTCAGTTACCCCGGCGTGCTACCACTGGGGTCAGTCAGGTAGCGCTGAAGTTAAGTCAGCGTGACCGAGAATACACAGCGCTGTACATCTCCAAATGCGAGCACGTTAATTGCAATCTGCCTCAAGCCAGCACTCTTCCCTGCTTGTATGGCTGCTCTCTGTGGATGGGCTGTAGGTGGGTCATACAGCTGTGTATGAAGAAGAAAAGCAGGAGCTCTCCATAGCTCTGCCAATTGCTTTCCCTGGTGTGTGTGGTGTCTCCAGAGGGAGACTTATGTTTTTAAACTGTAAGCCTAGTATTCTTCTTTTAGGATTGAATTTCAAAGCAGTGTCTATTTTTAAGTAACTCCTGCCACAAGGACAAACTTTAAAACTGGTCATAGTATTGTCCAGTATAAGCAAATCTCTCACATAGTTCTGTAGTGGATCAAGACTTTCGTGATTCCCCCCAGAAAGACAGTATTCTTTCTGATAGTGTAAGCTAGGGTCAGTACTGAATGGAAATCATATTCTCACCTTATGATGCAAAAAATTACTCCTCCTTTCACAGGTAAATCAGTCATCTATCTGGATGCACATCTCATTTTCAGAGTGCTTAGTCTGGTCTATGCTGCAATACATGAATTGAAAAAACCCAGTGCCCTTGACAACAGATGAACTATGCTTTTGAAGCTGAGTTCTAAGGTCTTTATATAATGTATAGATTTAAGTATCAATAGTGAATGACAGTTTGTGACATCACTGCTCCTCTAATAATAGATTCCTGGCTTTGGTATGTTTAGATAACAGTTCCATATAAATTGTATATGCTCATGTTTTTGTGGTTGGAATTTGGTATGAAAATAGTCCTGTTTCTCAGCAGATGGAACTCATTTGCTCTGATAAGCATACAAACTGTAAAATGCTACTCTGCTTCATAAGCAGATTTGAGTTACACCCACCCTTTTGCTTCTGCAAATAACTCGAATATTATCTTCTGTAGGGACCCCCAGTCATTAGCAGAGCTGTTGGACTCTTCCTTCACTTGTGCTTTAAGATCTCTACACTGGCTTTGTGTCTGGAGTTAGTCAACACAGCTCTTTGTTCAGGAAAGGAAAGTATCTTTTATGTTAATGCAGATTTACTGTAGATCATGAAGCTCTTTTGGGTAGCTGGGGAAGGAAATAATCTCCTAGAAACAAGGCTCCCTTAGGAGCAGCCAGCACAAGCTGTCAGTGTGCATGATATTCTCTCTTGGGGTTTGAGAACAGGCTGCTGCAACTGCAGGTGAGGTGCTTTCCTTACTTTATACACCTCTGATGTGGAAGCAGATTTTTCAAGTAATGTATGGCAGACAAGCAAAGGCTCTACTCAAGAGTTGGTGTTTCCATGTATCGAGACCAAATCTGCCAGCTAGTAGTGCTTTATGACAGCTTTGGGAAGAGGCAAAGCTTAGGTTCAGCAGGTCTTGCTCAGACAAGGGACCCAAGATATTTTAAGACTGCATTGTCTTCTGCAAGGCTAGTGCTAGGTAGAACTGGTTTCCTCATAACGAACTACTTGCTTTGAAAGAGACCTGTAAGGTAGTAAGAAGTGCCCAGGACCATGTGAAAGCCAGGTGAGGTCAAACTGAAGGCTTGATCTCCTTACTCTCTTCTCAGTTCTGACCACTAAACTCCCCTTCTACTTTTCTAATGAAACCTCTCTTGAGGTAAGAATAGCTGGTAGGACACTCTTTACAGTTATACTGGTTGATACTGACTTCCCCCTAATGCTGCTGAAGTCAGTGTCATTATTTTACCATTAAAGGTTTAACTTACAGAAGGGCTTGCTCACCTTTATTGGATGAAGGCACAAATGGTCAGGTGTCTGTAATAAGCTTATTAAGAAGTGCTGCCATCACTTCAGCTGAAATGAAACACCATGCTGCTCACTTTTGCTAGCAGGGCTCACCTGTGCAATACACAAGGCTAAAGAAAAGGTCTCAAGTTTTAAGGATCTTCATCCTTAATAATGTGTAGTGGTGAGCGGAGGCCAACATGTGCAAGATCCAGGAACGATTAGGATGGTGGCATTACAAAGCTGAAACCAGGCAGCCAGAACACTGTGGTGCTTGGAGAGCTGTCAGCTGGACTCATCATGCTGATGGAAACAAATGAAAGGGCCTGCTGCTGACCCTCCTACAGAGCACAGTAACGAAATAGGAGCAGGATTACTTTCCAGCAGCTGCAGACTATGGCTGCTATCATAAGGCTAATCATAGCTGATACTCTGGGGTGAAAACCATCACTACAACGATCTTTGCTGTTATGTGCCATCAGCTAGCAAAGCTGCCGGTGTTCGCAAAGGCTTCTGTGAGTACCTGTGCTCTTAAACACCCAGGTAGCTATTCCTGTGTCTCCTCAAAGTTTGCAGCCCTTTTATGTCTTCCTTCTTAAGAAACTGGTATTGCCTACTGAGTGGAAACTAGTCCTTTGGCTAGGATGGAAAACTTTAGAGAAAAGCCCAGGCATCAGACCGAAATAAATACCAAGCTTGGGCTTATCCATCTTTTTGGAATATCTACCTTTTAAAAGTGTGACATATAGATGTCATAGGAACAGTTCTTGAAAGAGAACAAGGCTAATTTACTAGAAGTGATAAAGGCATGGAAGCAACCCAAAGCATCCTTCTTACCTGGTGTAGGTGACATTTTTCCAAATGCTGAAAAGGCTCTTCTGGGGAGTCTGGGAGTTTATGACCCCCACCTCTAATGGGACTACTGGGTAGCTATGAATGTCTGGTGATTTATATAGTCAGTAAAAGGTCTAGGCTCTTAAACCAAAAGCATGTTTTTCTCCCTTTTATGTCTGTGTCTTAGTCCTGAGGATATGCTCACATCTTGCAGACTCAAGCTTCTTAATCTGTTGCCCTTATGTTAACTTTTGATGACATGACCTGATTGGGATGCTTCCAGGAGTAGCCTTTTGGTAATCCCAGTTGCAGCCATCATTTGTGCCCCTCCTTCTCCCCGGGGGCTACTGGAAGGCAGCAACAAGGCACGTAGGTGTGCTGTGTGAAGAAACAGATGCTGTTTTGCTGCTGTTCTTGTCCCTAGTGCCTGCTTTGGGTTGCATTGTGTTTAAATACAAATACAATAGTTAATAACCTGGTTCCTCTTGAAGTGATTACATGAAGGGTTTGGCTGGATGGGGAGTTAATTGCATTTTTTGCTGAGCTGATTGGTGCAGTTTGTTCTGCACTGAGTGATGGGCAACTCCCTATCAGCAGAAACCTTTCGCTTAGAGTCAATAAGTTTAAGCCTTAGAATGTTGCTGCTTCCCAGTCTCAGTTAGATTGATGCTGGTGGTAGTGTCTAAAGTATGTTCCTTTAGCAGAGATGGACTTCAGCTTGTAGAAGATGGTGTAGCCTCCCCTGCATACTTGCTAAATAATGGTTAGCACTCTGCCTAGCCTTGTAGTGAATGCAGCTATTGTACCTGTTAAAGCTTATACGTGTATGTAGGTAGTACTACCATTAATGTTACAGTAGCAGCAAACCTACCTGAGTGCATAGAAACCAAAGCCAGTGAAGGAGGAGATGTGGTGCCTCAAGTAGCTGGAGCAGAGATTTCCCTGCAGTCCACGGGGGAGACTGCAGACAGGCAGGCTGTCCCCCTACAGCCCATAGAGGTTAATAGTGGAGCAGATATCCACTTGTATGCCATGGAGGATCTCATGCCAGAGCAGATGGATGTGCCTGAAGAAGGCTGTAACCCCAACAGGAAGCCTGTGCTGGCTGGAGCAGGCTCCTTGTATCATCTGTGACCCCAAGGAGACAGCAGCCCATGCTGGAGGTTTGCTGTCAGAAATTATGACCCTGTGGAGGGGGGGGGCACTCTAGAATATTTCATGAAGGGCCACCCCTCATGGGAAAGACTCACATTGAAGAAGCTTGTGAGGGACTGTCTGTCATAGGAGGGATGCCCATGCTGGAGCAATGGAAGAGTGTGAGGAGTCCTCCCAAGTAGGAAGGAGCAGCAGAGATGGTGTTGGATGAAATTACTCCAACTGCCATTTGTAAGCCTAGTCTGGAGGGAGTGTGTTATCCTTACAACTTGACTTCAGATGTAAGAACTGTGGTTGGCATTTTAATTACTTGGTGACTGTGGAAGCTTGAGGGAGAAGGTGCCTCCTCACCCTTTGTCTCACCCTCTGCACAAGTTGGCTGTTATGGGTGAGATTTCTCAAGGTGGTCAGCACCAATCATTTCTTAGTGTC
The DNA here is from genome assembly GCA_013400475.1 of Tricholaema leucomelas. Lineage (NCBI taxonomy): Eukaryota > Metazoa > Chordata > Aves > Piciformes > Lybiidae > Tricholaema lacrymosa > Tricholaema leucomelas. Next base: position 374,624 of record WAAF01009547.1, on the reverse strand, counting down.
TTAATCCAGTAGCATGTTCAGCTGAACAGCAGTCTCAAGACACAGAGATGTGAGGGGAAGCGTGCTCTTGGCTGAGGTGTGTTGCTGATGACACTGTTCTCTTTTCTTTCCCTCCCACCCCTCAATGAAGACAGAGAGCACTATGTCACTGGCATCCTGGTTCAGGTGGAATGAGCCCCCAAGTCGCATCTCCCAGCGGAACCCCACAGAAATGGTGGTTGAAACACTAATGATGGAGCTGAACTGGCAAACCAAGCAGGCAGAGAAGCAGCAGAGAGAGCGAGAGAATGAGTACCGCAAGATCAAGACTGGGGTGGACTACGGCTGGTTGGTCAGCTATCCAAAGCAGAGCTACGACATCAGCCCAGGAGAAAGGCTGCAGCTGGAGGATATGTGCACCAAAATACATCCTTCCTACTGTGGGCCTGTCATACTCAGGTACAGTAAAAGAAGCGATGATATAGTCCTTTCCCCCTCTCTTATGCATATGTGAAGGAGGAGTGAGAATTGAGAACCAAACCTAAGAGAGCTGAATCTTGGTGTTCTGTATCACAAGTCATACTGGGACAGTTTGTGAAAGAAGGGGNCTTCAGATACTGGAAAGCCACTATAAGGTCTCCTCGAAGCCTTCTCTTCTCCAGGCTGAAGAGCCCCAACTCTCTCAGCCTGTCCTCATAGCAGAGATGCTGCAGCCCTCTGATCATCCTCATGGCTCTCCTCTGGATTGGCTCCAGCAGTTCCGTGTCCTTCTTGTATTGGGGGCTCCAGAACTGCACACAGTACTCCAGGTGGGGTCCGACGAGAGCAGAGTAAAGGGGGAGAATCCCCTCCCTTGCCCTGCTGGCCACACTGCTCTTGATGCAGCCCAGCACAGGGTTGCTGTCTGGGCTGCATGTGCAATCAACCCAGACCCCCAGCTCTTTCTCCTCCAGGCTGTTCTCCAGCCATTTACCACCCAGCCTGTATCTGTGCCTGGGATTGTGCTGACCCAGATGCAGGACCTTACACTTGGCCTTGTTGAATGTCAGTTTAACATACTATCACTTCCTCCAAATAGTGACTAAATGCCATTTCTCTATGGGACTGGCTTGAGTATTTTATGCTTCTTAGCACCCAGTGAAGCTTTATCTTGCCTGATGAACAGTTCTAGAAAGATCGAGTTGCAAGGTCCATTTCCCTACCCAGAACAACAGAAGTGTATCATCCTGTACAGTTTACTTTTCTCACCCCCTGTATCCTGTTTTAGGGTCAAGATTTGACTGTAACTTGCCTTCTTAAGAAAGCTCCCATTAGCATTGTTGTATAGTTTTATTCTGTTTCTTTTCTAATCAAGTCTGCTGTTGGACATGGTATTTCTCACTTTTTCACACACTCTTCATGCACAGCTTCCATCCACTTATTTAAAGCTCAAAAAAAACCCTGTCTCTGGATCATAGAACAGAATAGAATCCAATCGGCCAGGTTGGAAGAGACCTCCAAGATTGTCCAGTCCAACCTAGCACCCAGCCCTGTCCAATCAACTAGACCATGGCACTAAGTGCCCCATCCAGGCTTTTCTTTTCTCCAGGGATGGCAGCTTCACCACTTCCCTGGGCAGCCCATTCCAATGCCAATCACTCTCTCAGTGAAGAACTTCCTCCTAACACCCAGCCTAGCCCTCCCACAGCACAGCTTGAGACTGTCCCCCCTCATTTTGTTGCTGGTTTTTCATGCATGGCTTTCATCCACTTATTTAAAGCTCAAAAAAACTCTTTACATGAGCTTTTGTTTTAAGCAATAACAGAGTGCTTGATTCTTATTTGGCATCTACTATTACTATGGCGGACTGTTCACATTCAGTCTTGAAGAACAGAGACCAAGTTCTTTCCTCCTGTCTTCATACAGAGTACACATTCTCAGTTGAAACCATGCCTTAATTTACAGGCATAGGTGTGGAAAACCTACATACAGGACATGGTAAAAAGAGTAATTTTTAATTTATTTCTGGTTTTCTTTCTGTCTTTGTTTTCTTGGGTACCCACTGGTACCCCAATAAGCAATTGTGCTGGTTTGAGACAAATTAGAATACTATAATGAGAAAAATTAGATTATAGGCTGTGAACAGGAAACAGTGGTGATGTCTGCTGCACTCATAGGCTTGCTGAGATGGATAAAAACAAGTACACAAACATAGATAAGACTCTGTGTGTGTGTCTCTGTCTCTTGGAGTCTGTGTTTCTCCCTGGGCTGCTTCTGTGTAACTAATCCTCCTGCTTCTGACTCCCCTTGTTGATCCTTATAGCTCACCTTGACAGTAAGGCAGACTCTGGGATAAGGTAGAGGGGTGGAAAGAAGGTGGGTGATTGGGAGCCTCTCCTGGGGACTCAGGTTTCTGGGAGGGCTGTTGTGTTTATGACCTTTAGCTTGTCTATTTCTGTCTATAGCTGTAAGTATTGTAAATATCTGCTTGTATATTGTGCTAAGCTGCGAGTATAAAGCTTCATTCCTTAACTCCCAGCTGGCTGAGTGAGTCTGGTCTGGGTGGTTTCATAAGAGTGGGGGGGCAGGCAACTGCCAAACCATCACAGCAATGCAATCCAAGGTGTACTAAACTCCTTGTTACATTTCTAGGGCTTGTAAAAACCCCCAAGAGACAGGATTTTACTCTCTCAGCTCCTGATGTATTAGGTTTATTTAAACACAGCCCTACTGTTTTCCATCCTCTTTCAGTTCTGTTGCAGAAAATGCTTACAGAGATTATGCTTCCATTGTGTACAGATTCTCTGGAAGCAAAGTTCTAGTCCTCGGCCTCTGCTTATAGACATCAGTTTTGTGTTAAGAGCTGTGTATTTATTGCTCTGTGTCACAAATGCACACTGTTGTAGAACAACTAGAGTAGCTATGTAACCACTGTCTGAACCTTGGCAGTAGATCCCAGATTCCCCTTTCTCCAGGCTGAGGCCCTAATCACCCAACAGGGTGTCTGAAATGGTATGCTTGCTTCTTGGTCCAGCCAGTGGCACACTGTCCTGTTCTGCACTTCATCTCCCTGAGCTGCAAAATAAGCAGTAAGTAATTGTTCACTCCCCTGGTATTAAGCCAGCTTAATAAAAGTAAAGAAAACCAGTTTGCACTCTTTGCTGAGAAGGCACCAGAGCATTTCACAGTTGTCCAAATAGATACAGCATTGTGCTGCCCATCAATATTGTATCAGCTAAGCCTGTCCATTATGTTGCAGAAATCCATAGGAAGGTGAAATACCACTTCACTGAAATTTAAATATTGAGAGACTACAAATATAGAACCATAGAATGGTTTAGCTTGGAAGGGACCTCAAAGCTCATCCGGTTCCAACCCCCTGCCACTCGAACAGGTCACTCAAGGCCTCATCCAACTTGGCCTTCAACACCTCCCTGGGCAACCTGTGCCAGTGTCTCACCACCCTCACTGCAAAGAACCCTTTCCTAACATCTACTTTGAATCTCCCCTCTGCTAGTTTAAACCTGTTTCCCCTTGTTCTGTCATTACAAGACCTTCTCAGTAGTCCCTCCCCAGCCTTCCTGTAGCCCCCTTCAGATACTGGAAGGCCACTATAAGGTCTCCTCGAAGCCTTCTCTTCTCCAGGGTGCAGAGCCCCAACTCTTGTAGCCTGTCCTCATAGCAGAGCTGCTGCAGCCCTCTGAGCATTTTTGTGGCCATCCTCTGGACTGGCTCCTACAGTTCCATGTCCTTCTTGTGTTGGGGGCTCCAGAACTGCACACAGTACTCCAGGTGGGGTCTGAGGTGAGCAGAGTAAAGGGGGAGAATCCCCTCCTTTGCCCTGCTGGCCACTCTGCTCTTGCTGCAGCCCACATAACAAAGAAGTATCTTACAGGAGTTTTGTCTGTCTAGTTGCCATTGGATAATGCTATGGGGAACAACCATTGGTAACAGGAAGTCTAGTGGAACATTTTGTGATTTATGCTTCGATTCTAGTAAGCAGCAGTTCAGGGACTATTTGAGTAAAGATCTGCACTTGAACAATCACATTTAATGAGCTGGGATGGGAATACTTTCCACAAACTTGTCTAATTGTTTCTTAATCTACTGCTAGCAGCAAGTTCTGATTTACTAAGCATTACATGAAAGGAGCACTTCCTTCTGCTTCCATCTTGCCACCTTGCAGCTTTGTTTGGTGCTCCCTATTATTTCTTGTTCTTAGGAGAAATGGTGATTCATCGCTTCCTTACATTCTCTGCCTTACTTGTGATTTGAGAGACCTTGACTGTATCTTTATGGCCCCTCCTTGTTGTTCCTAGCCTAGCACCGGGACTTGGCAGCAATTCATAACTTAATATTTTAATCAAAGCTGTGCCTTGATTGTACTTCCAGATTCCGGCAACTGATTGCTGAATACGAACCAGAAGTGCAAGAAGTATCCCGGCTCTTCCGCTCTGTCCTGCAGGAAGCTGCCGACAAGATCAAAGAGGAGGAAGACGCCAAGAAGCTTGCCAGGCAATGGAACACAAAGAACAAAACCAGCCTCTCCTTAACAACATTTAAATCTCGGTCCAGGATTTCCCCGTTCATCAGCGACATCAAAACAATCTCTGAGGATGTGGAACGGGGCACCCAGGCCACCAGGAGGGTTTGGAGCATGCCAGAGTTTCAAAATGCCAAGGACTCCTGACTCTGTGCTGAGTGAGGTTTTTAGACAGTGGTATTTCAAAATCCTAGTCCACCCTCTTCTAAGCTCTACTGTTTCTTCTTTGTTCCAGCTCTCTCTTCCTGCTTGTCTCTTCAGAAGATGTGTCCATAGTAACTGTGGCTGATGGCCACAGTGTGTGACAGAATTTATCACCAGACATGTTGGCCTTTCCCTTACTTTAGTATCTCTTCAGTAAGCTCAAGGGCAAGGCTTACTTTCCATCTTGTTTTTATTACTATTTTCTTGTGGAAAATGAGTTAGTTTTGTGGTGTCTGTTTTTCCCCTTTGCTCTCAGCCTGGATGGAGCTAGCTATAGAAACAACTTTGGGCCTGAGCTAGTGAGAGCTGCTGGCTGGACTTACCTTGCTGAAAGCAAACAGCAGGTTACATAAGTAAGGCTTGCAGCACCAGGCCTGTGAGTTACACCTAGTATCTGATTTGGAACTAAATTTTCCAGCTCATCGCCTCCCTCAGTGCTACAAGAAACTTCATAGACCTTGATCAGCTTTTTGTTGATAATTCACAATCCAACCTGAGTAGAAAGAGATCCAAGCTTTCTGAAGTGAAAGACCCCTATTCCACAGCAACCAGTTTATGCATGCTCTGGTTTCTTGGGTAGTTTCTCTTTTGCGCAGGCAGAAGCCCCTGAACCTTGCACCTGCAGGGTAGATGGAAATTTAGCAGCCTACTATGTAGATTTACAGGCAGATACATTAGTGTGGTATCAGATGCTGTTCTTAGTCCTTGTTGTTCAGAGTTGCTGGTTAAGTGCTCCATTCTGCATTCCAGTAATAAGTCAGTGGGTGGAAATTAATGTTTATGGCTAAGCCTGAAAGAGTACAAAAGTACCAGTGTACAGAGGTGTGGAGAAGGGTGAAGGGAATCAGCATTCATCTAGAGAGGGCTCTTTGTACAGCTGCTATAGTTGAGATCATTTTAGGAAGCTACTGCTTTCAGTGACTGAAGAGCTCTAGTAGATGATGATTTGTTCTCACAGTCATGAGTGCTCAGAAGAGCTTACCAGTATCACAGGATCTTGACCAGTGAGTTGACACTATAACAAATGAATCTTTAGTGCAAACAGAGTAGCGTGAAGGCCAACATGGTTCTGCTCAGATCTTGAAGAAACAGGAAAGTTACTAGGGCCTATGAGCATCAGGAGAGCTCTCACTATCAAAGTAAAGAGAATAGCATGCTGTGAAAGCCATGGGTCCTGTAACCAAGCCAGGGGCTAGGTTGCTTTGTGGTGACCACTGGGAGATGAACAAGGAAGAGAGGGATTTCCCTGTAGGACTGGCTTTTGGAGAACCATCCCAGTGAGGTATATAGCCTCCTGGGGTACCCTCTTGCTTTCTTTTGCTCATTTCCAACTCTGATGATCTCTGCAGCAGCATGTGGGTGCTAGAGCCAAAATAAAATCCTATGAAGCTATGACAACTCTGGGAAGAATTCCAATACGTGAAATCTATCCTAGAGTAGAAAACTAACAGCTCATTGCTCGTAACTGCAAGTGCTACCAACACTGCAGAAAGGCAACCACTGTCTCCACCCTGCTACATGCAGATTTGTAGGGGATTTGATGGAGATAAAGTATGGCTCAGGATTTGAAGACAGCAAGAAACTGCAAAGATGAGTGTGGTGGAGAGCCTGTAAGCAGGGAAGGATGAGATCTTAGTTCTGGATCCCCATCTTAGTTCTGGATAGGGCTGGGTGATAGGTTGGACTGGACGATCTTGGAGGTCTCTTCCAACCTGTTTGATTCTATGCAGTTTCCTCCAAAGATGGAGGAAGGTAGCACAAAACAAGGATCAAACCCTTATGAGCTCTTCAAGCCTGTAGGATTCTGGCTTTTCCCCTCTCACCTCTGGGTGATCTAAGATTGAAGACAAGGCTTTCTTGCTAGCACCAGGCTGTCATTTCCAGTCCCTTGGTGAATGCTGCTGACAAGAACAGAACAGAAAGCTCATTTTTACTCAAAAACTTAGGGCTTCCAGATACAGAATCCAGATTGGGATGAGCTATTTCAACTCTAGATCAATAAGGGTGAGTTTAAACCTTTTTTTTTTTTTTTAAAAACAACCAGCTTCTTGTTTTCTCAGCTGTATGCCCCTGTGAAGTAATGTGATTGTGTATATGAAGTAAAAACAAAGGCTAAACAGACTTAGCATAGGTGTAGCTGTGTAGAAGATGTAGGATCTCTACCAGGAGATCACAACAGTTGGCAGAAAAAAATGCTTGTAAAAAAGTTTTCACTTTTTTCATACAGTTGCCACTGAAGGCTGAGTTCATACATTTCATGCTGTGGCTCTGTAGTAATTTTATTTGCACCCATGTTCAATTTTGACACCTTCAATATCGAATGCACTCATGCAGTATTTGGTGGGCTGCTGGGAGAGACAGGATGTGTTGACAGAAAGCTCATCACTGCATCTGTAATGTGTTCGCCCCTCCTTCAGGAGAATCAGGAGTAACTGACTTCCCTCTACCAAGGAATCACCTGAAGAGTGTTCACCCAGTCCCAGCAGCCTGTTATCATACTGTGTCCTTCATTAACAACCTTGGGCTAGCAGATTTCATTTAACAGCCAGCAGAGGGAGACAATTCTGACCCTTGTTCAAAGCCACTTGCGTTCTGGAGGCAAGGCTTACAACAAAAGGTAATCCACACTTTTAAACAGTATAATGCTCTCTCTATCTCTTCTGCAAGACATACTGTGCTTATAGCAGAATCTGATGATAAGAGACTAGTCAGATACCAAACCAGGAGGTTTCTGTTCTTACTACATGCTAGCTAATACTCTCGAAGGTACAGAAGTAGCACCATGCTTGCTTTGCCTGTAGCCAGCTGCTTGGCGACTGACTGACCTTCTGCATTGTTTAGGCAGCAGCAGGTACTGAGGCAGAGCTGGTCAGGCTGAACAAGTGTTGTACTGTGCTTGTGGTGCTCGTTTTTCTGAGTAATGCTAGAGACTGAACCAGGAGTAGCCCTTTGGTTGCAGCATGTATCAACAACTACCTGCTCATGTTTGCCTCATCTTCGTTCCACATTTTGTGTGGCTAAATGAGCATTTTAGTTCGAGTCAAGAGCATGCAACTCCTGATTGTCCCCACCTGCTGTGTGATGATCCATGGCACTGAGCAGGCAACATAGGAAAACTTGATTGCTTTTGGATGGCTCGCTGCAGCTGGCTCACAGACCCTAAAGCTGGACTAATGCTGCTCTGAAGTAAATCAGGTCCTCAGCTACAACTGTCTGACTCTACTACTTGGCTCCTCCTGGCCTACACTTTTTCTACACTGCTTGCTAGTGTAGACAAAAACCTAAACAAACTCCACACATTTCTGCACAGCTGTGATGAGACTGTCTCATCTGTTCTTAGCCCTGTGAGCTAGTCCAGTATCTTAATTCTTTAAGAAGAAGTGAAATACCAGCACACCATCATCAACAAACAAGTAAACCCAACAAGACTCATCCTAAATCCTCAATTGTTCTCTCAAAACTGAGCATGGAATTTGGCATCAGCCAAGCCCACTGCTGTTATCCCACTGCTGGTAGTGTTATGCTCTCCAAAGAACGTTGCTACACCTGGGAAAAAGCAGTCCTAGACTTTGCAATGTGCTTTGACAAGTAATGCCAGCACCTCTACAACTGCTTACCTGCACTGCTCAGCTTCAAGGAGCTGATGCTGCTCAGTCACTGCTCATCCGAGAGAGACTGCAGCCCTGCTTCTACAGATAAGTGTGGCCCAGAGGCTGTTATGGGGTAACCAGCAGAGGTGTGCAAGAGGTGAGGTTCCTCACCCGTATCAGCATATAGGTCAGACAACTAAGGCACCGTGAGGAACTGGAGTAAGCTTTGCAGGAAATACCTGTCTGCTGAGATTGCACTGTTTATACATTTCATCATGGAACCTCAGAGAATTAAAGCAAAGCTCTGAAATATAAAACAATTTTTTGTAGTTATTGTCTTTAATTAAGATCTCCTGCAACATAATCTGTCCCTATCTGGCCAAACACAACAGCTGTTCCATTGCCCTATTGTGCACTGTGTATCTACTCAAGGAGGAAGGCAAGAATAATAAAGTACAACAAAACCCATCTTCTCTACAGGCTTCAAATGCAGCCACCTACTTTGTATCTTGATACCTCTATAAATACATCCCCTGATTTAAGTTGGTAAATAACCAGGATTAAACAAACAACTGCAAAGATCTGAAATTATTTGGTTACAGGTACAACCTTGAACTGAAAGCTTCATCACCATGCTTCCAAACATGTCTTACAGTATCCACTATTGTTATGGAACAAGATGTGACAAAATGGTATCTGGACAAGGGAATTGAGTTCATCATCAGTAAGTTTGCAGATGACACCAAACTAGGAGCAGGTGTGGAGCTGTTGGAGGGTAGGAGAGACCTGCAGAGGGACCTGGAGAGGCTGGATGGGTGGGCAGAGGCCAGTGGAATGAGACTGAACAAGGCCAGGTGCAGGATTCTACACTTTGGCCACAACAACCCCAAGCAGTGCTACAGGCTGGAGACAGAGTGGCTGGAGAGCAGCCAGGCAGAGAGGGACCTGGGGGTGCCGGTAGACAGTAGCTGAAGATGAGCCAGGGGAGAGCCCAGGTGGTCAGGAGAGCCAATGGCATCCTGGCCTGGATCAGGAACAGTGTGGCCAGCAGGACAAGGGTGTGTCCAGTTGCTGTGCTGCAGGACAACAGGACAACTGCTGTGTCCAGTTCTGAGCTACTCAATTCAAAAGAGATGTTGAGGTACTGGAACATGTCCAGAGGAGGGCAACGAAGCTGGTGAGGGGCCTGGAGCACAGCCCTGTGAGGAGAGGCTGAGGGAGCTGGGGGTGTGCAGCCTGGAGAAGAGAAGGCTCAGGGCAGACCTCATTGGTGTCTACAACTACCTGAAGGTAGGCTATAGCCAGGTGGGGTTGGTCTCTTTTCCCAGGCAACCAGCAACAGAACAAGGGGACACAGTCTCAAGTTGTGCTGGGGGGAGGTACAGGCTGGATGTTAGGAGGAAGTTGTTGCCAGAGAGAGTGATTGGCATTGGAATGGGCTGCCCAGGGAGGTGGTGGAGTTGCTGTTCCTGGAGGTGTTCAAGCAAAGCCTGGATGGGGTATTTAGTGCCATGGTCTGGTTGACTGGCTAGGGCTGGGTACTAGGTTGGACTGGATGAGCTCAGAGGTCTCTTCCAACCTGGTTGATTTTATGGCTGATTCTATGGAAATGGATGCTTTCTCTCGACATATGTTGGAATCACAGGTAGTTAGCTCAGAACAATTGCTGAGCAGAGAACGGCTGCAACACAAACCGTGGCAATAAACTGTCTTGAGTCAGCATGCAGGAATGAAGACCTGCTAACTAGAAAATGCAGAAAACAGGATTTTGTTATCTGAATATGCTAAACTGTAGAATATGCTAATACTGTGGCTCAGCGGGAAGGAGACATGGCAGATAGACTGATAGATTGTAGATTAGAAGAGACAACTCTTTGCATGGTAAGATGACTAACCAACAAGTAGAAATAGTATATATATCTGTGTAGGTTGCTCAAATAAATTGGAACTTAGCTTGCATCAAGCTGTCTCCCCGTCCCTCTGTCGCAGCAGAGATACTGTTGAGTCACTCCTATTGAGTCTGTACTTGACCCTGAGTGCTAGAACACCTTGATGTTAGCAGATGGCCCCAGCCAGCTCATGCTCCCTGTTCCAAGTGTCCTGCATGCAAAATATGCAGTTATTAACCAGATGTAAATATTTTTTCCTTCACACAAAGTATTACTGAGGTATGGATTGCACTGCTCAGCACATTCTGAAGATCAGACAGATGAGTAACTCCAAAAGGGAGTACATAAGTTCAGAGGTTATTAAACCACAGTGATATGGATGCAGCCTACAGCACAGGACTTAAATCATTCCTTGCCAGAAGCTGTGGACAAGCAAATCTCTCCGTGTTGATGCTTACACCACTTCCTCAAAACATTGCTTATGGCCCTTTTCCCAGAGCAGACCTCCAGACCTCGACTGGATGACCATTCTGATATTCCTGTGTTTTGCTGTACCTCCCTGACAACACCACACTGAAGAATTGCCCAAAAGAAAGCATTCTGAGAAGCACTGGACTCTATGAATAAAAGCCTTTTTGGCTGTGCCCTGTAGGAGAGGAAGAACTGTTAAGTCTCCCTCGGCTCCACCTGGGCAAAGACACTGTGGTTTCTGTGCCTGCCTTTCCCTGGTACTACCATCCACGCTGCAGGGTGTCAGCACAGACAACTTCTTGTTCCCTTTGTGTGATCAGAGAAGCCATGTTTCAAGCTGGTTTACATCAGAAAGATACTGTGCAGACCCTGAGAGGTGGATGTCAGGCCCAGGGCTCCTGATGACCATCATGTATTTTCTGCGCAGTTGCTATCTGAAGACTTTCTCAAACTAAGGGAAAAAAAAATCTTTGCAGGATAAGATCTTTATAATAAACATGTCAGAAAAGTGTGGAAAGGGGCTACAAGCAGCACAATGAATGATGTGGCAATTTATGGTTAGTATACTGTGCACTTCAAACAGTTACACATTCCTAGGGTCTTGGCTACATAACCAGATTACAGCTTCTCAACTCAGTATTTCAGTCACCATTACATTTTGCCTCTACCAAAAAAATCTAATCTGACCCAGCAGTAGACACCACGGAAGTGTGTAAAGCAGAATATGGGGCAAAGCTGGAGGTGGGTAGGTTCAGACTGGATGGAAGAAGGCAGTTCTTCAGCATGAGAGTGGTAAGAGTCTGAAATGGGTTGGCCAGGGAGGTGGTTGAGGCCCTATCCCTGGAGGTGTTTAAGGCCAGGCTGGATGAGGCTCTGGCCAGGCTGATCTAGGGTAGGGTGTCTCTGCCCATGGCAGGGGGGTTGGAATTAGATGATCCCTGTGGTCCCTTCCAACCCTAACTGATTCTACGATTCTAACTTTTGGAGTGAGTCCAGAAGAGGCCACAAAGATGCTCACAGGGCTGCAGCAGCTCTATGAGGACAGGCTACAAGAGTTGGGGCTCTGCAGCCTGGATAAGAGAAGGCTTCGAGGAGACCTTGTAGTAGCCTTCCAGTATCTGAAGGGGACCTACAGGAAGGCTGGGGAGGGACTATTGACAAGGTCTTGTAATGACAGGATAAGGAATAATGGGATTAAACTGGCAGAGGGGAGATTCAAAGTAGATGTTAGGAAGAAGTTCTTTGCAGTGAGGGTGGTGAGACACTGGCGAGACACTGGCACAGGTTGCCCAGGGAAGCTGTGGCTGCTCCCTCTCTGGAGGTGTTCAAGGACAGGCTGAATGAGGCCTTAAGCGACTTGTTCTAGCAGGAGGTGTCCCTGCCTATGGCAGGGAGTTGGAACTGGATGATCTTTGAGGTTCCTTCCAACCCAGACCATTCTATGATTCTGTATGTGTTGTCCACATCAGGGCACCTACTTTCAGTTTGTAATGACTATTAGAGCTGTTTAGTGGTCACAATGCCATATTCCCAGAAGCCTCTTATCAGGTCACAGTCCATGTGAAGTACCTTTTCCAACCTTATTCCCTGCAGTGTGAGGTTACCTAAAGCAACAGATTGCAGGCAATTTAGTCTGAAGGTGATTTAAGGAGCAAGATGTGGCATGAAGCAGGGATGGTGAAATAGTCAAGTATTTATATTTTTCCCCCTCTTTATTCTGGCACTGGAAGTCTGAAATTATTTAAGAGATGGGAAAGAGCAGGCTGCAGTTTCTGAAGAAGTCAGCAACTCCAGGTAGGGATGATGAAAGAACACCTGGCCCTTTCAGAACCCTAGTGGCTCTCAGCAATTTGCTCCTGTTGCATTCACCTGCTCACAAGTTCAAAGCACAAGCAACAGAAGGAGAGACTACTGGCCAGCCACTGCACAGCCAAGAGCAAGAGATGAACAAAGCCTGGATTAAATGACTGTGACAGCAGTAACAAACGCTCCACGTAAACACCACATAATTAGGTCTCTGCAGGCTAATTCTGGGGTTTCAAAAAAAGAAAGTGCAAAGACTAAATAAGAATTTTCCTGTGACAGTCCATCGATGGGACATCGATGCCACCTGCAAGCAGATTTCCCAGCACTGATGAACCAGGGAGCAGCAGCTCTCTAAGGAGACCTCTGCTGACAAGGATGGATTCCTCACACCACGGTCACCCAGAGACCAGCTCACAGATGGACAGCAAACTGAATACAACTGGTGGTAGCTGTAGTGCTTAGCACCTTATTTGAAGACAGCACCAACAACCAGCATGTACTGGATCAGATGTAATCTTTGGCATTGTGCCTCTGTCATCAGTGCATGCTTATCAGACTGGATGATAACAGACTGGAAAGACTCAAATCCTGCTTCCTCAGAGCTCTTACTGCCTGCTGGTCCCTCAGAAAATGTGGAATCCTCATACATGTGGAATCATAATTTAAGATAAAAATTGAACAGGTGGGGAAAAGTCCCTGTTGTCAACAGCCAAATTTACCATGATCACTGGAGTATAATACCAACAAATCTTCTTCAGGGATGGAACTAAAAGCAGCTCCTCAAAAGCTTATCACCCTACAGCTTCAAGGATAACCAAGTAGCTGACTGGAGGATTTTCAGCTGCACCCAGAACCTCACACCCTTCAGAAGGACCCCCTGCCACTTCAAATCCAGCCATTTTACAGAACACCCAACGAGAGTGGTGCTTCCACTCATCAGAGCTGACAAAGAACTCGTTTCTAAATACAAAGACCAGGAGTACATTTAACGCAGACAACAAAGCATCTTAGAGCTCCATCCAGTGGTCAAGGCTCCTACTCACATTTCACCAGGGCAGGTTCAGCAGGTGACTCCAGGGCAAGTTACTTCAACCTCTCTGACCTGTGCTCTTCCCCTGCACATAGAGCTCACTCATTGTTCTCTGCTGCAGAGGATGAATGGGAAGCTGATGTATTCCTGAAAAGTGAAACATCCAAGCATACTGAAACAACACAATTGGTCTAAATTCAACCATAGTCAAAATAGAAGAGGTATCAAAATTGCAGGCCCTGCTCAGCACTGCAGGATGATACATCTTAGTTCAACAGAGATAAGTACTTCCAAGACTAAGTGGGATTTCCAAGTATCCCCTTGTCCTCACCTCTTGTACAGTTTTTTGCACAGGCAGACAACTACCAAAACCCTAAAAGAGGAACAGATCACATCATAGTACTTACAGTATTAAAGATCTTCTGCTTTTTGCATACAAGCATGGAAAAGCCAGGCAGAAAGGAACCTGGGAGTGCTGGTAGATAGTAGCTGAACATGAGGCAGCAGTGTGCCCAGGTGGCCAGGAGAGCCAATGGCATCCTGGCCTGGCTCAGGAACAGTGCGGCCAGCAGGACGAGGGAGGTTGTTCTGCTCCTGTACTCAGCACTGGTCAGGCCACACCTTGAGTGCTGTGTCCAGTTCTGAGCTCCTCAATTCAAGAGAGATGTTGAGGTACTGGAAGGTGTCCAGGTGACAAACCTTTTCAGAGACCTGGAGCACAGCCCTTTGAGGAGAGGCTGAGGGAGCTGGGGATGTGCATCCTGGAGGAGACTCAGGGCAGACATCATTGCTGTCTACAACTACCTGAAGGGAGGTTGTAGCCAGGTGGGGTTGGTCTCTTCTGTCAGGCAACCAGCAACAGAACAAGGGGACACAGGCTAAAGTTGTGCCGGGGGAGGTCTAGGCTGGATGTTAGGAGGAAGTTGTTGCCAGAGAGAGTGATTGGCATTGGAATGGGCTGCCCAGGGAGGTGGCAGAGTTGCTGTCCCTGGAGGTGTTCAAGCACAGCCTGTATGGTGCACTTAGTGCCATGGTCTGGTTGACTGCACAGAGCTGGGTGCTAGGTTGTACTGAATGAGCTTGGAGGTCTCTTCCAACCTGGTCGATTCTACAACTGTATGAAAGCAGATTATGTCAATTCATTCTGACAATTCCAATTGATGCAGCTCTTTACAAGTGCAGTCTCCAGGTTTCCCATTCCTATTTACCTTCTGTTTTCCTTATTTCTTTCTTTTTTTCCCCTCTCAATTTTCAGGAAACTATTCTTTAAATAAAATATAGTCTGATGAATGGCAAGCATGTTAGTGTCTTTTCAGAGTAGGTTTGTGATTAACCTTGTTAAGAACAGTCTAGAGATAAAAGCTGTTCATCAGAGCAAGATGCTTTGGCCTCACGATCTAGAAAGACACTACAGGAGCACAGATCAAACCATGATCCTTACTAAGAAAAAAAAAAAA
>WAAF01009547.1:344640-359634 GCA_013400475.1 Tricholaema leucomelas | reverse complement strand
AGGAGCACAGATCAAAGCATGATCCTTACTAAGAAAAAAAAAAAAGAGGAGGCCTTATTTTTTTTTTTGTCTTTTCCCCTATTGGTATTTCAAGTAGTGCTTCCAAAAAATGCTTCCATCAGCCCATTAAAAGTCAAGAAAATTCTAGTTCTTACCTACATGTTTTCATGTTCTGTGTTCCTAAGGATGTAAGGCTCAGGGCAGACCTCATTGCTCTCTGCAGCTGCCTGAAGGGAGGTTGTAGCTAGGTGGCGATGGTCTCTTCTGCAGACTGGATGAGGCACTTAGTGCCATGGGTTAGTTGATTAGAAGGTGTCAGGTGATAGGCTGGGCTCGATGATCTCGAAGGTCTTCTCCAACCTGGTTAATTCTGTGACTTGCTTTTCTGGATTAGGGCTTTAGTCTATGGATGTATCTCTGCAACAACTGCAAAATCTGTCACTGAAAAAGAACTCCAAAAACAACCTAGGGAAAAGACAGGACTCTAGCATCTTCAGAAGGTCTAACATACCAAAGCAATCTCCGAATTTAGCCATTAAGCAATGGTTTCAATCTTCAGATTTACTTAAAAACACCACAGCAGACACAGACAAGAGTTTTCTGTTTGTTTGCTCTTTAATGAGCTCCCCACACTCTGACCACCGTACACTTGATGTTCTTGTCAAAGTCAACTACTCTGGAGTCTTTTAGCCAGATACTCCTATACTGTGGGTCTCAAAGAGCACTTGCTACAAGAGGGACTCAAGTGAAATTCCCACATCAGGATTATGCACACCGAGGCCTGCTGGGTAACCAGAAGTCAAGGCCTTGGAAGAGCAAGCGCTGAGCATACTACCGCAGCTCACAAACACACATACAAGCACGTTACACCAGGCTCCAGCTGCATATGCAGACCAGTAAACTGTCAACACAGCTGGAGGGTCATTTGTCACTGCCTGCCTTGGCATCACTCCTATAGCTCTTTCTCCTTCCATTGGACTAAGACACATGTCATGGGTTAAGCTGCTGTTATTCAAAACCATCCTGCCTGATCACACAATGTTAGGGGTTGGAAGGGACCCAAAGAGATCATGAAGTCCAACCCCCAAGCTGATGTCAGCTTCAAAATGAAAGTGCTGGCAGGAGCAAAGTATTATGGGGCTTGAAGTTCAGATTGTAACATGAGAAGTTTCCTGTTCCAGTTGCTGCTTTTGGCTCTTTCCTGTGGGAATGGCAGTGAGGCAGGTGAGACTTGGCTACCTCCCTGGTTTTCTGCTTTATGCTACTGCTTTCCTGCTTTAAGCTGCACTTCTGTTTCTGCAAATAGGTTAAGGTAACTGTGCATTATATTATTAGCTAAGATGACAGCATACTGTATTAGTATTACCTGCTTTGCTCAATAAAACCTTTTATCTTAACTCTATTTATCTCAACCCAGCTGTATTCTTCTGTTACTTTTCCCTCGCTTCTGTGTTTGGGAGGTCAACCTGGTGGTTTGCTTTAACCTGTTACACATGCAACATGCGTCTGGCTGCACTTCCAAGGAAGATTTGATGCACAGCTCCTGGGATCAGAAAGACAGATCAGAACTCCACAATTTTTAGACCTAAGAACAACAACTCCAGATGAGGGGGATAAACTGTCAACTGCCTGTGTTTATCTGGACCAGCTGATTAAACAAAATCAAAGACTTTCCCTGCTTCTATTTTAGGATAACCACCACTCAGCTACTATTATTGCTCGACTATTTTTACTGTTACACCTTCTAGTGAGCAAGAGCAATAAACTGTCCAGAGAAAGAGCGTATCTCAAACTCTGAAAGAAAATAAGGAACTGTCAAAAAAATCATTTATGTAAAAGCACATTCTATTTACAAAGGTCAACTTGTTCTTTAGGACAAGTAAAACCACTACCGGAAAAAAAACAGATATAGAAATGCCTCATCTCTCAAACAGACATTTACAAATGCTCTGCTTTGCTTAAACTACTAGAAACGTTAAGACATTTGAAGCTAAGAGTGTGCTCTGCATGCAGTTTGGATAGAAATACTGGACTTCAGCGTGTCATTTCCCATCATTGTCAACAACACACTCTTAGGCTCTTCCAGAACACCATAGCCTGGCTATTACCTTAGGATCTCAAAAGGAGGACATGGATTTTCATTAACAAGTTATCAGTTACTCTTCCTTTCACAGTTAGTAAGGACATCTCGATTGTCTTCTCAGCAGGAGAGTCTGGTTTTGTCAAACTTGGCGTCCTTTTCCCTGAGTTTCCCCTTAGTGTTTTGCTAGGCATGATGATCGTTGGCTTGGGATATTTACAAGTCCTTGGTCAGCACTCTTCCCATTATAGGGCAGAGTTCAGAAATTCCAGGAGTTCTGCACGGTTCCGGTCTCTCTGTAAAGCACAAAAGCAGACACAGTGGTTTAACAGACTTCTACTCAGAGAAGCATAACCCTGCTTTCTGTGGGGCTTTCACATCTTAGCACGCTGCACAACAAACACTTAGCACATTCAAACAGCTGGATAGGACTAACACCAGTTAGGTGTGAGTGCCCGGAGGACATGCAGGGCAACAGGTACTCCTAAGAGATGCTACTGGAGACAGGCTGTTGATGTCACTACTTCATGATACCTTCTCTAAGTTGCTCCCCATGAAGATTCCATGGGGTTGTCATCATGTAGGCTAATAGCCTGCTCAGGAGGGAACTAACTCACAAGCAGAACAGATGCAATTCTCTGCTGTCTGAGTCAGCTTTCACTGTACACACTGCAAGCCTTGTGCTTTAAAAGTGCCATTTTCTTCTGTGATTTAAGCAGCAGCTTGCAGCATAAAAGAAAAGGAACAGTGACTTTGGGGTCTCTCTTTATGTAAGAGATGGCTCAAATAGCCAAAACACTTGAATCCAGTGGCAGAAAACACACAATTTACAGAATGATTGTTGACTCTTAAAATATTGTGAGGAATAGATGTGTTTAATTCAGCATGGTTGTGACCACAGCCATCCAATTAAAACAGAATCAACATCAAAGACTTGACATCAAATACCCATAGAATCACAGAATCAAACAGGTTGGGAGAGACCTCCAAGATCATCCAGCCCAACCTAGCACCCAGCCCTAGCCAACCAACTAGACCATGGCATTAAGTGCCCTATCCAGGCTTTGCTTGGACACCTCTAGGGACAGTGACTCCACCACCTCCCTGGGCAACCCATTCCAATGCCAATCACTCACTCTGGCAAGAACTTCCTCCTAACATCCAGCCTAGACCTCCCACAGCACGACTTGAGACTGTGTCCCCTTGTTCTGTTGCTGGTTGCCTGGCAGAAGAGACCAACCCCACCTGGCTACGGCCTCCCTTCAGGTAGCTGTAGACAGCAATGAGGTCTGCCCTGAGCCTCCTCTTCTCCAGATGGCACACCCTCAGCTCCCTCAGCCTCTCCTCACAGGGCTGTACTCCAGGCCCCTCACCAGTTTTGTTGCCCTTCTCTGGCCATACTCCAGCACCCCAACATCTCTCTTGAATTGAGGAGCCCAGAGCTGGACATAGTACTCTAGGTGTGTCCTGACCGGTGCTACAGGGCAAGAATAACCTCCCTTGTAAATATCTGCTTGTATATTGTGCTAAGCTGTGAATATAAAGATTCATTTCTTAACTCCCAGCTAGCTGAGCCTAGTCTGGGTGATTTCATAAGAGTGGGGAGGCAGGGAACTCCCAACCCATCACACACACACTGACTAGTACCAGAAGCCCTTTGCAGCTCACTCTAAAGTGTGGAAACTCCTGAGAATAACAAACACTCATAACACCAGCACAAAATACTAGTCATGATCTCCATTTCCTTGGCTGTTTCAGCAAAAACATTTGTCTGCTTTAGGTGAACACATGAGCACACATCCTAACGCTACTATCATCTTTTTTGTTATTCTTCTCTAAATAATGGTTAGCCTTGCTTGCATTAAAAACAACCCAAACAACACAGTAAAGCAGCCATTACCACAATTGAGGAGAAGAGAGAGAACAATGATGATGTGGACAACTAAAAGCAGTGCAAATTAAATAAACAGAGAAAGACAGAGATGACAGAAAAGACAAACATTAATGACTGAAATTCTAAGAACCTGAACTAACATCCTTCAGTTTATTTACTCATGGCCGAGTATTCCAAGTCCACTCATAACACAAAACCTGCCAAAAGGATGAATTCAGATTTCTCAGACGGCATCATAGCCACATTCAAAGCTACATCCAACTTACAGCTCCTAACTGCAAGATCTACTCTTCCATAAAAGCCTACTATTAGAAAAACATTAAACGATACAGTATTTTCCCTTAGAAATACACAGACTACTAAAACTCTTACCTCTTTATCCTTCTTGGTCTTCTTTATTCTCATCTTAATTTTCTTTCCAGTTATCATGCTGTAGTTTTCATTCTTCTTTTTGTTTTTAAAGAACTAAGAAAACATCACACATTAGAAAGACATAAGCTTTGCTTCATTTTATAATACTACAAATCTCACAAGAAAATTATCTTTTATACTTGCCAACTGTCCAAAATAACAGATGTAGGTTTCCCTTTGCTGATCATGGGAGGTGATATAAACATCTCAATAACAGGATGGATTACATGGTTCAAGGAGAACTATAGAAAGACTTCAAACTCACACACACGTACCTTGGAAAGCTTGACAGGCCCTGTTTTCTCTCTTTTTTTCTTCTTTTCTTTCTTCTTCATTTTGTTGTCTTTTTTCCTTTTCTACAATTATATAACATACTCTTAGGTTTACAGACTCACAAAGGCAAAAAATAAGAAACCCACCATCAGCTTTCCATCCACCAGTGAAGACAGCCACCACTGCTTGCTCTTATCACCACAGAACAGACTCAGAGAATAGTTTGGGTTGGAAGGGACCTTAAAGTTCATTTAATTCTCATCTCCTTGCCATCAACAGGGACATCTCCTGCTAGACCAGGTTGCTCAAAGACTCATCCAACCTGGCACTGAACACTTCAAGGACTGAAGTGTCCCCAACCTCTCTGGTCAGCCAATGCCAGTGCCAGTGCCTCACCACCCTCATCGTAAAGAATTTCTTCTTAATCTAAACCTAGCTTCTTCCACGTTAAAGCCACTACTCCTTCTCCTGTCACCAGGTGCCTTTTTACAAAGGCCCTCTCCAGCTATCCCATAGGCCCCCCTGAAATACTATAAGGTCTCCCTGAAGCCTTCTCTTCTCCAGACTACACTACTCCAACACTCTTCAGCCTGTCTTCATAGGAAAAGGGCTCCAGCCCTCTGATCACCTTTGTAATAATGCAATGGGGTTAGCAGGCCTTGAGATCTTGAGAATCAGAAATGGATGGATAAAGCCTGGATGAGGCACTTAGTGCCATGGTCTGGTTGATTGGCTAGGGCTGGGTGCTAGGTTAGACTGAATGAGCTTGGAGGTCTCTTCCAACCTGGCTGATTCTATGATTCTGTGGTCTGATGCTTTAGTCTCTTTTATTTAACATAACTTTTATATATATGTGTCTATCTATCTATCTATCTATACACACACACATACATACACACTTATAAACAAAATCACTGAACAGAGGGTCCTACTAAAATTAAAAAAAAAAAATTAAGCCAAGAATCTGCTACTCTCTCACTGACTACAAATCATTTCTTCTGACAAATTCTGTAAAGGTACCAAGACTCCCCATTCCTCTTTCTTCAGAGACTACTGGACTAGCAATGATTGCTAAAAGGAACCTTTAAATTATTGCTCCTTTAATAGACATGAAGCATGATTCAGATTTACACAAGCAGAGACAAAAGTGTTCCATATTACATGGCACTTGGGGTTACCAAAATATTAAAACCTATTTTCTGTTCGTTCACTTTGCAAATGTTTACCTTTTTGGCGTGTTTTTCTTTTTTCTTCTTCTTTGATTTAGACTTAGGAGAATCTAGAATTAAAAAAGAACAAACAACCACCAACAAAAAAAAAAGATAAACCACACCAACCACCCAACCAAAACCACAAACAATAAAAACGAAATCAAGACCTATCAAGTTCAGGATTCTGAAAAAAGACTTTGGTTTTACAGAGAAGGTATATAGAAATGTAACACCTCGGAAGCAAATGCTTTAGTTCACCTGTATGTATTGACACTGGTTTAAACTATGACAAAAGCCATGCATTAACTTACTGCCACTTGCTAGTCTAACATGGACACTGAGAATACCTGACTTACTCAGTGATTACTTACATCAATATATGACAACAGACAATATATGACAAGAGACAATACTTCTGTCTTCTGTCTATAGCTGTGCTCTCAACAGATGGCAAGCGCCTCTTCTATAGCCAGTGTCTGCTCTCCCTGTGAAATGGAAAGCTTTGGGAATTTTTAGCTGTAAAAGTTTTAGTGAATCTCTGAGCAGGCACACTGATGATTCAAAGTTATTTTTTTCCTCAAATACATGCTGCATGACATCTCTCTGAGAGATGAATCAGAGTTCTGCCACCGTCGGCATCTGACATCTTAATTATTTTCAGAAATTTCAGAGTGCATCATACAGAATAAAATTCACTCAAGATGAAAGGAAAACTTCAAATATTTCCATACAGATGTAAGTCTGCTTCAAGAGAAGAAGTAAATTCCTGTTAAACTGTGAAATACATAATCACATGTATGAGATCCTGCACTAGAGAGTGGATTTTCAGTTGACGTTGATATTAGGCTTTCCATCAGGTGAACTCTAGTTCAATACTAGAGTTCTTCTCAATCAAAGTAAAAAAGAATTAAAGAACACTGCAGGGTTTGGCCTGGCACATTTCAGTAGGAAATGGCAGTTTAGTCTCATTACTTGCAAAGATACCAAGTATTTTGATACAGAAAGTGAAAGCAATGCAATGTCAATATGTCTCTCGGTTCTAGTTTAAATTTCCCAGAGACTCAAATACAATTAATATAACAATATCAATTTATAGGATGCCTTTCCTTCTCCCCCCCCATTTCAAAGAAAAGGAAGTAGACATAGAGAGGAAAAGGTAAAACATACCCAAATAAAGAGTCTCACTTTGATTTGGAAGTTAAAAGAGAAATCTTTAACAATAAATAAAAGGTATTTGAGGTAAGGGACTTACAAAAAGGTATAGGGAAGGGAAAACAAGATACTCTCTCTCTATATATATATATATACACATACAGTCAGATTGATGGCAATGGGTTTTGTCCACCTCGTGGACTGATGGCCACGTGGTAAAACAAAGAACAGCCGGAACAGGAGGGTGGCTCTATCAAGCAGGGAGGCAGGGCAAGAGAGCACAAAACAGGGAAGTTCCTCTGTTTTTATAGGGGGCCAGACAGGAAGTGGGAGTGGGCTAAGCACTACACCTGGAGTAAGGTTGGGACCAACTCCTGGGGAGGTGTCAGGAGGACCTGGGGTCAGGGTCAAGACCACTCCCCCAGGAGGGTTAACCCTTTACACAATATAATCAGCAATACATTCCCCTTGAGGTCAGAAAAAGTATCTTACTTGCAGATAGTATCTACATCAAGTCCTGCAAGTGAGCAGCAGCTTAGTATGGAAAATCTTTAACCTGCAACGCTTGCATATATGTTCACACTGAACTTGGTCATTGCTATTAGTAAGATCCGTAGAATGGCTTAGATTGGAAGGGACCTTCAAGATCATCTACTCCAACTTCCCCACCATGGGCACCAAGAATCTCAACTAGATTCACCTGCTCAAGGCCTCATCCAACCTGGCCTTGAACACCCCCAGGGAAGAGGCAACCCATTCCAGAGTCTCACCACCCTTGTGCTGACAAACTTACTTTCTAAGACCCAGGTACCCTACTCTCCCTCAGCTTAAAACCACTCCTCTTCGTTCTGTTGCTAGACCCAGTTATAAGAAGTCCCTCTCCAGCCTTCCTGTAGGATCCCTTCAGGCATTGGAAGGCAGCTATAAGGGCACCCCGGAGTCTTCTCTTATCTAGGCTGACAAACTCCAGCTTTCTCAGTCTATTCTCACAGCAGAGGTGTTTCAGCCCTTGGATCACCTTTGTGGCCCTCCTCTGGACTCACTCCAACAGCTCTGTGTCCTTCTTATGATGGGGACACGAGAACTGGACACAGTATTCATACAGGGGTCACACAAAAGCAAAGGGGAAGTATCCACTCTCTTGACCTGCCGACCACACTCCTCTAGATGGAGCCTATGATACAATTTGCCCTCTGAGTCTGGGCTCACACAAGCCATTTCAGCTGAATGCTTGTGACATTAAGACTAAACTAAGATTACATCAAATACCCCAAGTCTGGTCTGTCCTCTGCTATGAGGACAGGCTACAAGAGCTAGGGCTCTGCAGCCTGGAGAAGAGAAGGCTTTGAGGAGACCTTATAGTGGCCTTCCAGTATCTGAAGGGGGCTACAAGAAGGCTGGGGATGGACAATTGACAAGGTCTTGTAATGACAGGACAAGGGGGAATGGGTTTAAACCATCACAGGGGAGATTCAAAGTAGATGTTAGGAAGAAGTTCTTTGCAGTGAGGGTGGTGAGACACTGGCACAGACTGCCTAGGGAGGTTGTGGATGCTCCCTCCCTGTAGGTGTTCAAGTCCAGGTCAGATGAGGCCTTGAGTAACCTTTTCTAGTGGGAGGTGTCCCTGCCAATGGCAGGGGGTTGGAAATGGATGAGCTTTGAGGTCCCTTCCAACTTAAACCATTCCATGATTCTAGGTAAGTCAGATGAAACAGAGACAAATCTTGTAGTCACTATACTTTCAAGAGATAAGAGTTTTAAATCTATACAGTATATTGTTACTAAGTAATGTTTCTTTGAATGTCAGCTTCTATTCTGAAGTTATTTAAATTAACACAGGAACACTGCATGCTGCCTACAAAGAGGTATCTTAATACTGCAATAGGAAAGGTTTGAAAGAAACACTCTCCAATACACAGTATTGGTATTCTACACAGTCATTTTCTGGTGGTTTAGCCACAGTCAGGATAAGCATTAAATGTTTCCAGGAATGCTATCAGAACTGTTAAACATTACATGTACAGATGGAGGGAGCTTACCTCTGCTGCTTGAGGAAGATGATCTTGATGATGAGCGTGATGAGGAGGAAGAAGTGGATGTGGTACTAGAAGACGATGAGGATGAAATGGATGAAGATCTGCTTCTACTGCGTTTTCGTTTCCTCTTTTCTTTTCCTTAGGACAACACAAGGCAACAGTGACAAGCACACCAGTAATCATGCCCTACCAAAAAAAACTCTTCAGAGAAGTTAAGCCTCTATTTAGAAGAACTGGTGGGGTTTTTATCCCCTCTTCTAGTGCATCATGGTCTGTTACCATTAGGAAGCAGCAATGCTTAACATCAGGGTCAAACATGGTAAGTGACACACACACACACAACACCACAGCACTGAAAGCGATTAGCAATTAGCATTGTCTACCTTGGGCTAAGCGACGCACACACAACACCACAGCACTGAAAGAGATTAGCAATTAGCATTGTCTACCTTGGGCTAAGCGACGCACACACAACACCACAGCACTGAAAGAGATTAGCAATTAGCATTGTCTACCTTGGGCTAAGCGACGCACACACAACACCACAGCACTGAAAGAGATTAGCAAATAGCATTGCCTACCTTGGGCTTTCAGCTCTTCTCGTGAAGTTGCACAGACCGTCCTAGTTTTTTCGTCTTTCCTGCTATCCATATCTAGTGAGAGTCAAAAATACATTCAGTAGTGTAATTTCCAAAAGACTTACGGGGGAGGGGTGGGAAGGGAGGGGTGCGGGGAAGAATAATGTGGAGAGGAAACCAGCGAGATCTTCGAAGGGCAGCCGCACCGCCACCCCTATCAAACTGCAGCAGCTATGGTGAAGTGCAAACCTAGACTGTGATCTTTTCGAATCAAGAACGTAAGGCCGTAGCTATGTTTTCGTGTCACGGTCGATGATGCTGCCAAGTGCAAGGGCCATTTTTCTGTCACAGCTACCGTACCAGAAGCTACCGGTGAATCACAGGATGCCGTCCTGCGCGGCGGCAGACGAAGGCCTGCAGCCCGGAGACAGCCTGCCCCGCCAGGCGCGCTTCGAACCCGAAAACCCGGCCCTGGCTGCCCGACCTGCGCCTGCACTCACCCATGCACCCGCCCAGCTGCAGCCGTACACCAGCCCCGCCGACGGCCCGCGCTCCGGGAGAGGCTGCCCGCCGGCTAGGCTAGGCCAGGCCAGGCCAGGCCAGGCCAGGCCAGGGCGGTTCGAGCCGTGCCGAGTTACTGACGGGCGATTAGGGGCGTACGGACCGCGCCGCCATTTCCTGGGAGAAGGCGGGCTCCCGTCTGCTCCCCACAGCGCAGCAGTAACCCCCTGCACGACACACCCCGAGCGAGGGGCAGCCACTACTGCTCCCATTCCCTCCCCCTCGCTACGCTTACCAAACGCGCTCCTCAGCCCCGCTATGGCCGGGTAGCGACCCGGAAGCGCTACCCGCTTCCTGCCCGGTGAGCCGGCGCTGGCGGATGGGCGCTCGTCTGACCTATATCCGGCGCCCGGTGGTCTGCGCGTCGTCGGCAGCTCTCTTTGGTCTTGCGGCTGCTAGAGGCCGGGGAGAGTTTGCCCTCGGTTTTTCCCGTGTTTGGGTGGACGTCCAGGGGCCCTGCGAGCCCCCACCACCCCAAAGCCCTGGGGCTGCTGCACCCTGCTGCCGCCTTAAAGTCAGCCAACCAGCCCATGACACTTAAGTGCCCCATCCAGGCTTTTCTTCAACACCTCCAAGGACAGCGACTCCACCACCTCCTTGGGCAGCCCATTCCAATGCCAATCACTCTCTCTGTGAAGAACTTCCTCCTAACATCCAGCCTAGACCTCCCCTGCCACAACTTGAGACTGTGTCCCCTTGTTCTGTTGCTGGTTGCCTGGCAGAAGAGACCAACCCCACCTGGCTACAGCCTCCCTTCAGGTAGTTGGAATGGGCTGCCTGGGAAGGTGGTGGAGTCGCCATCCCTGGAGGTGTTTAAGAGGAGGCTGGAGGAGGCACTTAGTGCCATGGTTTAGTTAATTAGAAGGGTTAGGTGATAGGTGGGGCTCGATGGTCCTAGAGGTCTTTTCCAACCCGGTTAAGTCTGTAATTCTGTGCATTGGTCTTCTAAGGAGGACCATTGATCAGGGGCTTCCTTGTGTAAGTCTAGTTGCTTTGTATAAACAGTGCCTGCCTTGCTAAGGGCTGTGACCCTGGAGAGGAATGGAAAGATTGGTAAGAAGGACAACCCCCCCAGAAGGCACCAAGAGCTGAGTACCTGCCAAAGAAGCCAGAGGTCTGCATTAGACTGGTGACTGTGGGAAGTGTGAAGACAGCAAGGGAGATGGTGAGCACTGACTCCGTTCAGCCCAGACAGACTCCTCGCACACCTACAAAGAGCTACACCTCTGCTCCTGTGAGAACCCATCTGGTGGAGCAGTGTGTCCAGTTATGGAACCCTTGACACAGGAAGGAGATGGGTCTGCTGGAGGGCATCCAGTGGGGGGCCACAATGACAATCAGAGGGCTGAAGCACCTCTCCTATGAGGACAAACTGAGGGAGATTGGTCTGTTCAGCCTGAAGAAGAGAAAGCTCTGGGGAGACCTTATAGCAGCTTTGCGGTACCTGAAGAGGGCTACAGGAAAGCTGGAGAGGAACTTTTTATAAGGGCCTGTAGTGACAGAACAAGGGACAATGTTTTTAAAGTAGATATTAGGAAGAAGTTCTTTACTATGAAGGTGGTGATGAGACACTGGAACAGGTTGCCCAGAGAAGTTGTGGACACCTCATCCCTGGAAGCATTTAAGACCAGGCTGGATGAGACCACGAGCAACATGGTCTAGTGGGAGGTGCCCTTGGCCGTGGCAGAGGGGTTAGAACTAGATGATCTTCAAGGTCCCATCCAAGTCAAGCCATTCTGTGGTGATCATGATAATGTATGTCGTAAGTGGGGCTAATTTAAGTAGAAATAAGCAATCACAGAAGTGGTGCCCACTGATAGAAGTTGAAGTGGGATTTTGCTAATCACGTAAGTGCATGATAGTTCCTTGGAGAGGTGTGCAACACACATGAAATACATGAAATACCTCTGCTCCGTGTGTAGATGTTGGTGCATTGCACACAGGGGAATGACGACGCTCTTTGGGATGACACTACAAGGGAGGGGACACAAGCCCAAACAGGCACACACACCTGTGCTCCACAGGGTTGGAATGAGAACTTTAAAGCCTTCAGTGACCCCTGCCTGCCACTGAAGCAGAAGTTCCTTATTGCGTGTACAATGAACAGCTCCTGCCACAGGAGCCCTTTCCCAGCAAGGCCTGTTTGCGCTTCCCAGCATCCAAAGGACTCTTCACGTTTCCCTTTGCAGCATGGCATTGCCTTTGCTTAGTGCTGCCCTCCTGTTCAGCTCTACAAAGGGCAACAAAGCTGGTGAAGAGTAGCTGAGGGAGCTGAGGTTGTTTATTTTGGAGAAAAGGAGGCTGAGAGGGGAGACCTTCTGGCTCTCTACAACTCCCCAAAAGGAGGTTGGAGCCAGGTGGGGCTTGGCCTCTTCTCCCTGGTAACAAGTGATAGAACAAGAGAAAACGGCCTCAAGTTGTGCTAAGGAAGATTTAGGTTGAGCATTAGGAACAATTTCTTCTCCAGAAAGTTTGTCAAGTGCTGGAACAGGCTGTATAGGGTGGTGGTGGAGGCCCCATCCATAGAGGGACGGAAAGCTGTGTGTAAATGTGGTACCAAGGGACAAGGTTTAGTGCTGGACTTGGCAGTGCTGGGTTAAAGGTTGCACCTGTTGATCTTGGAGGTCTCTTCCAACCAAAAAACTGCTGTGATTCTATAAATTAGGCCAAATGATTGTGGCACTGTCCCTTGCCAGCATGGCCATTGCCTTTGCTTAGTGCTGCCCTCCTGTTCAGCTCTACAATTAGCCCAAATGCTTGTGGCACCATGTGTGAACTCACGACTCTTGAGGAGCAGCTCTGGGTGAGCCATGTCCTGTTGTGGCTCCTACAGTGGAGACCTCCTACCTTAGCCCAAGCTCCCCCTGCCATCCTGTCGTTGGTGCACATGTACATAGCCCCTCTTTATCTCCACACATGCAGAATCAAGCAAAGTTGGCTGTAAATCAGCTAAGAGACCCTGACTCCTGCCCTGTGACCTTGTTTCCCACTCACTTGCAGTGTGAAAGTTGCTCTCACAGTGCCTACAGCAGCACATGGCTAAGGCTTCCCATCACCTCCACCCTGCATGCCACGTTTCTGGAGCTGGGACACTTCGCCGCACTGAGTGGGTGTTTGAGTTCTCACAGCAGAACAGGAGTCAGATGCTGACATTTTTCCCAAGCTGATTTCTAACACTTTGGGCTTAATCCTGCCAAGTTTTCCTGTCTCCTTCTAAAATAGTGTGTTTTCAAGCACAAACCAACCATGGGATACTGAAACAATTCCTCTGGTACTAGCCTGAACTGAAATAAATTCAACTTTGGCTGGATCAAACCTGCTCCAAACAGAAATAACATCCTTGTTTGATTCTGGTTCCCTCAGACATGAGGGATCTTTATGTGATTTAGTTTTACTTAGAATTTACTCAAGTTCTATGTGCTTCACAATTTTCAGGTATAACCCAAAATATCTGTGAAGCAAATTGATTCTTAATCTATAGCAGTGCCAGCTTATTTTTTATTGAAAAGAAGAAATTGGGGTGAAAATATTCAGTGCTTTATATCCTTCTAAAAAATACAACCTTGCTTAACAGGGATATATGCCACACTCACTCCAGAAGGACAGTAAAATTGTTTATTCTTGCATTAGATTATCTATGCAGTGATGACACTTGGGTAGAAAAAAACTGCTTGTGTTGCAGTAAGAGATACTCAAACAACTGCAAACTGTCAATAAATACATTAAAAACGTACTGAGTGCTGATGTAAAAATGCCCTATTGAAAAGGGTGGGGATTTTTTGGTGTTTTTCATCCAACATTAAAATCCTTCCTGATAATTCATGCTATACAACATGAGGTGTTGTATAAAACCTCTCTGCAAGTAGCAAAAAAATCACTGAAGATTTTAACACGAACCTCTCAAGTGTGTAATAAAAGAAAAAACAAAAAAACCTGTTCCAAAAATTGTCTTTTTAAAAAATTAAGTTCCCCAACTAATCCTTTATAAAACAGGCAGGATTTCAAAAGGGATGTTTCCATCACCCAGGGTGAATTATTTGTGCTTCAGAATGGGAACATTCATGGTGAAAGCCTCAACCCAGCTGGTAGGTAGAGGAGAGACTGCAGTATGGACTGGCTAAAACCAAACATGCTTTCAAACTCTGTCCAGAAACACACAAAACACTTCACCCACATCACTATGCTGTCACTTATTCTAATAATTAGAAATGGAGTTATAACAATACTTTGCTCTTTTCATGCTCAGAGTTCTCCACAAACATTTAAATAGTCCTAACACTCCTGCAAGTATTATTATCCCCATATTACACTTGGGGTGGTGGAGGTGCCTGGCAATTTGCCAGGGTACAGACTGCATCTTTTCTTTCCTGCCTCCCTCGATTCTCCAAGTTCTTTATCAATTTCTGTATTTTTCACTCAACATACTGGAGCATCCCAGAGGGAGCTTCCCATTCGTTATTAGTGGTTACTATGCAAATTGTGCTACTTTGAAAACGAACCCTGACAAATGAGGATGACAAATGTGACACTGTCTGCCACAACAAGCTCCTGGCAAAGCTGGGAGCTCGTGGCTTGGACAGATTCACTCTGATATGGGTCAAGAACTGGCTGGACAACCGAGCCCAGAGAGTGGTGGTGAATGGTGCCACATCCAGTTGGCAGCTGTCACTAGTGGTGTCTCCCAGGGATCAGTGCTGGGCCCAGTCCTGTTCAGTATCTTTATTGATGATCTAGACCAGAGGATTGAGTCCAGCATTGGTAAGTTTACAGATCACACCAAGCTAGGAGCAGGTGTGGA